>JAQMCX010000057.1:9610764-9643225 GCA_029814765.1 Acanthurus leucopareius | reverse complement strand
TGTGTGTGTGTGTGTGTGTGTGTGTGTGTGTGTGTGTGTGTGTGTGTGTGTGTGTGTGTGTGTGTGTGTGTACACATGTATATTTATCACATTGTAACAGATAACATGATAGCCCTGGTTCTAGGCTCCAGAGGAACTTGTTGACCTCCTCTTATCCTCATGTTCCCTTCACGTTTATCACTGTGTAGCATTCTGTAACTCTACTTACTCTTGAACACAGCCAGGTCAGGTCAGGCACAGAAGACACAGAAAATATGTAATGTGGGTCAGGAAAAAACATCTGGGAACCCAAAAAAGCTGCAATAAGTTTTACAAGTGGATGAGAATGACTGCTGAATTCACTATTTCCATTTTGTTCCCCCTCTGAGACCATGATGATCTTTTTCTTGTTTCACGGTGAAAGACCAAAAAAATATTCGGAATTTTTTTGTTTTAGAGAGAAGTGTAAATGTTAAGCGTGGTTCAATCTATCTGGACACATATATGATGTTTTAGTGGTCAGCTGGGTCTCCTCTGTGCTTAAAACTGCTGCACATAACTTTGACAAGGCCTTTAAAACTGAGTCAAAGGGAATGTTAGAGTGTACATAGGCCTGTAATCTATAAGTACACAACAGTTATCAGACTGCATGACCCAAAAGACCAAAGGTAACTCAGTGTTATAAATGGCATGGTCTCTAGGTTAACAGGGAAGCTGTGAAGGGGTCTGATTTTTAGCTTGAATTCGACTCATGGAAGAACCTAATACCACAACCATGTCACCATGACCTACCAGCGGATCATGTAGCTGTGTTACCATGCTATGAGCTAAACTGTCACCAAAAGTCATTCACAGATCATCAATCTGTCAAAAGCATGACCTCCTGTCTGACCGTGTCCGCCTCAGCTGAAGCTGGGTTAAGCAGATCCAGCCAAAGGTAATAAAACTTTTAAGTACTTAAACAGAGAGCACAATGTTGTATGCTCTACCTGATTGATGCCGGTATTTTTTAGTGTGCACACACTAAGAACAGCCACTCAAATCCTCCTCACCGTGCTGGATGATACCATGTTCAAGAAGCCTCCGCCCCAGCTGCTCGGCCTCGTCCCTTGTTGCCATCTCCCCCTCCTGCAGCAGCCAATCGATGAATTCAGAGGCAACCAGCGTCCGCTCGAAGCTCCCGCCCTCCTCCTCCCTGGTTTGTAAAAGGTTGTTTTCTGTGTTCATCAATCTGTGGAGGGAAAAAGGCGACCTTTTGTTACTTTAATAGCACCACCTTTTGAGATACATACAAGGGCACTGCATTAAAAAAGAAGGCTAATCAACACACTAAGCCTAAAATTACATGAGCCACTCAGCTAAAGGCAGTTTCCAGTTAGATTTTCATCTCTACTGGAACTGAGAGCAAATTCAGCAACAAATTCAGCCATTAGAATAAATTTGGATTTAAACAGGTTTAGCAGTACAGCGCAGCATTCTTGACTGTATCAAGAAACTAATGTGAATATTCAAGATCACTCATTGGAAATGAGATGGGAAAAATGTGACTTCTTATAAACGCTGCAACCTTCATGACTGACAGCCTTAATGTGAACATATAGTAGGGTGAAATCGTCCAAGACTTGTTCAGTGTTCAGTAAAACTGGGGTCATTGTGAAAAGTTAGCTTTTTTCGGTGGGAATTTCCAGCAGAGAAAACCTCCCAAACCAGCTGCTCTGCCCATTTCTCCACTCTGTAATCTGTCAAACACGGTGACACAAGGCGATGTAACTGTCTCCAGATCAGCACTTTAGCCACATAAGTAAAGGCATTAAGAAGAATCTTAAAACTAAGTGTAATTCCTAGAAATGCATACATCAAAACTAAAGGGCAGATTTAGTGGATGACAAGGTAATTACAACAAGACAAGCCTTTGAGATCTGCGTCATCAACAGTCAGTGGTGGTTTGACTTTGTAGGCTCAACTCAAATAAAAAAATAGTTTCACACTGGATAAAATTTCACAAAGTGTCGACGGAATAATACTTAATTTCTCTGTGAAGAGTCTCCACTAAAGGATTACACAAAGTGGGTGGTGTGATCTCTTCTGGATGACACCAGATGAAGCACACACACTCAAAAAACAAAAACAGACAAGTGCACACATGCATAGAAGAGAAATGCTGACTCTCACCAAAAGCTGCTCTTTAAAACACACACACACACACACACATTCACACCAGCCACTCTCACCCAAACACTGACGCTTGAACATTTAAACAATGTAAAACAACCAGGCAGCGTTCATAAGAAACAAAAAGGTTTCCTATCTGCTACAATTGTACATGTCAAAACACATGCTCTCAACAAACTGTACCATCACAGAGAGACACTTTCCACATCATTGTTGCCGACATGTTCTGTTTTATTGGCCATCAATCATTCATGAAACTGTTAACTCGCCAAACAGTGTAACACAGACAAACAGATATTTTTTATGGATGTAATAACAGCTTGGAGATTTGTGGGAACACAAATTATGGAAAGTTGTCAGATAAAGACGCTGAATGTTTTCCCAGCAGATAACGTCTTTTAGCCAAAGCATTTAACTGAGAATTTTTTAATCTGTAATAGCTTAATATGTTTTCACAAGTTCATACCAGATGAGCCACTCAGTTAAGAGATTAAATATAACTGTCCAGTAAAATGTTACATAATTATGTATCATATTATGTATGATTACAGCAACAGCCAGATGCAGGAAATATGCTTGTTCACTTTCTTGGTGAGATTGATGAGAAAACTGATTAAAAATTTCATGTTCATATGCTAAATGTGAAGCTACATTCAGGAGATGGTTAGCCTAGCTTAGCATAAAGTCTTGAATCGGGGGCCAACAGATTGCTTTGCTCAGTGCGAAGGGGACAAAAAAACGTTACCTAATTTCTTGGAGTCTCTGCTGGCTGTTTTTAGTTACTGTTACTTAACGTGTTATTTTCTTAGCAGTCTATGAACGTGAGTGGTTAGCTGGCATGCTAGCAACCTCTGCAGTGCAGAAGCTTCTCAAAACAAACAAAAATGTACGCTGTTGTGCATGAGTAGCTCTTCTCTCAGTCCTTTATTGTGTAGAGTACAGTTAGTATTACAGTCAACCACTGAAAGGGTGTAGCCAATCAGAGGCGGAGCAGGGGCGTGTCATGCTGTTAGCTGTACTGGGTATGTATCTCCAGTGAGTCAGTTTAGCTTCTTCCTTTGGATAGAGGCAGCCTAGCAGTCTCAAGTCTGTAAGCTAAGCTAAGATAATCTGCTAGAAGTTCTACTATTTACTGTAGGGGCTTGAGTTAGTCATCGGTATTGATCTTCTCATCGTGACTCATGATCACGATCTCATAATTCTTGGAAATAAAGTGGCTCATCTAACTCTGTCTGATAATCCATACCTGTAGGCCCAATAAGATAACTTATAGCACACTATAATTGTTATAAGATAACAATTATGTTCATTAAACTTGTTCCATTAGTGACATTCATCAGTGTTGAACCTTGGCTTGAGGTCCACACCCAGGACTGACAGAGTCCCTCACTCAAGTCAAATCAACTCAGTACAGTAAACATGACTTGGTCAACCTTTGATGGATTTGGAGCTTTAGTGCTATGGCCCACATAAGTTAACATGACAACACAAATACTGAAAGAACTGGACATAATGTCCATGAGGCTTGGCTGTGTACACACACAATGCTATTTAATCTATGTTCCCATGTTAAGTCAACAGATCATGCTACATTGGCTCAAAGGGACTGACTCTCAAAAAAGTGCTCAAAGAAAAGCAAAGTGCTCGGAGTGATAGCATAGCGGAGGACTACATGAGAAGTACATTGTAATATGTATGACGTAAGACGATATCTAAATGGATCATGATAACTAAAAGTGGGGCAAGGCAGGCTGCCATGACCTGGATATGTACTCAGCTGGAATTGTGTCCACAGAGACAAGGTTATAGGACCAAAAGGCTTCTACCTGCTCTCAGATTTGGGCTTGAATAAAGGTGGAGAAAAGAGCTACGGTAATTCTCTAGGCCCAAACAATGGCTTTTAAAAACCATATACCTCCTTAAGGGTATTTTAAGGGACATGTGGGAGCACTATATGAGTGACAGTGTCACTGAGCAGGCAAAGGTTTTGAGAAAGAAGTTTCAAACTATATGAATTAGATTAATAACCTACAAGATGATAAAAAAGATGTGTGCAGAATAAAAGCTAATCAACAAACAAACCTTAGAAAGAAAATGTCAGACCTAGAATCATCTCTCCTGAGGTGGATATGCAGGCTTTAAGCCTTTTTTTCCCTAGGCCTTACCTTTAAATATTTAACTCAGAACCTATGTGATTTCTAAATATAGCTGATTTCTATAAAGAGCTGAAGAAGAAGAAACAAGTTTCAACGGCCTCCAGCTTAATTACTGTATTACGTCACTGGAAAGGCACACTAAGAACCAAGTTTAAAATGTAAATGATGCGAAAAGCATCTGCAAGACAGGCCAACAGTTGAGCAACACCAAGTGTTACTTATCTGCAATACTGTGTGTTATATGGTCACTGTTAATTTAAATATACTTTTCAAAATAAGAGCAGTGATGCTATGAGTCCAAATGTAACAAATATTTGTATATTTGTTACCATATATTTTTCTTATAGTTTAATCAGCCTGCAGGTTTCATCTATGTACTTACTGAATTCTTTGATAAGAAAATGTTTAAAATGTAAGAGAGATAAACTATACCGTATTTCAAAATCTTTATTTAGAAATAAAGGATTTTTTGCTGTTCCCTAAGTGAGTAATGTCTGTTTATATTATTATGCAAACATGTTTTCCTTCTTCAAGACCCCTTTCAGCTGCCATGTATACACTTCCCAGCTAAACAATTCTTCAGTTGAGATATATATATCACATATCCTGTAAGCAAAGTGTGATCTTAACCTTAAAATAACAAAAATCTTTCCCGTTTCAAATCTGTTTAATTTTACTGACCTTAACTTCCCTGTAAGTTATCTCAGTTGGAGTAATCTTATGGAACAAGAAATGGCAACATGACTTACTTATCAGATTAAAGATAATCTGGCCTAGTTTAAACTTTGAAAGTTTAAATGGCTTTATAGTTTGTATGTTTGACTACCTACTGTACTAACCAAAGACATTTTTCGGTAATAAGTTAGTCATGTGGAAAACATTAGAATCTAATCTCATGCAACGACAGCGGCTAATGCAATTAGCAGGCCATGCTGAGACAAAGACAACTTTTTTTAGTTTACATTTATAGAACACAAAACAAAGCAACGGTTTGTTTGGAATGAAAGGTTGCATTGTTTCCTCATAATTTAGCAGCATGTATGAGTATGTTTTACACATCTGATAAAAAAATAACAGATGTTCTGCGTGACTGATATCAAGAATGCAGAAGAAAGGTCACCGTTAATATTATGTGGATGCAGCTTGCAGTTCATGGGCTGAAACACTGAATCCATCAGTACGTCCCTCAAGGAGAGAGCTGCCTGTGTTACGACAGAGTCTTTGTTGTTTTAAACTGAACTGTTTTCTACAGACTGTCTCTGTCACTCAGTAACACTAAAAGCCCAAATCTGAGCTAAAAGTTCACATTGGTGCAGCAAGTGTTGTTGCACAAACATGAAATAAAGACATGTGCACGGGGCAGACTGTATCTGGATCTTGATGTTTTATACCACATAAAGCTTTAATATCAGTGAAAGAAAAAATGATGAAAGTTGTGTTTATGTAATCACCAATGAACTAAAAAAGAGCTTTACATTTTGCTGGAGGTCAAGGTTTGACTTTTTTTATTAATAACATCAAATCAATCCATTCAAATTCAACAAAAGGAGACTAGCAAAGTAGCTTTTTTTGATCATAAGTTTGGTGATTTATTACCTACACTGTCAGGAAAAATTTGGCATCAAAGTAAAAGAGCAAAGCTTGAGCCTCACTGCTACTACTGAGGTGCAAAAATCACTGCTGCCCCGGTGAGACCGACTCAACCGACTCAACCAATTCAAACCAACCAACTAGCTCTATTGAACCACCTTCTGTAGGCGTGCCTGTGTGTGAGCACTAAGCTGGCCGTTCCCCTCAGATAAATAAAGGCTAGATCAAACCTTTTCCATTCATTCATTCATTCATTCAACCCTCGTCCTTTTTTTCTGTTGGTGGTTCCATATCGGCATTGTTAAATCAACCTTCATGAAGCAAATCAACCACAATCTATTGTTCACATACAGGAACGAAAAGCATTTACATGGTAAACAACCCGGTGAACGTCTGTAAAGCATTGCTGTCTCTGACTAACCCTGTTGCCTTGGAAATGCTACCATAACTGTTTGACCTGCCTTTTCTTTAGTTTGTTTGCAGGAGCTTGTCTATGTTGATATGACAAATGACAGCATCAGAGATGAATGTATGAGGAGGGCTATTTGTTTTTCCAATGAAAAAACTCAATGTGTCAATTGCTGTAGGAAAAGTGCACCTACAGTAATGTACTATATGGTCATGGAGTTTGTTTTTGCATGTACAAAGATCTGTACTATAGAGACACAGTCCAGTGTGTCTGCAAAGACAAGGAAATAAAAGTTAAGACTTAAGTTTATCTTATTGTTGTTGAAAAAAATTCCAGTTGGGAACTAAAGTGGTGGATTAACCTTCATCGTCATCCTTCAAGTTACAAGACTAAATTTGCTTTTAGATTTGCACCAAGATACATTAAGTGCCATAAAAGTGTCTACCTTAAGGGAGTTTCAGGGATAAGTGATGTAAAATCAGTGTTTATGTAATTAAAAAAACACGTATTCCAAAAGACAGAAAAAATAAAGGAGCAAAGTGGGATGTGGATATAATCTGCTGAATCAGTACGCTGTAACAGACATCTAACAAACTGCATTGGCTTTTAAACTTTTTCATATTTCAAAAGTTTATTATGGGTGGTTATTGGTCTCCCTATCCTGAAACCCAAACATTTCACTCATTCATTTTTGAATGAATTAAATATTTGCAAACCTCTAAGCAAAGAACATAAGCAATTGTGGTTTACAACAGTGAAATCAAGCAGGAGGGACGATGATCCTCCCTGGATGGGAGAGATTTGCACTTTGTACTCAGTCACAAAGGACAAGGAGACAGTTGTTTTTTTAAGTTGCAGGACTGTTACTTGTGCTGAAAGTGTGATCATGAAGCAACGCTAGTTCACTAGCAAGAAACCAACAGAGCGAGCCAGAGGGATGTGTGTGTGTGCGCGCCCATGCGTGTGTGTTAGTGTTCGTGTGTGTGTGTTAGTGTGTGTCCTGAGCTGCACCATGGTGATTACATAAACACATAGCTTTGAGAGCTGAGACGACAGATGTCTCCCCTTGGACTATTTCTTCCTCTTATGCAACTGCAGTGTGTGTGTGTGTGCGTGTGTGTGTATATATGCATGTGCATGTGTGTGTGAGTGTGTGTGTGTGTGTGTGTGTTGTCTTAGAAACAGACATGAAAAATAGGTCTTAGTTAAGAAAAGTGTCACTGTGTATGTGTTAAAAGAGGCCCAGAAATACAGCTTACTCATATGACAAAAAGGTGGCAGGATGTGTGAGACAGGGAAGAGGAGTCAAGCTGTGTGTGGTTTGAACAGAAAAGGACATGAAGTGTGTGTGTGTGTCTGGACTTATTTGGTTTTAAATGGAAAGAAAGAGTATGTGTGCGAAACTAAAACTGTGGAGGTGACAACTAAAGACGGAAACTGACAGGAACACACACACGAACACACACACACACACACACAGTGGACACTTTGGGGTTACTACAGTAATAATCAGCCTCATCAGTACTGGAACAACAGCATCATGGGTACAAAGCTGATGACAAACAAAAACAGAGGCATTAGTGGAGTCCTCTGCCTTCCTCTAAATCCATCCTTTCCCTGGACACCTGCTATGAGTCAGCTTTCATGAAGATGCATCCAATATCTTCAGATTTTCATATGCCTGCAAGTCTTTATGAAGGTTAAAAGCCAGTTAATTTTTATACTTTGCTCTCTAATCTGATGGAATCAGATTTGCTAGCAAAACAAGTTCTCTGAAAAGTCAATCAAATGGACTCAACTGGCTTGCCATGCAGAATGCCAGTGACTCCCGCAGAGAAGAACACAGAAAAAACACAAATGGCAAGTACTGCTGTAAAGTTTAAACAGCATCAAAAAGTTAAGTGTTAATTGGATCAACAAGCTTCACAGGGAGCATCTCAGAGGAGGTTAGCCTTATATCTGGATAACAATCAGTATTTTTATCCGTGCACCACAGTATACACAGACGGAGGAGTAACGTAATGGGGTAAAGGAACTAAAGTTGATACAAAATTTGAGTTAGAATACATATTGCTATCAACTATGAAAAACATCATGCAACTGCGCTGATCAAAGAGTTTGTGTTTGAGTGTAAGTAGGCAACAACTATGTACTGACTGCTACCAACAACATCAGCACATTGCAAAGTTTATGCATCACTTTAAAAATTCAAGATTTTAGGAAGCTATTTGCTCGCCTGTCTGGAGGCAGCTGAGAAAATTGATACCTCTCTAATGTCTGTTAGGTAAACATTTAACTTTAGCCCTTAGCTTGTTAGCTACGCTGAGCAAAAAGATTTGTAAAGGAAAAAAAATGGCTTGGCAAGGATTTGCAGTTCTTACACTTTACTTTTCTCTTTAATTAAACAAAATAAGAAATGACACGTTGATCAGTGAGCATTACAGTTGCAGGTAAAGTAGGGAGATGTAGTTGCCAGGATAACTGTTTCCTCCTGTTTTTCAGCAGGGATATCATCTCTGATATATTGTGCTTGAAACTTGTGCAACTGACACAGATCTCACGCTCTCATGCCACTCATGGTTTTTTCTTCTCACACTAAGTTATCCTTCAGTTCATATCCTCCAGTTCATATCCTCCAGCGTATTTTTTTTTCTTTGTTCAAGTTCTGACAGGTTGAGGTGCAGAGCCCAATAAGGCTGCACTTTTCCCACAGACACTGTGCAAGTGAGTAACACAGTCACCAGGTATTTAGTTTTTACAGGCCTCTAGTTTTATGAATTTGTTGGGTGTTACTCTGGGTTTGGTGTGTCACCTTCTCCCTTGAAGAATCTCACTCAAAGCTGAGGTAAAAAGTTGGCAGCCCTGGTTTCTTCCCATCTTAATGCTAGGCTAAGCTAAGAAGGGGTGTAACTCCTTTTTTTATTTTACACATGAAAGAGTGATATCAATCTTTTCATCTATACCCTGACAAGAAAACCATTTGAACTTTTCCTTTAAACCTACACGCTGAAAGGCTGACAGAAAAAAAAACGTTCAAAAATTGCCATGAGATCAATCATTGCCTCAGGAGTTTCTGTTTCCATTACACAAGTGTATGAACAGCAGTTTGCTTTCCTCTCACTGCTCCACTTTCAATAACATGAATGAGCGTTTGTGATGCGTTGCATACATGGTGTGTTTGTGTGCGTTCATACTTTTCATAGATCCTTTGGCCCCGCATAAAGACTTTAGCTTCGCTGTCCAATGGGAAAGTGCCGTCATCTTTCCGGAAGCGGTAAAACAGCTTCATGTCTTTGAACTCCCGGTGCTCGTCACACACTGAAAAGTGCACACACACACACACGCATAGAGGTTAGTTTCAAAGGTGATAACGTGCAGGAAATGCAAACACAGGAGGTAGATATTGATAATCAATGAGAACCGCTGTGCTTTCATTAAGTCTTTATCAAGATAATTTGGTATTTTAACCAACATGCAGGGACTAAAATAATGAGACCAAAAATACATACAACCCTGTTCTGGTGCATAAAATGCATCATAAATTCAATTTGACTGTCAGCTACAGAACCAATTTGTAGTCACTGAGGTGAAATTAATGATAATCATCATTAAAACATTAATGACTAAATATTGTGTATCTCCTGGCTAAACTTCAACTAAAAAAAAGGCACGCCACTCTCTGTCTTAGTCTTCAGTGTCTAGTCAAATATGAAACAGGTAGTGAGATGTTCTGCTGCAGCCAAATTGGCAGAAGAATCGTCTGCTAAGAGGCACAGATTGTTCCCAGAAAGTGTCAAGAAAGAAAGATCATTGCTTTAGGAGTAAATGGAAAAACGCATATAAGAATAACACCCAAACACACACAGCTCAGCCTCACCATGGTGAATGATGCTCTGGTCTAGAAGTTTCTGCATGATCTTGATGGCCGTGTCTCGGTCTGAGGCCTCCTTGTGTTCAATCAGCCAATCAATGAGCTCCTTGGCCACGAAGCAGTTTGGGTAAGTTCGCAGGTGGTGCCGTCGATCCTTGATCACCTTCGCCTCATGGAGCCGCAGCCTGCAGGGCAGTAAACAATTAATCGTTGAATGAATGAATAAATGTTTATTTATGTGTCTTGTCTTGCTACCCATCACTTCTGGGATTATAAGAAAAAAAATAGACAAACAAGCTGCATAGCAGAAAAAAATAAGGAGGATTGTTTGATATTATTACTTAAAAATTTGCTGCACTTTATCACTAAAAGCCTGAAAAATGGCTCAATGACCGTTTCACCCTCTAAAAAGGTGGCAGTTTTGTCATGTGAGCTTCAGAACAGAAATAAGTGTGAAAGATTGAAAAAAAGCTTGTAGTAGAAAACATGATTTTAGATGATTTTATTAAAAAAACAAACAAACAAAACATTCATACAAGGTTAAATCTATGTTCCTAACATTAAACAGAACGTCTGTCCTCTGCAATTCAAACACCATCTGCAGGGATTTAAAACACGACAATATACCACATGATTACAAGACAACCCCTCTTCTGCTTCTATAGTCAGTCTAGATGCTGGTTTCACATCATCAGGTGACCTTTCCATGAACCTGAGTACCATGAAACAGCCCACCACGGCCTACTTCCTGCAGCTAGCACGTTCCACTCCTTGCTGAGTCTGTGTGCAGCTGGCTAGCATCACTCTGGATTAGCAATGACAGCCTGTTCCAAGCCTGTGCCAGTAAGTACAGTACCCACACACTGTTCTGCCAGGACCTAGAACTGGCAAATAAGATACAGACCTCAGGTCCAACCAAGTTCAGCATCTTCCTCTCCTCCTCCTCCTCCTCCTCCTCCTCCTCCTCCTCCTCCTCTGTTGAGCTTCACATTTTTTCTGGCTAATCTCACCATAAACATCTCCAATGGAGCTGGAAGCAAAATGATCCACCTTGTGGATCATCTACTTGTGTACTTACGCTGTCTGCTCTTCTCTCTGTAATATCATTTCCCTGTGATGTTGCTAATCAAACAATGACAGGTGCAAGTGTTTCTGAAAGAGTTACAGGCCCCAGTATGACAAGAATGATGAGGACATTCACCAAGGCTGAATCACAGTCTGCCATACAGCAACAAATAGCCTATTCACAACTATAAACTAGTCACAGGACTTATCACAGCAGCTGCATGTGTCTGTGTGACATGGTATCTGTCTGTCTGTTATATAGTGTGCCTGAAGCATATCCTCTCTGATATATGAGCAGACAACTTGATGGGGCACAAATGTCTGATAAGCTATTTAAAAACCACCAGCGAGCTGTTATCAGTGTTAGGAAAGATATCACTCTTATTCCGTGAGCTTGATTCTGAATATCAGGTCCACTCCTAGCAGGTCTAGATTTATTTTGTGAATACTTCTGTTCACAAAATGAAGCTGAGTGTGTCTCCCTTCCTCTGAACAATCAATTCAGATCAAAGGACAAGGCTAAGGCAGGGAGTCAAGGTAAAACAAAAAGGCAGAGCATCAATCATTAAACTTTCCAGAGTTTGTTCTTTCTGCTTGGTGTGACTAACAGCTTACAGCATGAGAGCAGCTATGTGACTCTGTATTCGGGTGCAGCACAGCTTGGAGCTAAATGCTAACATGCTCACAAGCAACACTGATACTAAACAGATGTGTTTACTCTGTTGTTTCATGCTAGTTTAGCATAGTAGCATGCTATCTTTTGCCAATTACTACTGTCTACACCCAAAGTACAGCTGAGGCTGATGAGAGTGTCACTGATTTTGTAAATGGGCTATTTGGTCATTAACTAAAGTACTGGATAAATAAGATGACTGAGCTGGATGATGTTCATTCTTAGGAGCTTCTGTGCCAAGTTCAATGGCGATCCATGTGTTAGTTATTTACATGTTTCCTTCAAAACCAAAAAAAAGTTAGCCTATTGTTGGCGCTGGAGAAGAAGTCAGGGGATTACCAAAGTCAGGGACTCATCCTCTGCAGATCATAAATATCTGAACAAAATGTCATGGTAATACATACAAAAGTTTGTGAGATATTTTAGACTGTATTAAAAATAAGGAAGGACCAACAGAACAGCACTTCTGTCCTTACATTCATACTTTTTCTATAGCTTAAAAAGCTCTTAGGCTGACTGTGATGTGTCTGTGAAATAGACGGACAGTGACTTAGTTTCAGAGGGTGACCTTGTATGTCACAACTTCAAGTCCTTCCCCCCCAGAACAGCAGCATCCCAAAGGCAGAGCACTGTAGGACAGCCACCCCAACCAACCCTTGGTTTACTGACACCAGTCACACCGCCAGCTGGCAGCCTCAGTGTACAGCTGTGCCAGGGACACTGACACACAGACACACACAGTATACAATGACAAACAGGAAGACACGCTGTTCTTTGCAAGGCAACACAGAAGAGTATGTCTGGACTCAAAATATTAATCTCTTGAGGTGATTACTGTTTATGGTTCTTCAGAACAAACAACAAAAGCTCTAAATCTGTTTACAACGCCCAGATGCAAAACAAATTTCTGTGACATTTTTTCCTCATAGTTCAGTGGGGGGGGACTGAAATTCCAGGCATTTGTGCCATGCTTTACCTACTGAGCCTCTATTCATTGCCGGGAGCCTGAGCCAGGGCACCACCGGGGTTATGGGGCCTTTCTTTACGTACAGTAGGTCAGAGGGTACAGCATGTCAACAACACTGCCAGGGTTAGCAGCACAATTGCCTTATAGGATGAATGGGCAAGGCATGATAATGATACAGGGGTTAATGAGTTGATCGTTCCCTGCGCAGCTCAAAGGGCACTGTATTACTGGAGCAACGAAAATAACTCTGTCTTCAATCCTGAAAGCAGTGCATAAAAGCAGGACAACATCCTGCAGCAGCGTGTGCAGGGAGGGCTGTGCATGTGTGGACGCCTTTGTTTGGCTATGCATGCTGCTGCAGTAGAGCTGAAGCTGCCTGTACTGCCAGCCTGCAGAGGGGGAGAGCTGCATGCATGATCGTTAATCTGCCGTCATGCCTGCAACACCCACTTTTCTCATTTAATGTATCATGTCTTGTCATGTCGTCATTCATCATGATCCGAGTCCCAAAAGGCGTGCAAAACTGAGCATGAAAACTTCCCAAACTGAATAATATTTATATGGCACATTTACCAATTAGTATGTGTATTCATTCGTGACGGCAAATTTGTTCGTCAGTTTGCATGTGACCCTGGCAAAAATGACAAAGCCTTCTAGACCAGCGGGAATTTCTGATAAAGATCGGCCGACCTACCTCAGCTGCTCTCCGGTGACGAGCACCTCGGCCAGCCGCTCCAGCTCTGCAGCCTTCTTCTGCATGGTGTTCCCGATCCCGTCCATCTCTCTGCTAACACATGAGGCACAAAACTGGGGTGTTTTTGTTGCCGAACAGCCACACACCAAACATCACTCTACACTGGGGAAAAATTCACCAGTCTTCCATTTTCTGTCAATGAGTAAAAATGCTGTGCAGCAAAGTGTGCACTAGTTTTCTTCTAGCTGACAAACATACAGAAAGGGGAACGAATGGATTGAAAAACAACGGCATGCAAACATCCACGAGGAGATGATTTCAGAGAATTAACACTGACAAATTCGGTTTTTGCTTACCCTTCAAGCACCATGGAGAGCGAAAAGAAGTGTTTCTCAATTATTCCTTTGATGAATGAGGAGTAGAATTATTCCATCCTGGGAAACAAACGCAACACTGCAGCCAGTCCAAAGTCACAGCCCAGTCTCAGCGTGCCAGCAGCTCCATCAGCAGTGGTCCACTTTTTATTCCTCGAAAACCCTCAAAATATCAGCAAGCACACATAAATGCATGTGAAATTACCACATCTGCTTTATTTACCACTTAATCCGTTGCTGTTACATATGCACTGTCCGCAAAAAAAAAAAAAAAAAAAATAGTTTCCTGTCCCTTTAGTCTGTTTGTTTCCCACTGAAACTAACACTCCACACGGTGTGAGTGCACGTTTTTCTCCACGGTGCAGCCAGTACCCATCCTCAGAGCCCACGCAATTGGGAGGCTTCTGCTATCGTCACTGGGGGAGTTAACCAGGGGGGCGGAGTTATAGAGGCATGAGAGTATGCTCGATTCAAGCACCGCCTGGTCCAGGAGAGATTTATAAATGTGGGATGGTTTGAGACTGGACGTAACTTTAGAAGTGTGGAGAGGTGGTCTGTACCTCTCTGCTTCAAACGCGCTGATTTTATGCAAAACAAAGACCATTCAGTGTAATATGTAAAAATTGTAATAGCAAAAAACAGACAAAAACGAATGAAATATGCATTTTTAATGAAAGCACGTATTTAAGCTTGTGTATCCTCTAGAATCTCTCTAACCGGCCTGTTGAAACGAAGATCATAGATTACTTCATCCATCCTTACTTCATCCATCGCATGGAATTATGGCCTACAGAAAGGCCATATAGAAATAAGCAAATATCAGACTTCATTTGTTTCACCTTAGAGGAAAGTTGTCAAAGCCAAAGTCCACACTCAAAATCTTCAAACCTGTTATGGATATTATGGAGAATCATCAGTTTTGTATAGCCTACTAGAAATTAATAAGTAGCCAAATAAAACTAGACTTCTGTTTTGGTTCATGCTGTCACACAGGCAGACAACCTCTCCTCCCTACATTAATCTAGATGCGATAAACATAACAAGACAAATGGCATAATACTGTGGGTGGACTTCTCTGTGTAAACTGGGACATCACTGACTCTGGTGAAGGTAGGTAGTGCATTTACTGCATAATCCTGATCGGTTCCCATTTCGTCACCCAGTCCATTAAGGAGAGCTATGCATAGTTCAATGATTTCGTATGATTAATACGAAATAAATTCATATAAAAGCCACTCAGAAACAAACTTTATTGCGATTTACTGAAAAACATATAGTAAAAAGTACAACGTGGATCACTACCAAATTTTAGGACAGTGTGAGTTTTCTCTGTTTTTATTTTGACCCTTTTTTTATACTTGAATGTGCCGATCTCTTACTCTCCAATATGGCGGAGGCGTTGACGTAGCCTATGATGCAGCGGCCAATGGGCTGTTTACGTTTATATAAGCTGTATATGATAGGAGTTTTAAACCTCCTTGCATTGCTATCGTCAAAATGCATGCGAAAGAAAGTTCCCTTACTGTCGTGTAAATCTTGACCGCGTTGCTGTAAAACGAAGTGGCATCTCATTCAGTCTTCTTATTCTCTTATTGCATAAACATACACAATAGTTAATGTAATTGTTTACATCAATGACTGTAACTTCAGTCGGCAACAGCAAACGGTGAATATCAACGTTCCTAAGGCGACATCTGATGGTCAGTACGTGTACTGCAAATTGAACTTCTTTTACTTTTTCAGTTCTATCATCAGTTTCGATCATGACACAGTGTCTACACATATACCAAACAGCGTGTTACTGTCAAAAAATGAAATCGTTGATGTATTAAGAAGATATTGAGCTGAAAAGTCGACATGTTTCACTTCTTCTACACCTATATTGGTAAATTATATCATCGGGCCAGTGGCGCAATGGATAACGCGTCTGACTACGGATCAGAAGATTCTAGGTTCGACTCCTGGCTGGCTCGTTCTTTTATCATTGGTTTCGGGGTGTTGCCTGGTTTATGGGTTTTGTTGATTGCACAATGTAGAGCCTCTTGCAACGCTCTCGGTCTCTCTTCACTGGCTCGTATTCTTCTCAGCTATATCCAACTAGTCAGTAATTTCGATCGATCTTCCCCGAGGAATATATATCTTCTGCTTGCTGAATTGAAGTTTATGGCTGAAGGATAAAATCACTGACCAACCACTGTTTACGAATACTACTGTAAATTTGAGGACGACACGCGTGTTCCATACCGCTCAATGGCTGTGTAATTTGTAATTTTAGTATCGTTGTTTAAGCCAATGGGACTTTTCATTTTATGTTCTTGATTCAACTCAGGAAGAGGATTTACTCTCAATACTAGCTTGTGTACAAGATGCTATATTAAAAATGCAATCGGAACATGTAACCTAAATTATTTGGGGGAGTTTACAAGCGGCAGAAGAGCTCCCTTAAAGTCAGGCTACCGAAATACGGTCCGTTTTCCATACTTAAACATTCAAATGGATTGTACTTTTTTGCCCTGACCCGGTAACCCAACACACAGTGATAATGATTCTTGATTGTGACAAATCAAGTTTTTCGACCGCTACCACAAACTCACCAGCAACGGCCAAGAACTAAATCAATAAGTTATAGTTTTAAAAGAAGATTGTTAAGGAAACAACTAAAGTTGCTTAACTTTTTACTCACAATTAAATGCAGCATGGTTGTTGTCAGTTCAGATAAACTAGGAATGAATCACACTAATCCAACTTCGGATACGACAGTTGAGGGTCCGACCCCTGGCTGACTCAATCTAACCTATTGAACATGTCCTTACTTGTTCCTTACTTGATGGACACAGATTAAGTAACCAGTTGTGTAATGTTTTTTTTTGTTGTTTTTTTGTTTTTTTGTTTTTACTATATAGTTTTCAGTACTATGTCACACGTACAGTTCAACTTTCTAAAAGAATACGATTTCAGAATCCATTCATGGACCACAGAGAATATGCTACAGGGAAGTGAGTGCAAATCAATTTATCATTTTTTAATACAAATAAAACGCCAACATTTGGATTGAAAGGTTGGCTTATTGCAATGGATTTATTAAATATATTCTTTACAACAATTAAACAACCCATATGTGTATGTATGCTCTTTCTCATAACTACAATTGGCTATGAAATAAGGACCTCAAATGATAAACAACTTAAGAATTAAGTTAGTAATCTCAAGACGTGAATAGATATGCATGGTAAAGATAGGCAGCCAACATTTTACTTCCCACTGCAAATCAAATTAGTATTTAAGGGGGTTTACACAAAAGTCAAAATTAAACTAAACTAAATGAGTACATGCTGACAGTTTCTCTCTTTTAAATATACAATGTTTGCAAATACAACAAAATACACAGACCTGTAGGCCTCATATTAACCTCTTCATAGGTGCATAGAGAACTCACAAATGTATTTCTAAGTGCTTAGAGCGGACTGTAATAAATGTTAGCACTTCATCAATTACAGAACAGTATAACCTGGCTCTCTGAGGCATTCCTCCTCAGACTCAATAAAATGAAAAGTCATTAACATGTCAAATGAAAAGCCCTAAGCAGACAAAGACATAACAACCTGGAGCATGATGGTGCTGTTTAACATGTCCATGGGAAGGTGTGTTCAAAGATGATTTGACACAATTTATTGCATAATGTAATTTTCATATGGAAACTGAGCAGTAATAATGTCTCTGGGTGAAACTGGTACCCGTTTTGAGTTTTTACAGCGACATCTTAAAATGATATCTCCGATTAAAAATATGGCCAAAGGAAGGGACTACTGTTATGTCATGCACAACTCTAATAATGTTCAGCACACAATTTTTGTGTATTTCTCCTGTTTCAATAAAACCAACTGTCACTATTGTATTGAAAAACTGATGTAGAGGCACAACTGGCATCAAGCACATCATATGAAAAGCCTCTATTATTATTAGGACCTTTGGACAGATAATTTATGGACACATTTTTTAACTGCAATTTAACAGTAGAAGTGTGAACAAGAAGTTAACTACTAGATATTTACATAGAAAATGCAACTGATTTACATTATAAGAAATTATATGGAAACACTTCTGCCAAGTCAGTAAACAGCCAGAATAACACAATGTTTCACTGCATTTAAAGCAGGGCTTTGGTGCATTACAATACTTCATTATTGGGCTGATGCCTGTTAAGGCATAACAGAGAATTTACAATAACATTCCTGTGAAAATAAAAAATAAACCACAGAATGATCTGATGCATTGGATTAAACAGTCCTCTACAATAAGAATTGTACAAATCCACTTCTGCTGTCAGTCACCATTTGGCAGTTCCTCTGTCAGTCCACCAGGCGTCTCCCTCCACCTACAGTTGTGTTAGAAGGAGGAGGTGGAAATGGAAGAAGAGCAGCCTGGCTCAATGTTTTTAAGGTGGCAAGAGTGGCAGAGAAGGTGGCCGTTCAGAGGGTAGCAGCGGTGACCCTCCTCATCATTCAGCTCCATCTTACATTCCTGGACGACACAATGAGGAGACACGTTCACCGAAAGGTCAAATAAGCTTGAATACAAGAATGGAGCAGCATAAAGGATCTGATTGCTGCCTTCTATTAGCCTCAGTTTTAGCCACTAAAAGATTAGACAGGAATTTTCACACAGAGGTAGAAATACAGAATTTAAAACAGATTCACTACTGCATCAACTCAAATATTTAAACTTCTTATCAAAAAAATATCAAATCTGTGCATGCTAGGTAAAGACAAAGCCACACTGTAATTGATGAAGGATTTCTTGATCTGCCTTATGGTTTCCAGTTTCAAGACAGCAATCGATTTTCAGAGACTGAATCCTGATGTAAAGATACATCTTTTGAAATACTTGAAAGATTAAATACAAAGCACCAGAGGCCTGAGCCACTCAACGGTTAAAGACTCCTTAAACAGAGAGCTGCTCCTCACAGCCCACTGACTATTACTTTCATCAAGAGAAAGAACAGCAGCTGTCAATCAGCCTTCAATGAAAAAAGGCAGACAAGGCACTTGAGCCAAATGATGAGATAGGCAGGTGAGATAGGATGATGAAGTGTTGCATACCTGCTCTTATAAGGAGTAGATAATTACCGCAGAGACTGTAATCGAGAATCTACTCATAATTATTTCTCATAAGGAGAGATTCAAAGGCTTCCTGCCTCAGAGCCTCTATAATGTGCATGTTTTCACATGCTAAGCTTCATTTTCAGGGTTTGTAACAGAGAAATAAGAAACCTGTTTTTAACCTACCTCGCAGTGATAGCATTCCACATGATAGTCTTTGTCCATGGATACAACTCGAATGGTTTCGTCAGACCCCTGGAAAGAAATTCAGACAGACAAACACAACTGAAGCCAATCTCACCAGAAGACTCTTCACTGTCTTATTCTTTTCAGCCTGACAAAAGCTTCAAAAAGATCAATAAAAACATGTGAAAACTGATGTAAGCCAAGAGATGAGTTGTCTGTACTTCAAACTACTCCTCTGCATTACAACCTTGGAGCCCAAGATGTTGACACTCAGCCTTTTGTACTACCTGCAAAGTTTTATCATTTCTCTGATTTACCATTCAAAAACAAAAATTTACATTCAGAATTTTCATAACAAAAAAGGACCTTGTATCATGCCGGCATTCATAGATATAGACACATAGATTGTAGCAAATAATTTACATATCTGGACAAAGATCCTGTATCTCAGACTGTTTGTGCTCTTTGTCATCCAGATTACCATGTCCTCAAAGACGATATCTGTTTCTTTTTCAGTCATCTTTTCTGTAATTACAGTATCAGCCTGAGAGGGGAACTCCCCTGGACATCTGTACAGCTGACCCTCAACCGTATGAACAGCTTACATAAATGCACAAAATAGGCTAAGCCCCCTACCAAAACATAAACACACACACACACACACACACAAGTAAATACACACTGCCTCTCCTCTAAATACCAGCCTCAATGCTCACTCAAAGGGGAGTGCAAGGGACATTTCAGCAAAGTCAATTCTAATTTTGGACATTTCTTTGCTTTTACAGCAGTTCTGTCTGTGTGCGAACCGAACTTCTCTCTGTTGTCCAATCCACTTTTCTAGGACGTCACATCAAATCAAAGTCCAGAAATATAAGGCCTCATTTTGTGTTGACCTGTAGTCTAGTGGGAAATAAGGCTATGTTGAATCACCTGCTACTTGCACAGCTAAGCTGTGTGTTTGGGTCATAACAAAGTAAACATGATAAGGATTTATAATCTACTGGTTGAGGGTCAACAGTGAACACATTCCAATAAAGATGAATCATTCACAGTGTAGCATTTCATTTCTGCTGTGCTGGAATTAGTCTAAGGGTTTTTTTTTTTGACAGCATCATCCTAAAACACTACGAATAATACCATGTATGCAACCGCTGACAGTTGTTGCTCAAATCTAGGTTTTACACAAGTCAGGTTAAAAAACACATTATTTCATGATCAAATTGTTAAGTACATCTATGAAAATTAAGATTACTTAAAATTAAGATACCTGCTGTTCTGATTAATGTCACAAAACTCTCAAAAAACAATTGAGTTTTCTTAAAACAAAAAATGGATGCTGTACTTTTAAAACATATGTAAATCTTTCAAAGTATTCAGATGTAAACCAGTGACATTTTTTAACTTGCTGACTTAGACAAGTGAGTCTTGCTTACAGACTTATGACAAAACATATTAATATAGACAAACTAAGCCAATATTTAATCATGACTCAGTCCTAAATAAAGATGAATGTTATCTCACCTCTGAGGGCAGGATGGGCTGCTTACAGGCTGCACATTTAGGTGCCAGGACCCTGGAAGAGTGAGATGCATAGAGAAACAGAGTCAATAAGTTTGTTTGAACTGCGCTCAAAAAAGTGAAAAGAATAAGCTGATCTGAGTCCATTAACAATCTGAATCCAAATTTCCTGAATCCAAAGACTTTTAAGGTCACAATCCATATTTGATACCCTCCTTCCAACCCTTAAACTCCTCAAGCCCAGCCCTCTCTCCCTGCTGACTGTGACTACATTTGAGATTCTGATTTGACTAAGGGGATGCCAGGTTTGCAGATGTGCTGGCCTCCTTCTCACACACGTGATTCCACAAATCCAAAAAGGAAGTAGGAAAAACAGAAAGCAAAATGAATTCATTATTTCCACACACATGGCAATGGCATCTAGATGTCTGAGAGAAAAAGAAAGGGCCTCTTAGTGTGGATGGGCATGACTGTGGCAAACAGTCAAACACATACTGTATACACAATAAGGTTTGTCTGATTTAATCAGCGGGGAGAACATGTGGAAGCTGCCAGACAGTGATCAGGCCATGTGCCTGGCTGTGCTGTACATGTTGTCCCAGCAGGGAGAAGAAAGGCTGTAACTGTTGCCGTACTACAGGTGCTACTGTCTGGTAGCACTTGAACTGCTGGATCAATTTTTACTCACACACAGAAAATCTTGATTCTCCACCAGACGTTGTGAAAAGCTCTGTTTTTTTGTTCTTACAGAGAACATTACTGTTGAGTTTGGATGAGAGGCACACACTATTCTTCACACCTCTTACTGGACACTGACTGTTTCTCCCTCCCTCTCCCTCCTCCTTTCCTTCTCCCTCTCCTTTCATCCCTGACTACACTTCTCATGTGTCTGTTACACGTGGCAGGGAGAGACTCGGTCGACCCCTCTCAACCAGATCCTGCAGTAACAAAGGGAAAGTTAAGGGGCCATGCTGTCACTTAACTTGGAATATGACACCCAGACCTTTTTTTTCCTGTGTCACGCTAAACTAATTTAACACAGATAAATCCAGGTCCTGCCCATGTTCCTTTGAAATATTGCGTAGCAGGTGCCGCTCACCTGTGGTAGTCTTTGAGACAGTAGATCTTATTTTCAGTGTCCACAGTGAAGGGCACTCCGTCAAGGCTCTCATTACAGATGACGCAGCGGAAACAGCCAGGGTGGTACGACTTTCCAAGGGCCTGCAGGATCTATATAAAGAGAAATGAGTGAAGAAAATCAAGAGATCTATACATCATTCTGCTACTGGTATTTCACATTTCCTCACAATTTGTATCCAATAAAATTTTAAAATAGCCTTTGTTCTTAAAAAATCTTTGCCTTTAGATTAGATGAATATTTAACCTTCCCTGTGGATATATTCTGTTGGAACAGCAGCTAAGAATAGGACCAAGCTAAGAATAAGCTCCCTCAGAGTAATTGGGATAATATATGACATGTAATGCCACCCATCAAATAAAACACAAGATAAATTACAGACATAAAATAAACATACTATGTCTTCAAGGGATTAGACGGAAGCAGATGATATGTTGTATTTTACCAACAGAAACATGTACATTACATACTCAACATAAAAACACAGTCAAACAGAGATTAAGTGATGTGAGATATTGTTTAATGTGAAGAGTTGGCAGAAAAGGCAGTTCAAGACAAAACAAAGATATCTACACCATCTCTGTCTGCTGGGCAGGGTGTGTAAACTCGTGTGTAGAAATATCCTTCATATGGTGCAACAATTCCTGACTTGATCACTTGCTTTGAGTGTGTCTGGTTTGTTTTTATCCATCAGAATGTGGCCACATCCCCAGCACTACATTGTTCATTTGTTTGTTTGTTTTATACAATCTCCGTCCAAACGAGCATTTTAGCACCGTTTCAGAAATAGTCTCTATCCAGACTAACATGTCCAAAAGAACATTTCACAACCATGCACGTACTCTGGACACTTGAACACGCTGATGTCAAGCAGAAAGCAAGATATTGGTACTTAGTTTCAGGAAAGACTACTGAGAAAAAAAGCAATGACTTTAAGTAGGACCAGAGGCTCTTTGCTTTGGCCGACAGTGAGGTGTGACTATTACTGAATGTAAGAAAACATATACTGAAATTCAAATAGGGAAGGATATATTGTCAGGTCATCGCTTCCAAAATTATGAACATTTGCCACTTTAAACTACTACAACCCCAGAAAAACAGGGTCAGCAATGTTTCAAACAGTCTCTGTTTTAGGGGCCCTGAAACCACAAAGTGATGTAAATGACAGGTATTTAAAATTAAAGATTAAAAAATTATGCATTTTTTTAAAGGAATATGTAGTATTGTGGATGCAACCAAAATTGTGTGAATGTGTGTGTGTGTGAGGGAGAGAGAGAGAGAGAGAGAGAGAGAGAGGCACCAACATAGAGCAAATACTTCCTCCTGAGCCTTTATCCAGATGTGCCCAAAGCAAGCTCATTTAGGGTGAAGTAACTAAGTTTCTGCTGAGATCATCTGGCTCAGAACCACACAATCAAGCACACAAAAGTACACACAACTGAAGAGATGTAACAGACACCCACCATGTCCATGATCAGATGTCCACACGCGTTGCACTTGTCTGCAGACTGCTGGAAACCGGAGTACTTCAACAGACAGAGAAAAGACAGTGATGTCACTGGAATTTGGTTATTTAATGGATGACTGAACTCTCTAACTCCCTGTTTCAGACCCAGCAAGAAGCAACTCCACAGTGTCTCCCAGGCACAGTTAAAAGTGGTATTTAAAAGTCTTGATTAAAATCAATATGTTGTGGTTTCTGAGACGGACACTGAACTTAAACAGTATTTGAAGCGGTAAGCTCAGCTCCATTATGTGTTATAAAGTCTGAACGTTGTCAGAAAGATGAGGACACACTAGCAAGCCTGGTAGAGGAGCAGAATTAATGAGCACACAAAGCCAGTGCATTTCAGTATGAATTTTGATTTTAATTGAGCAACTAAGAGGTTTTAGTGGAAAGGCAATTAGATGAGGTTTTATAGACATTGCTCTTGGGGTTTCAACACACAGATATTAACAGTGTGAACACAAGGATGAGTGGGGACTCTAGCAAACAAAAAAGGGTGGATATCATAAAAAAAGGCAACATGCGGACTGACTTGAAATATGACAAACTTTAAGGAAGTTTCAGTTATGTTTACTGTATATGCTACGATTATGCAAACTGAAAGTCTTCACCACACAGTTGCTTTGCAGCAGTGTGAATAGCCTGAACGCCTTCCACCTTAATAACCACAGCAAAGCAGCTTCTCCGGTTACTGACCTCCTTCCAGTCCCACCCGAGGGAGGAAACTGATATGAATCAGCTACATTAGATGCTAAAAACTGGGTCACAAGGTCAAAGTCTACAACAGATATTTATTTGAGTTAAAGGCTGACGGATTATGGGATGTATTCAAGTATTTAGGGTACACATGAGGAATGCAGGTTTAAGGAAAAAGTGATTACCTCTTGCCTATCATTATTACAGAAAGATTTGAAAATGTGAACTGGGTGAAAGTGAATGCAGCTCTGTAGGTGAAAGATGCTGTGTGCTCCCTAAATCAAATGTATTTTTGAAGTCACAGCAAAGGTTACGGGACAACAAAACCTCAGTTGAGGTATACTAGGTATTGATCGAGTATTGACTGCTCACCAGAAAGTCCTCTTCGCAGAAAACCTTTCCTCCAACATAGTAGAATGCCTTTCCTCTCAGTCTTCGACCTGCAGAAATGGACAGACAGAAAGGCCCATTTTTATCATCTCAATCGAGCAACACACAGCAGGACCTGTACCAGGGACTCTAAAAATCTACTTCTTAGAAGAAAAACAAAGGCTTTTTTGTTACTGAATAACATTAAGTGGATTAAAGCAGACGAGAAAAAGGTTAGTCACTGATAAAATCTTAAAAGGTGTTAGTGGAAAATCTTGCAAAGCCATGAGCCAAGTCTCAGAAAATAGTTACAACACTAATGCATAAAGACCGTGGTGATTAATTACGCCCATTCAAAGGTAATGGACCCTCTTGCAATATTCATTATATCCTGCTGAGTCTTCAGCAGATAAATCAAATGGATCTATGGTGTGCTGGTGTCTTAATATAATATTGCCGGGACCTAAGGCAGGCTTTAGTATGACATGGAACACATCTGGATCAAACACATGTGGGGAAAATGCTGTTTAAATCCAATTACTGGACAGGTGCAACAGATTAAACACTCTGCTCTATTGGATTTCATGGCAATCACACGCCAAGACCCACAACGACCTGCTATTCTTCTTCTTTGTTCCCTTCTGGTGTCTCTCCACATGCTCCATGTGCTTCCTGTCTGTGCACTTTAATAGTTCTATGGGCTGAATTCTGCGGTTCACTCAAAAAAAACACACACACACACACCAAAACCTTTTTACACACTTCACATAGCTATTCCTGTCCACGTCCCACAGGAAGTAGGAACATTCCTCACATTTTCCGAGTGGGAAGGTGAGGGAGGGGACAGCTGGGAGAGGGGGGGCTCACCTTGGTGAAAAGGAGCCTTCTTTATCTCCCATGCTTCATCTCAACCTTTAGTTAACCTGATTACATGTATCCAGATAGTCTCACACGGCCATTTAGCCCCTTACAATTGCACGAGTTTATTCTTAAGAAATGGAAAAAATGTAATCTTTGAGTCACAGGGAATCATTTCTGCAGAACCTGGACAACAAATCAACAAACAGTCAGCACTGAAAAATAATATGTTTTGCATTTACATGATGTAGTACTATGACTGATAAGGTATTTCAATTGCTGTATTGGCTAGAAACAGATACGCTCTACTGTAAGAGTTAAAGAAAGCAATGAACTCCGTTGTCCTCCAATGAGCTTGGATAACACTAACCAAAAAAAGAAGTAATAAATTCAAACCTCATGATTCATCATGTTATATCAATGGCACATGAAATTCCACCAGTTATTCACCGTTATATTATCTAACTTTTGTAGAATAATAACTATCACGGAGCATCCCAGGTCAGACAAAGCTCACACAAACTTAAAGGAGACCAGTCATTTCAAAGGGGGGCAAGGGTGGAACTGGCCTGACAGACAGTCTTGAACTGTGCCCCAGATGGAAGAAGGGAAGGATGAACAGGATGAATATGAGATATGGGCCATTCCTCTTCTACACATTCCTGTCTTTTTTTCCCAGTGAGTCAGAGAGCGAAGGCTCTGAGCTTTGCGGAAAGATAAGTGCTTAATTAAAGTCAGGAGTCAGAGCTGACTGTTTGAATAGCACCAGAAAGAACAGTGACTATTGCGCTTTCATAAAAATGTAAAATACCTGAGGGGCAGAACAAAACACAAGGCCATTTTCTAATTAAAACATTCACTGAATTCCCTTATGTAATCCCATTCAGAAAATAAGAAATTCACAATGACCCTGCCATAACTTCTTAATCAAGCCTTAACCCTGCTCTGTCCTGTGAATAAATTACTCAAGTGAGACATCACAGCTAGAGAGCCATGTCTCTTCATCCCCATTTCACATTTAAGGCTGTTTCCATTGAGATTCGCTCTAACCTAAAATCATCTCCCGTCTGCCAAAGATATTTAAGCATGTTTAATTGACAAAGAAAGATGTCCTTGTATCTACAAGATGTTCCTGGTCATCTGAGGGCATTTCTCTGACTGTAAACAGCACCTGGAACATTTGGTCAAGGTTCTGACAATCTACCCACCAGATGTTCACATACCAGTGGATTTAGGACCAATCCGATCCTTGTTTGTATTCTCAAAAGCCTGCCGACGGGCTGGTATAAAGTAGCTGATATTATGAAAGCAGAATCTTAGAGGGGGTCTGTGTACCACTACTCCTTGCAAACTCTAATCACACCTTGCACTGCTGTCCTCTTAGGACCATAACATATCCAAACAAAATATTAAAGAATGAAGAAGGCACATAAATGTAAAGTCAATTCCACTTGCATTTTATTTTTCATTATTCATCATTTCACATTTTTAAAAATATGAGAGAATCTCATATAACGTGTTTTGACTTTTATCCCCACTTTGCTGAGTGTTTTTTAAGCAAATGCACAGATTATCTGAGTTGGCTACAGTATAAACAAGTTTTCCTGATTACAAACTCAAGCTTAATCTTCATCTGGAATAAATTAGCACCATACACTGTTTGCTAACAGTCAATGATTAGCCTAGAGGGAAGCCCCCCTACAGCAAAATGCTGTATCCCAGACACACAGTCTGAGCTCTGCTAGCCACAAGGAATGTTCTCCTACCTCGCAGTCACCTTGGGGGAACTGGTGGAGAGAGGGCATGGAAGGAAGACCACAGCCATTAAGACTTGTTACACAACACAACAAGACAGTTAGTGTTGACGTACTAATCCTGAAGGAATATGAGAAGAAATACTTCATATTGTGACTCTATTGTGTTGTTCAGTGTGTAGGCAGATGCATGAATAAATATGCAAGTGCATGTATTAGTAGCCCCCACGTGTTGGCTGCATGAGGTGGGTGGTGTCCTCCCACTGAAAGGTCTCCTTATCCCCCACTGAACTCCCATCTCGTTGTGCCCAGCTGACATAACAGCACCCTGTGTCCTCCTAAAGCAGGACCTACAGAGGGCCCCTGTGCCTGCATTCCTCCCCAGCTGAGATGCTTTTCCCTGGGGCCACTCACAGCGAGCGCAACCCTTATGCCCTCACATGGGGTGAGCTATGAGAGGTATGTGGTGTGTAAACTCCTCTTACCCCCCCCACTTCAGACATCAGCTTTACTCTCAGCCACTATGTGTCTCATCTTTTCATCTCCTTGCTCTTGCTCACATACACATACACACACACACATACACACGCACACGCACACACACACACACACACACACACACACACACACACATATATAAATGCACATAGGATGGAGGGTAAAAGAAAACTGAAGAACACTATTCATACATTAAGGGGGGGAACCAGCCATGACAAAAGTGGTGTAAATAATGGGCCTGATAAGAGGCCACTACAGTGCCACAAATACTCCTTATACCCACCATCTGATAATTAAAACTGAGACTTTAATTGGTTGTAGCAGAGTGCCAGGTTGCTCCTCAGCAAGGGAAGCGTGCTCTGGTCCAGCCTGAGAGCTATAAGTTACACAGTGCTGCCTAGTGATGAACCTCAACTGATACTGGCTGTTTCTATTTGGTCAGGTATACTGTCTAAACTGACATAGTAATGTAAAAAACTTGGCTACGGAGGTGCTGACA
Source organism: Acanthurus leucopareius (assembly GCA_029814765.1). Taxonomy (NCBI): domain Eukaryota; kingdom Metazoa; phylum Chordata; class Actinopteri; order Acanthuriformes; family Acanthuridae; genus Acanthurus; species Acanthurus leucopareius. Next base: position 9,615,153 of record JAQMCX010000057.1, on the reverse strand, counting down.
AACAAATGATAGATTACCTTGAGGAAGTTTGGTTTTGAGCATTAAGAGCCATATGTAACTTGACCTATGTATTTTTTAAAGTTCTACATTTGCTCTAAAACACGCATAGTTTCTTCAAACCTATGGTGTCTTGAAACTCAAAACTGCCTCTGTCTCATATAACTAAAACAAGCCACAATCAAAGAGCACATACTACCTTTGAAGCAGTTAAAAAGTATTTTTAAGCAAATAAACTCTGTGGATAACTAGAGCTGAGTATAAAAAGCCTTTATTGTTGTATTGCAAATGCCATGAGGTATACGCTAACACTTATAAGCCTTGTTTTTCCTTAATGTTGTTTGTGGTTTCAACAGTCACTGATTTTCAGTCTTAAAGTTTGCACAAGTTTTAAATACACTCTGATTTATAATCCTTACTATAAATTATAAAATGAACAAGGGGCGGCAAAAAGTCTTGCTCTGTGTACCTTTGTGTATGCTGGAGGAGTGTCTGGCACACCTAGAAACCAAACACCAACAGGATAGGACAGTGGTCCTATAATATGTGCCTTTACTCAAACAAGTGAACAAACCAGGGGGATGGTATCCTTTTTAACTCAAGAGACAGAGACTTTGGAAACCTATTAGTCAGGAGGTCACATAAGCTCTACATGACAATTGACAGAAAAGAAAGGGTTAACATGCTCGAATGGAAGCAAAAGACTTTGTGAAGGCATACTGTGTATGGGTATGTACTCACCACAGGCGCTGCAGGTGAAGCAGCTGTCATGGTAGAGGCTACCCATAGCTTGGCAGGCCTGATTGGCTCCATATACCGCCTTGTTGCACTTAACACACACTCCTGCAACACAACACAGCATGTGAGAAAGTCAGAAAAGTCACAGGAAGACACACGTTTAAGTCACTTATGTACTAATGCAGTTACACACTCCATAACTCAAATACTAAATCTGAGGAATAAAAGGGAGGACAAAAGGGAGTAAAGAGGATATGATCCTGATCAAAAAATTACTTTACAAAAGTCCGGAAACTAGTCGGCGGGCTTTATCAGTGAAAGGGAAATATATCCCTTTTTGCTTATTTGACTTGGCTCAGAGACTGAGAAGTCTGTTAATGAAGTCTTTTATAAAAATCAAAAAGCCCTCACCCTTACAACACGCAGTTGATGCAGCTGGATATCAAGACACTGCAATCTATTTAATAATATTAATCCACTTTCCACCAGATTTGCAGAGGAAATTAGAATGCCAAAACAGAAATAGAAATGAAAACCCAAGACATATAAAAGCAAGAGTTTTCTCTTCTGCGCTGAATGAAGAATACCAGTCAAAGCATTTCAAAAGCAAATCACATGAGAGTATGTAAGGCAATATTACATGATCTCCCTTTGACTTTGGACAGCCCATGAATAACATGGGGTTTCTGTGTAATCAATATATGATCATATCTTTATCTGGAGCTGCTTAGGATGCAACACAAGTTTCCTGAAACAATCTTTTATTGCTTGTCTGTTCCCTACCAATCTCCATCTCTCCCTCTGAGTCTGCACTGTATGACAGCGTGATATGACAACTGACATATGGACTATGACAAGTGACAACACCCATCACGACAGACCCTAATGGGCAGTCAGCTAGCTGCTAAATCAATCATATACGGTAAGATATGACCTTCCACTCATGAAGTATTGAGTTAAAGTAACATTAACTGTGGGGGCGATGTCATTAATGGAAGATGAAAGACCTTGTGCTCCTCTTTCAGTGTGAGGATTTGTGCATGAGGTTAATTGTGTGTTTATACTTTTATAGAAAAACTCCCTGGAAACAGAGAAATTGAGCTCAGAAGAAGAGTGTAGCTCAGCCCAGCCCTGCTCAGGCGTGGTCCTCCTTGAACACTGACAAAGAAACTTCTGTTTCCACTATAACCAACACACATCACGAGGCGACCGACCTCCTCCAAAAACACACTGTTATTTAATAACCTTCCTGAAATGTTTCTCTTCACAGACTCTCAGCAGTACAACATACAAATGGGCTATATGTAATTCAACCAAAGCCTCTTGTAATGCCACAACAGAGGACACATCATCAGGGGCCTTAACGGCTGGAGAGAAGATTTAAAGATAATAGAGGGATATTATTAGAAAGCAGAGGAATGTTGCTCTTATGTAAGCTATTTTGTTTACATGAGACACAAAAAGTGGTTATGGCCGCAAACTAAAGAAGTGAAAGCCTTTTAAAATTTTCACTTTTCTTCCCTGACTGCTGACAACAGATGATTGTTGCAAAAAAAAAACAGCATTTATAAGATACCACGAAACCCTGTGCACATACAGTAAGTACAAAATGCTTTTTAGGACTTTTTTAACATCTGACACTGGGCCAAGGACATTTTCCCCTTAAATTTTTTATAGCTCTTTTTTGTTTGCCCCATGAGAACTAAAATGCAGTGAAAATCCGTTCTCTCTTTTTTTCTATGTTAGGGGCCAAAAACTCCTTATTTTCATAGTAACCTCCTCACCGGTTGGGCCACTCCAAATCTGCTTTTGGCCAGAGTCCCATGTTCCAAAACAGTGTGATTATTCAGGGGACTGACTGTTTGCTTCTAGTGGGGGGAAGGGAAGCAAAACATACAGCCAAAACTTCATCCCTTCTATCCCCCCCACCCCACCTCCACCTTTCCCAGCTGTCAAAACTCCCTGCTTCTTGGCCAATATGCCACTGACTAAAAATGTGACCCCTGCAGCACATTGTAACAGTTATTGTGTGTTATCACTTTAACAGCTAGGGAAAGTTCTGAGATTTATCCATAACACATTCACAGTATCATAAAACCTTGACTTTTGAAATGAGAAAATGTGAATTAACTGTATGAACATTTACATCTCATTCATTGACAAGTTGTGTTGTGTCCTTTAATAGTTGGTGCCAAGCTTAGTTTTTGTTTGATGTACCCAATAAAATCAGCTCAGAAGATTATTCATTACCCTGCTTTTAGAGAAGAATGACAAAGGATTCTGTGTCATCCATGACATCATTTCTAACTTTTACCACAGCATGCGCAGACACTACACCCAGAGGTGTCACAGAATTTAAAATTCAGTCAAATAGCCGATGCATGTATTCATAGACACACACACACACACACACACACACACACACACGTATATATAAATATATACACACACATATATCCAAAAGCCTGCCAGAGTAAAAGCCAAGAAACCCTGGGAAGAGTTAAGACGAAGGTTTCCACTCAACAGCCAGATGGGATAAATTAATCCTCCATCTTAACACAACACTCAACTCTACAACTGCATGTGCATTGTGTGTGTGTGTGAATGTGTGTATAAAAGTCAGAGGAAGTAGAGAGGCAGAACACTAGGATGTCCCACCACCTTTCCCCTCGTGGATAAACTTGTCCATAAATCTCACATCCTCTCAGGCTCTTGTGGTCAAGGACAAAGAAGCATCCACGAACGTATCCCTAAATCTCTCCATTTGTCTACTCATCCATTCAGCTGCACCACAGGACCTCTAAACTTGTCTGGGACTCCCCTCCCCTCTGTATCTTAAGACCTCATTTCCAAAATTCTTTGCTCTCTTCCTTCAGACATTCCTCAGTGTTCCCCCGGTGCAGCCGTTTAGCACCAGACTCATTTTCCCAGACCCTCCAGTTGCAGTTGTGCCAATCAGAACTTGGTGTACAGTTAGGGAACTCTGATGGATCCCAGCCATGAGTACAGACACAGTTCAATGGATCTGTTCAATACTACCATGACACTAGCAGAGACTATTAAAAGCACATTATATTCTAGCCATCAAAGAAACAACAGATTAAACTTAAAATACAGATGGGATCTACAAACATGATGACATACTAAAGGTACTTAAAAGTCTAACATTTAAGGTCTTTTATGATGAAAAATTATTTTTGCCTGCAGAAAATCATGACTCAGAGGATGAGCCATGGTCCACTGGGAAACTCCATGCAGGAATTGTGCGTGTGCTACGTGGGAACTTGTGTGTAAAAAAAAAATTCACTGTATTACTTTAATACCTACACTTCTGCTGATTGCACACACTGTGCTCTCCCACACATCTCTAATATTCACATCTCCGTGCTATTTCTGAGCCTTGTCGTGACAGTGACGTACGCCAGAACATCTTACCTTACACACTAATATAAGCACATCAGAGGGGTGAGGAAGGCTGTAAATTACAATTGTGACATTCCAGCGGGAAATTCCTTCAGCAAGGGTGGGCTCTATGTGTGTGTGTGTGTGTGTGTGTGTGTGTGTGTGTGTGTGTGTGTGTGTGTGTGTGTGTGTGAGTGTGTGTGTTTGATTACACTGAAGCACTGTTTTAGTTACATCTGTAAAATTAATTTA
>JAQMCX010000057.1:9540368-9610664 GCA_029814765.1 Acanthurus leucopareius | reverse complement strand
TGTGTGTGTGTGTGTGTGTGTGTGTGTGTGTGTGTGTGTGTGTGTGTGTGTGTGTGTGTGTGTGTGAGTGTGTGAGTATGCGTGTAATGGGGAGCGGTGTGGCTTCAAATACAACATCACCCATGTCAAGCTTTCTTTTTCTAAGAGTCCCGCAGGACATCCCATTTTCATGGATGGCCTTGGCTCCAAACACCTGGCCACCACATGATCAACAGCTCTCTCTGCCAAAGAAACACTCCCAGCAACATACAATGTCTATTAACTGCATCTGCATCTGCGACAATAGCCTGTCAGCTGACCTCACACTGTTTTTAGAATGTTGCATTAATTTCCTGATAGCTCTCCTACAGTCCTCAGCAGCTGAAGTGCTACAGGCAGTCACATGAGGAATCGAAACCAGAGTATTCTGTTTTTGATGGACATTCTTCCTCAACCATGCCTACCTCTGTTTTCCTGACCTTCTGAATTGATTATAATTTGCTGCAAGACTTAACCCCTTCACATGTATAAATAATGTTATGCATTTAAAATATATCTAATTCCTCCAAAGGCAAGGACAGATCAAGGCAATTAAATGAGCAAGAAATGATCTCCAAGATCAAGCATGCAGTCTTATCAAACGGTGCCACTGAATGCCAGAAATAACAGCCACAGGTGCTGTTATTCATTACCATTTCCCTGTGAGCATGCAATCATCGACTGCACGAGCATGCATGGCATGCTCACAAAACAGCCAAGAGAAATGTGCAAGCACAGGTCTGCAGCCATGACATCATTTGCACAGCGGGGAATGCCAGTCAAACAAACTCAATGTGGAATGAAACATTAACACAATCAGACTAAAAGAGTTAAGTTGTGTCAGTAGTAATCCATTCAATCTATGAGAGGAGATATGAGAGCAACATTCTTCTTTATGGCCCTGGCTCCACCTTTTACTGCTAAAGAGATGGTTTCAGCTGGCGAGAGGGCAGACAATGAATCATTATGAAAAACTACATGAAACAAATGAGAATTATTATTCTGTCTGCATTCCACAGAATAAAAGAGGACAGGCTTCCCACAGTGTCTGCTGAAGAAGTTCAGATACACTATCAGTGAAGAACATCAAGAATCAAACAAAGACTTAAGCAAATTCAGTCGCATTCCTCATTAAGCTACGAAAACAGACACACAAGAAAAAACACAGATAAAGTATGATCAAGGGTGACTGCCTGCACAAGTGTAAATAAAAAAAAAGTGGATTTATGTTCTGAACTGTGAGTAGGCAGTTCTGTCATTTAACGGGTTTTGCAGCGGTGGCCTAACTGACAGAAAGCCCTTGTTGATGCTGTTACTCTTAACTATCTTACCAAAGTAGTCAGCCTTTGGTTGGGCATCCATCTCTTTTTCCAGCCGCTTAGTAAGGGCCTCTAATTTTATTTCAGCTGCTGAGGGCCCCTGTTCAGGGGGCTGTGTGAGGAGAGACTGGCTGAGTAGTTGGACATGCTTGGGAGAGCATGGCACTTCAGATTCGACACTGTCGGCCTTCCTACAGCCAGGTATTTGGCTCTGACCTTGAATCTGGCAGTTGCTTTTGGACACACTGCCAGGGATCAGGGCAGCAGATGCCATCTGGACTTTAGGTTGAGGTGCTTCAGAGGGTGCTGGTAGTGGTACGGAAGCTGACATAGGACCATTATGGCTGGTAGAGGGTCTTGAAGTTGGAGAAAGTTGTGCATATTGGACTGCAGACTGTGTGGAGGGCTGCTGCGTATGGAAGTCGGCTCCTCCTGTGAGAACATTCACAGCCAAAGCAGGGATGAGGTCTGGTTTTGCTGAGCCAGAGGGGTCTCCAGCCCATCCCTTGGCTGGCCCAGTAGAGGAGGGTGGACTCTGGTTTACAGATGGGTTGACAGCTTGAGTCTGCTGAGGTGGAACACTGTTGTTGGTGGGAGGCGCAGACTGACGCTGCTGCTGAGATGCACTACTGCTCCCAGGCCCAGACAAAGATGGGGAAGGCTGACTCTCACGGGATGGGGCCCAAGCAGCAGGCTGGATGAGTGGGTGATGTGTGGGCGCGCTGTGAGACGCGTTTCCTGAGCTGGGAGGAGTAGGGGCGGTGTGCTGGTATGAATATGGCTCTAAGCGCTCCTTATTATCGTAATTGTTTCCGTAGCCATATGCCCTGCCGGCTGGAAGTTCAGACTGAACGCCTGTGGGGTGTTTCTGGCCGTCAAACTGTGCGTATTGATTCCCAGCCGTGGTGCCAGGCACAGGGCCAGAGAGTATCGGGGGCTTCGCTGCCGCTTCACCCGGCTGTCTGTAACTATTGATGGGCGGTCTGTCCTTGGTGTAAAATGTGCTGTTATGGCCCCCATTCATTTTTATGGCCTGGTTGTTTCTCGCCATCTCCTCTTGGTGCTTCTGCATGTGTATTTTAGTCATTTTAGAGGCAAAAACTTTTCTTGTCTCTTCAAAGTCGGGGTTATTTCCTGCATCCCTCCTGGTTCGGAACAAACCATCCCTTGATGCTTCATACATGTTGAGGTCCTCGATAAACTTACTTGCCTCAAGTCCTAAATCTTCGTATTTATCCATTTCGAAGATACTTTGTGCGTCTCCTCCAATAAAGTTAAGTTCTGGATACTTTACAAGTATTTCTAAGGCCAGAGCCAAACTAAATCACAAGTTTATGAGAGTGATACTTCCAGAGTGAATTGTTAACGTAACGTTAGCTTACAGTCCGGCAGCTCGATGTCCTGACAGCGGAGCAGACAGGGATCCAGACCCAGACAGAAACTTCTCAGTTATTCCAAACTTTGCTGTTCTTTTATTTGTTGTCTCCGGAACACAAATTAAAAGTTTAAAAAAACTCCGCGTCCTCCTCGGTGAAACTTGCCGTCCGTCCAGCTCAGCTCTGCCCGGAACAAGCCGCCGTCTGTCTTGTTATAAATGTGAGCAGATCCCAGATCCGATAGCCCGGACGACCCCACAAACTGCCCCCTCCTCCCGCTGTACAGTCCCAGCGGGGAACCTTCATTCAAAACTTTATCCTCCGCAACTCTTTCAAGAAAAAAACAAGTTGTTTAAAAAAAAGGGGGTAATCTTGTCGTTGTTCTCGCGACGGATAAGCGATCAAAGTAGTCCACCGTTAACGAGCAGCGCGTGGGATAACCGTTGGAGCACGCAGCCGTACGTGGCCACCGGTCGACAGTTGGGACTGAAAACAGGGAACAGTTTGTTTTTAAAGGTACAGTGCTCAAATTTCCACACAAGAAAAAGTTCAGTGGAGATCAGAGCTGCTACCATTAATCACACAATAACCTTAGCTTGCATAACTAGCTGTGTCTCGTCTGAAAATAGCCGAAACTGGGGGCAGCAGATATTCGTCAGCCTGTGCAGTAGGCTGTCCCATACATCCTGTGTCATTTTTAGAGTTGACTCAGCCGCTTCTCTTTAGCGATTCTCTTTCAGTCTCAGAACATTAAGAGACTAAAGTGTGTTTTCAATTTGCACAGAAAGTGGTGAAATGTAAAGGCTACTATACGTTTTTACGTAGCTTACTACACAGGTACAAATTTCACTTTACCTGAGTGATTCCATTTCATATCATATTAATAACGTCACCTAATCCCTATTTTAGGAAGTTAATTAAGAACTAATAGAAAATAGTATTTTACTGGGCCAGCTATATTTGATCTTTTTAAGATTTCTCATTCCCTTGTAAACTTTCTATCTGCTTACAGAACATCAAACAACTCAACATACGCGTCTCCATCAACTTTCATGAATCAATAACAAGGACTTTTACAAAAGTGTAACACTTACGTTAAATGGTTTACGTTAACTGGAAAAGTAGAATGAGAACGTTTACTTTTCAGGTTAAATACACATCTAAAATATCGGACCAATTTCTATCCACTTGTAAATTATGGATGCACAACTTTTTACATTAACTGTAGGTACATTTTGACCACTAGAGGTCTTCCTATCAGAAAATTAAAACAAAAAGTGTAGTTTGATTATGTTGTTTAGTAGAGAGGGATAATGGGATTTGTTTATTTCAGGGAGCCTAATGTTATTGTAGATGATATCTGTTTGACTCAGGCATAAATTTTCGCAGACCAGTTATGTTTTTCATATTACATTAAGTCACATGTCCTCACTCTCTAATAAGTGTTGAAGTTAGATACACATGACAAAATGAATTACACCCGAAAAACACACGGAGACACGGTTGAAAAATAACTAAAATCTGTCTGAGTTCAAGGATTTTTTGGAAACATTTGGGATAATGTTAAGTCACAACTCAATAAAATATACAATGAAGATTTTCAGACACTCTAATATAAAACTGTTATATGTTTTATGTTTTGTAGTGGGGTGTTCTTACAGTGTAATTTTCCTATTATTACTTTGGTAGAAAATCTGAATATTTCTACTAACACCAGCTATGGGTTTAGTTATGGTAAGAGAGGACAAAAGAATAGGCTTAAGTAAATGGAGATGGGTGATTAATCATGGGAAAATCTTATTTCAAAGAGGGGAAAGTTTTTTAAGCTGGCACCTCAAACAATCACAGCTTGTTTTGAAAAACACAGAGACGCACTAGTCTGTTTACGATTTATCAGCACATTACTTAAACCTGTTGCACTTTGACGCACTATTTGACGCACCGTTTGAAAGATTTGTATATTTAATAACAATCTTGTGAAATGTTTCCATGAAACTCCACTGTATCCACTGCACTGCACAGTGTTGTTGAGCGCACTTGACTGGATCCCTTTGTTTTGGGTTGAATGTTTAGCTCACTTCTGGTCGTCGTTCAGTCATGTACAGAGTTAAGGTGCAATGTGATAAATTCATTTTGTGTAAAAGGCTCAATCTTCCAGCAAACACATGGACACATTTTTGTCAGCTTTGTGTCTTGAATGAACTTAATTGTGCATTTATTCTGTCAGCCCTGGTCAAAGAAAAAAAAAAGATGGAGCCAGCATGTTGAATGGGGCCTATGCTGCTACTAATGGTGTAATTAAAACAGAAGGTTTATAAGGCATGGCCATCTGTATGTCTGGGAAGCAGTCTCCATAATACAGCATCCCCTTTAAGCTTAAGGCTTAACTTGCTTCACTTCTATCTCAAACATATTCATTAAAAACAGCTGAGGGTACAGTAGTTAAAACCCTTGAGAGCTTGTACACAAACTGGTGGTTTTCACAAAGGAGGTTATTATGTGTGCAAGCTAGTGTTTGAGTAAATGAAGCAGGATATATGTGATATATATTGGCATTTACCTATAAACATTAAATGAAAAATTAGACATATTTAAATTTTGAAACTCTGAAATTATCTCCACTATTAAAATACTCCTGTTTTGTTCCCAAATACCTCACCTTTTGGGATTAATTCAAATGTGTGGTGGCAAAGAGGGTTTTGGAAAACTTGAGAGCATTTGGTTTCACTAGTTATGTTAATAGGTCCATTTGCACCTCATCAAAGGAGGAAAAAGTAAAATGATATGTATTAAACTTAATTTCTATGTGTCCAAAAACTCCACACATTTAGCTTAGATCTTGGATGGTCAGAAAAATGGGCAAAAACATTGACAACTTTTTCAGGAAATTTCAGAATGAACAGACACAATTCAATTATTTATTTTTTACAGTAATGTTTTCTACAGGCATACAGAGCCTTACTGTTTCATTGGCATTTCTGTTTCTGTCACAGAGCAGCCAAGCCAGTTCTATTTATTACTACAACTGCACTACATACACCCAATTAGCTTTGACTGCTGATAAGAAGCTAGTTTGTTATGTTGTAAGTCAATATATTTGCATAAAAGCATATGCTAATGCAAATTTGAGCCAATTTCAAAAAGAGCAGCAATTTGACAGCTTTTACTTTGAAGCAGCTGCAGTACTTAATAACCACTGAGTGTGCTAAGAGCTCAGCAGTAGTTGTACTGTATGGATGGAAACAGATGGATTTTACAGATACTAATTGCAATAAAACTCTGGCAAATAAGAAGAATAGATGAGAAAATAATAATTACTCACATCAACGTGATACTTTTATGCAACCTTATGGCAAAGATTATATACGGTGTCTGCAAACATATATCTAGATCCTTTAGAGTACAAAACATGTGACACCTGTGTGCTCTCATGCACAGCATTGGACACAGCCTATTTCACATTCTCAAATGGCCAAAAGACTAAAAGACCGTTACTATGGAGATGTACAGTAAATAAATGAATAACTTGAGCACGTGTGGCGTGTTCACATATGTAGACGCCAAGAGTTTTGCTTTGCTGTATTCAAAACAATAAAAAAGACTTGTGAAAACATGCTTACACAATGAGCTCACCCAAAAAATATCCATGGATGACCAGATTACCAGCCTTGAGGCCAGTGAGATAATGAGCTGTGGCATTACTGCGTTCCCCTGTGAGAAAACTCTGCCCAGTCCAGGGACTCAGCTGGTGCAATGGAGGGTGACTGTGACTGTGACTGCACCGCTGCACACTCCACCCTCATTTTCCACCAGCACAGTTTCTCAAGAGGAAGGGGGGTGATTTTCTCTAACTCATCAGAGACAATTCATAGATGTAGCTACATCTCATGTGTAAGAACGACTATGACTGTGGTCTGAAGAGAAACTGAGTCACAGAGGAATACTGTTGCCTATTCAATAATCCCAGTCGCCATGGAAACTGCAGAGCTGACGAAGAGTGTTAAATGACTCCAGGGGCTATAAGTGACAAAATTAATTATTAGAGGAAATGCATCAGTGCAGCTCAGACCTCATTTTACTGAAAACACTGGTCAGAAATATCAAACACGTTCATTTATTGCAAAATGTGCTAACTTCAGTGTGGGAACTGTTCCCTGGCATTTCTAACCCATCTAAAATTACAACAAAGCTGCCCTTTTTCATTGACACATCAACTTGAGCTTACTGTTCAGGCCAGTTCAAGTTCAGACCTGTTTATTAGCTGGTGTTCTTAGCAAGGAGAGTGCAGGAGAAGGTGTGAAAATAACTGCAGCAGTAACACAAAAAAAGAGGAACAGATCAAGGGTTATACAGTCCAGTGAATCTAATTCTCATTTCGCACAGCCAGTTTGAAAGTGTGAAAGAAAACATGAGACACAAATGTGAGTAAAGACAGGATAAAATGCCCCTCTACTTTTGTCTAGTTCTCACAAACCCTCTCTGTTTTGTCCTTTGAAAGCATCTGGTTAACATCAAATTCGAAGAATCTGAGACAATACAGAGAATAACAAACACAGATTTGGCCTCTCGCCTCCCTCCTCTTATTCCTGGTTTCTCTTCCTGTTATTCTGTCTCTCCTGTTAGTCTTTTCCTGTCACCTGATGGTCAAAGATAGTACATAGAAATATGGAATAAGGGGTCAGGGGGATCAGTAAGGAATGTTCTGTTTTTACCCTCTGTCCACACATTTTTTTCAGCATAACTAAACATAAAAGACATATTCAATTTCTTCCATTCCAACATACAGAATGATCTAATCCATCACATGCTGAATAAAAAAGTACTTCCTCAGACAGAAGCTGACCTTGCAAAACTGACATGTGTATCTCACTTTTTGAACGGGTCACATTTTTTCTTGTTAATTCACACAATGAAACCAGAAAACATATGACTTTTCTTATGCAGCCACTGAAAATCCTATTTAAAGGCGACATAGGTGCTGAAAGTGCTTGCACACATCAAATAAGTGCTTACTCACCATGCCTTTGAAGACCGGCCATAGGGCGTACACATGGATACATTTCTGTGCTTTGCCTGGATGGTGCTAATGGCTGACTCATGTTGACCCAGTGCTGAGCTGATGAACAGGCACAGTGCAGCAATGGGCAACCATGATATGGTGGGGAAGCTTTAAAAAAAAAAAAAAAAAAAAAGCCCCAACCACATTAGACTCTGCCCAGAATAATGATGGTATCGTGATACAGTGACTCTGTGATATTTGATACACTGCAAGACAGTCATCTATAATACATCATGATGCCTGTGCAACCAAAGAAAAAAAATACCCCTAAAAAGGCAGATTTCAGGAACTAGTTATTGACTGCACTGTGGTGTCAGTTTCACAGAGATGAAATAAGAGTAAAAACACACCCTGAGTCTCAGCTTGGCACCTTTTTAACACACACACTGACTGAAACTCGTCCATGTACATGTGTGCCATCATTCCAATGTAAAATAGTGGTAAACTGGCAAAAGACCGAACTACAAAAAGGCAGAAAAATGAGGATTTATGTCTATGGGCACTTCTTAAAAATAGTATTAATATTTGGCAGTACAGAATAAATAATGTATCACAAGGGAAAGAAATATATTAAATTTCTGTATCAATATTACAACACACCCCTACTCCTAAGTGACTTTTAAATAGACCCTCTGATAAAACGGGGCTCACAGAGCACAGTAGCATGTGGAGAAGCCAAAGAGCAGGTCTTTATATGGTTCTCAGAAGAGCTCTAAAAGCAGCAGCTTGTAAAAAAAAAAACAGTGATAAGGCAGATCATGACTGTGTGACTCAGCTGAGATGCAGAGCAGACCTGCATACGGCAGAGGAAGAAGTGTGAAGTTGTTGTCCTGGGTGCGATGCTGAAAGTAGTGATAAGAGGGAAAAGGGGCGACAATGACTGGAATCTAAAGTGGTGCTTGGGCTCATGTGTGATTGTCAAGAGGCCATGACTAAACCGAGTATGATCTGAAAAAGACAGTGCTAAATCTCTCTCCGCAATTCTCAAAGAGGCCAGAAACCAACTGCTTCCTTAAATTTTTATTTAAAAAAAACAAGAAAATATAAATAAAATATCTGGACATATTTACATTGAAGTTATGACAGTTAATAAAAAACTGAATTTCATCCTTTGTGTCTTAATTTATGGCATAAAAAAATCCACCTCTCTTGTCTGAGTCTCCCTGCTGAGTCACTGACTGACAGGCATTCACAGTCTTGTAGTAATTACAAAAGTAGCTGTAAATGCCTAAACATCATTCTTCGACGAGGAAGTTGATGAGAGTGGTCCTTGGGGAGAGGATTGCTCTCTTGATGTTGCGCTCGGCGAGAAGCTTTTGTCCAAGCTGGCTCTCCAGGATGAGCTGCTGCACTCGCTCCGAGTCTTTGGACACCTGTAGAGGCACGGTCACTGTCCCACAGGCCTTATTATTGATCTGAAGGTAAGAATTAAGACATAAATATATGGAGTGCGTTACTGGTCTGTTCTGTCAAATGTTTCACATTTAACAAGTCTTCATCTGAGGGAAGCTCTGCCCTGTCAGGCTGAGCCCAAACTATTCTTTCCTGGCATATAAGTCCCAAAATAACAAACTCCACCTCTCCTTCCACATATACAGAGAACCCGTAAAACACATAGTTAGTGGTAGGTATGGGAAGGGCACTGACTCTTGTAATGTTTAGAAGCAAGTGTATGTGTGCACACAGTGAATGTGATCACGTCTATGGAAGTGGTTGAAAATTAATGGAGTGTGTGTGTGTGTATGTTTGTGCATGTGTGTGTTCGTGCATGCGTGTGTCTGAGGCCACTCAGTTTTAGCCTCCCTTCTGAGACAAACCCAAGTACATGATTAGAGGACAGAAGGACTGAGGTTGCTGCTACAGGGCTGAGGAAGCCCACAACAGAGAACTCGATCTGAGCTCTAAAACCAACATCATCATCATCATCGAGCGCAAGGAGCTAAAATATACATGTGTGTGTGTATGCATGTATTTGTTAGGGGGGAGAAGACGATTTTTGACTTTGTTATATAAGTGATGAACGAAAGAAAAAAAGAGGTAGGGGAGGTAATGGAGATGTACACACACACACACACACACGTACGTTTCTATACTTGCAAAGACCCTCATTGACACAACATGTTCTCAAACTGTAACCAAACCTAAGTCCTTACCCTCAAACAGTCCTTTGAGGTGGTGAGAACCAGCCTCTTAATGGACACATGTCCTCAATAGAATAGTTTAAAGCCAAGACTGGTCCTCACATTAACAGCAAAAGAAGCCTACACACACACCGCACATTACAGGTTTGTTTTATTTCTGTCCTGTGGTTTCTCATCTCTCTGTCAGAGAACAGAGAGAGAGTACAACTGGTGGGAGACAGGTGCTGTTAGTCAGCTGACTGCTTTACTGTCATCACACAGTGTGTGTGTGTGTGTGTGTGCAGGGGATTAGCAGGTTCTCTCTTGGGATACGACCCTCTACAAAGAAAACGCTCAGATTAAAGCAGTTTCAGCTTTTATCTTTTAACTGGGTCAATTTAAGACATGTGTGTGTTCATGTATAAATGTGTTTATTCATGTGCCAGTTCGTGTGTGTGTGTGTGTGTGTGTGTGTGTGTGTGTGTGTGTGTGTGTGTGTGTGTGTGTGTGTGTGTGTGTGTGTGTGAGATGCTTGGATCTGATCCAAGTTGATTTTCTGAACATCCCAATCACAGCTGGATACTCTTTCTGATTGTCTGTATGCCTTTTGAAACACATGCACACACATGCATACAGATGCACGCACACACAGACACACACAGACACAGACACAGACACACACACACACATACACACACACACACACACATGCACACACAGTCATTCCTGATGATGACACACACTGCCAAGCTGAGGTCTTTCTCTATTTGTGTGATTGAGCTCATGGGCAGAAAAAAGCACATGAAATGAGAGTGAGAGAGTAACAGTGAGTCAGGAATAAAAACGGTGTGCTCCGTCCCTGGCTTTTAATTACTGACCCACTTGTCCATTTAGCATGAGGCACACCACTTGACATGCAGGCACGTAAACACACACAAATACATACACACACATGCAGACATGCACACACACACACAGGGTAATCATAGGCTCTCTTGAAAATTACAGACTCTGAATGTAATCATGGACATAAGACGTTAGGTTTAATAGTAGAGAGTCTGAATAAGAAATGCTGCTCACTGCAGGAGCAAATGTGTGTGCGTAGACATTAATAATAATGAGCAGAGGGCTGACACTGAATGAAAACCCTTTATGTTCAAATGCAAAAATTGAGAAAAGTAAGAGCTTGGTTTTTAGCTTGACAAGTATGATTTTTCACTCTGCTTGAAAGAGATTCATGAACCGTAGCAGAACTTCAGTGAAAATCCACAAACAAAAAAAGAAAAGAAAAAGCAAAAAAGATGTCCAAAGGATCACAAGCGTGTGTTTGTGTGACCGTACCAGTACTGACAACTCCACAAAGTCAGGGACATCGAGGTACTTGGGGTCAACAGTTGGCCAGGGCTGTTGCAGGACGTCTCCACCCAGCTGGAGGAGGGGGCTGAGGGGGTTTTTCACCTGGCAAAGACCTGGGAGAGACCAAGGAGAAAAAAGCAAAAGAACACACTGAACACTACCTGCTTTATAGCATTGTTTTGTAACAATTACCCAAATATTACAGCTTCAAAATAATTCTGAGAGCATGCAGACTTTTAAAAGGGTGGATGGTGCCTCCATGTCAGGTGCTCCGCCTCTGGGATTGCCAGTTACTGCACTAAGTGACTCACTGGAGCGGGTATGAAACCCTGTGTAACGCTTGTGGCACTCTGACTCACACACCAGTAACTATTCCTGATTTTGTCAAAATGGGTCATGTTTTGACCTCAGCTCCCCTAATTTTGAACTCTCTGCTACAGTGGTTGAAGTTAGCGCTGTTAGCAGCTAACTGACTGCACAGAGCATCAGGAAGTGTTTGTTATTTACATCTCCATCACAGGTGCTCTGGAACTCCACAAGGAGGAGATTTTTTTTGTCTGCAGATATCATGACAAAGGCAAAGATACAAGAAAGGACACTGACAGAGGACGCTAAGAGTGATTGTCAAAATAGCATTCACAAAACAAAAGGCTGTGAGACAGATGCCAAGCTGGACTACTTGCTGTTGGTGAGAAATATTAGCCGGCTTGCAAAGTTTCGAGTTTTTTGTTGTTGCACGTGCTAAATGTTTAGCTATGTTTGCAAAGTAGATGACTTGTTTTTGATTATTTCAAGTGTTAGCTGGTAAATGTCATATGCAGGTGTTAGCAGCTTATTGCTTCTGATTCAGGATTTGTTAACTTTGTTTGCCACTGTTTTGAGTTGCGTGCAATGTTGAGCAAACTTTGACTAACAAATTGTCAGGGCATAACAACAAACCAAACAAAATACCAACTTCAGTACATAATGTTGCTTCAAATGGGTTCTCTTTTGTTGAAGCAAGCCAGAGGAATCTCTGGAGATGACTGTTTTGTTGCTTTTCTCCAAGTTTGTTTTAATTTTTGTGGAGTAAAAGTATGACAATTAAGGTTCAAACAACACGCCACCGCCCCCTGTCCTGACTCCACACCAGTTAGTGTGCATCCCCCCGGAGGCACACGGGAAGGATGTGAACTTCCTCTATCCTGCACTGTGTGTGTGAATTACAAACAACACACCAGACTGAAAAGCACAATGTGACTGAGTGCAGCAAAGGTCACATGCTCCCTGCTCATGTGCTCCCTTTAAGTAAACTACATATATGTGCGCAGACAAAATGCACACAGCCGCTTGCACCTCTTCCTCTCAGTGATCATCTGTCAGCTTTTCCTAAGTGTTGCTATCAGCTGGACAATATGTTTTTCCAGACCTTTTTTTTTACTCAGCTGTGTGCAGCTTGTGTACGTGTGCTATCGACAATTAGGGGATGTCCTCCAGAGCAGCTAGGGGGCAAATATTCACATGAGACAGGAAAAGTGACACTACATCTTCACTTGTTTGTCATCTACACTTTGTCAAAACCTTTAATCGGTGCTTTCAGTTTCATTTAATGGACAATGAGCATGTTTTAGATGAACTGTTGACAGTATGTATAACAGTATAACAAATGAAAAGAGAAAGTCTCAGTTTCACAGACTCAATGGCGGTTGATTACATCACTCCTGGGCGTTCACTGGTATGAGATGGGCAGCAATGTCAACATTAAGTTTATCTGAGGCAACTTCCTCTAACGGTCATTAGAAACAACATCATTAACACAAAACTCACACACTCATTGTGTCAGTCTGAACTGACATCCACAACGAGGAGGTGATGCCTTTGACATTCAGAGAATAAGATGAATGAATTGGACTACTTAAGGTAACAATTTTCATTCACGGCAATGTTGCATGATGGGTAAACAGTTTTCTTCCTGCCAACCATTTTACTCTGATTGCTTGAGTGCATCATTATTATGTGCGAAAGATTTGCATGTCACCAACCTGCCCAAAGTTCAGAAGCCAGGTGAGGAGCCATGGGTGCTGTCATCATAACCAGCGCTGCTAGAGCTTCTTCAAACTCCACGCTGTGCTGCACCACCCTGACTGTGGCACTCTGGACACACACGGCGGTCAAAAATGTGATTTTGAAATGCTTACCATAAATGTTTAATCTCTTTTTCAAAGAACTAAAAGCCACACTCACACTCAGTGTATTGGTGAGTCCCATCAGGCGAGAAATGGCTGCATTGAAAAGGAAGTCCTCTGTGAAGTGAGATGTCACCTGACAATTAAAAAAAAAAAAACTGTATAAATATATATAAAGTCTGTTTTGGTTACAGGACACACAGATGCTTCTTCACTGACTGACAGTGTCATGGATGCTTTGAGTCTGTCTCTGAAGAGGCATTAGAAAACAATGATAGGCCCAAGAGTGGAGCCTCCTCTTGTGTACAAGCAGACGGCACACAGTGTGTCAACATTCCCCCCCGCTTAGCTCTCTAGGAAGAAGAACCCATTTGGAAAAGGCCTTAGGGAGGATGGGGGTCGATGGCAAGGCTTTTCTGAGGGACAGATCAAAGGACAGCCTTGGCTTTGGGAGCTTATGGCAAACAGCCTGAGGTCCTTTAAAAGCACCAACTCTGAGAGGTGGAGAGAGAGTCAAACCTGCCAGCCAAAGGAGGCTATTTATAAAGTGTGAAAGGGGACGGAGTGGATTTAAAATCAATTTCCATCCCCTCCCTCTTTTACTCTTTACTCTGGGGGTTTCAGGTTACGGTGGATGGAAAGGCTGGAACTCAGGACTATGTCCTGTTGGGCCTTGTAATAAGTGGCATATTACCATAAATCATGCTATCATAAGTACCTTATAATAGTGAAAAGGCATCTTACTGTGCCCTCTAACTGAAAATTGTATTACAGTGTAAAAAGGCTCAATGAAATGAATTAATACTGTATATTAATAACAAAAACCAAATATTATTGAGACACATAGAGAGCTAAAATTAAAATAGATCATTGTAAGGGATGTAATGGGATGATTCACCTATCTTATTGATGGAAAATTTAAAGAAAAATTTAGAATTTTAATTCAGGCCCATTACTGACCCCTACTGGTAATGGCTGTATCCATATGTAACAGCCTAATTAAGCCCCCAGTGAAACATTTTTAGTCATTTATTTTAGACGACAGCCAGTCTGAGGTTATGGAGTTGCTACCTCTTGAATAGCATAGTTCTTGTTCTCCCAGATCTTCTTGGTCTCTGCCAGCTCTTTCTTTTTCAGCAGGGAGGGGTTAGGGTAATCTCCAGGTTGCCGAGCCCCCCTCAGCTTGGTCACCAACTGCCAGAGCCGAGACTGCCACCGCAGAACCCCGGGGAGAGCATCCGCTGAGGTGGTGGACACACGCAGACAGAGTAGAAAAGAACATTTGGAATTTTTCTCCACAGTGTAAGCTTGAAAACTAACAGGCTCAGGCATCATTCTGAAGTTATAATGCTACATTGACGGTGTTAATGTCTTGGCTCACTCTTGACATTCCAGAGGATGTCCTGTTCAGGTGGTGCTGCGTAGAGGATGTAGAGTCGAACTGTGTCCACGCCGTACTGCTGCACAACCTCTTGGGGGTCCAGACCGTTGTGTTTCGACTTGCTCATCTTCTCCCACGTCACCTCAACATGACCACCTCCACGTGCCACAGGCTCCTTATCTAAAAGAGGCAGGTAAGGAGTCAGAGTAAGAGATAACTGGACCAAGTGGAAAACTCTACGGGTCACGGGTTTTTCAAAAAGATAAGAACTCCAAAACTTAATTTTTACCTCACTGTGTTTTGTATTTATGTTTCTATTTGTTTTCTTTAAGTCCATAACACTGAGATCAGGAGGCCTCCTCTGCTCTAATAGCCACCAGTGTTTCCTTTTTATCCTGATCCTGAGCAATATAAAGAAGCTAAAATGTTTTCAGCATGAAGCCAATAGTGACAGACTTCTTACTCTCTAAAAGATATGTCTTGTGATTTGAATTTTGTCAAGAGGGGCTAGTTAACTTGTCACTCAACTTGCTATAAATCACCAGACAAACAGGATGCTATTTGCAACACAAGCAGATTATGTGGGACTTTGATTTCACTACATAATTAAATTAAAAGGAAAGCATGAAATTGTTGTCATAACTCCTTTTTTCCAGTAGTGGTTTTATCTGGCAGAGCAACATTGAGGGAAGTCCAATTCTTACTAATGTGTCACACTGACAAGCATCCTGCAGATTCATCTGGAGTTTACCTGTGAAGTCTATTTCTTCTCTCCTCAGGTACTGGCCGCTTTCTGCTAGTTTAAAAGTCTGGCCTTTGATCAGACCCTGAACCAGCAGCTTTTTAAAAGGCTCCCTGAAAGATGCAAAAGAAAGACTGTTAATTAACATACACACGTGTGCATGAAAGGCAGAAGCAGATAAAGCACTGCACGCTGTACCTGTGAACGACGAAACCCTGATCTTTGCAGAAGTGACAGAGGAAGCGAGCATAGTACAAGTGCATGACAGCATGCTCCTTCCCACCGATGTAGACATCCACAGGTAGCCACTGATCTGCTAGGTGGCGCTCAAAGGGCCTGCAGAGGAACAGCAACATTGAGAAGCTGTGTTGTAATTTGTGAGTCTTTTATGAGGTATAAGATGTTAGGACATATATTAATATCAAGTGTTAACATAGAAAAGTGAAAGATGTTTAAAGATCTTTAATGCTTGGTCAGAATTTCAATAGTTTTCCATTTCCTAGAGATCAAATGTCAAACATTTTTCCATCATTAGTTTTTCTGCTGATAAGTAAATGCAGATGTCGTTTACTCTTTTTTTAATTTATCTGTGCAGCTTCGAGTGCTCATGTCAGCAGCTATGATCAAATATGACATGCTTGACTTCCTGTTCAGAAGTGTTAAGAATAGCAAATGTAAGAGCTGTAGTGACCAAGAACTACAATCTAGGGCGTTAAGACTTTAAGTCTTTTATTAATAAAGCTTTGTTTTTCTAGTTCTACATACACAGTTTTACAGTTTTTCTAATTTCACATTTTCTGTCTTATCTTTTATTTTTGTGCACTGTATTTTATTTCATGACCTAAATTTTTATTTGCCAGACTTTATCTACTTATGGTGCTGAATGGAGAGTTTCAAGTTATTTGTAACTTTATTTTGAAAGGTGTTCGCATCTTCATTATTAGGGCACAGTAGCAAAGCAGACTTTTGTCTATGTGAAATTTAACTTTTAAGCTTTTAGAAAACATCTTGGCACACGGTACTGTTATGTGTTTAATAAATGTGCGCACACCCCTCTAGGGGGCAGACTGAATCTGATACACAAGATCTAGGGATGATGTGAACAGAGGCATCCTGATTCTTCTCTATCTCAAGGGATTTACTGAAGTAATATGTGTTTCAAATTTAGCTCTGAAGACTTCCTCTAAACTCAACTTTTCATATTAACAGTTAAGTAGAAAAGTCCATCTGAGATTAACTGAGACCAGGCTGTCCCTTTCAGATTTCAACAGGAGAGCAGCCTGACTGTCATGATGGTCAGCAGAGGCAGGGATCCCACCTAATGATGCTTTTTAGGACAGTCTGCTATCTCTGCGTGTCACCTTTCACACCGGTCATTACTCTCCTCCAAACCTCTCTTGCTGATGTTTTCTCCAGATAATTGAACCAGGGAAAAAAAGTTAGAACCTTAAGGCTGAAAATTTTAGTCTGTGTATTTGTAGGACAGGGAACTGCAACACATAACACACACATACTTCCATATAACATCCGCTTCCCATTTCCTCCCTTTTTTCTTGCTAGTTCCAACATGTCCTGCTTCCTATTTTCATCGTTTCCCCTGGTGCGCACGAGGCTCAGCAGGCTAACTGCAATGCACAAATAGTGTAATTGCTTTTTCTGTTGTGCCATAATCTGTTTCGAAAAGTGATGGCGAGAATAGTCCCCCCTCCCTTTTAAAGCAGCTTTACAGCTAGGTCAGGGCACAGGGAAATTAATCTCTTTTGTTAAGCTCAAGGTATCGCCACCATCCCAGCAGGTGACAGCCATGGCTCCATAATCTCTATTGGCAGAGAATACAACTTCCAGGCAAGTGTGTGTGTGTGAGAGTGTGACTGGCAGTGTGCCTGGGAGATGTTACAGTCAGCATGATTATGCATTTGACTGTAACTTTCAAGAGTGCACGGAGAACAAAGTGTGCATGTGGAAGTACAGTGCAATATGTGTGTGATGCAAAAAAAATAAAAAATTAAGTTTCTATTTACACTGCAAATTAAATAGAGATAAATGTTTTTTTCTAAATATCTAAAAACAGACAGATATGCTTATCCGCCCACTGGTGGAGACACTTGTGCAGCTTTCTCTTCATTTCGCTCCCATTTGAGTGTAATTAAGACCTGTGCGATTTGTGCTAAAATCTGCCACGGGGTGAGAAAAAAATAACAGAGCTTGCATTTGGTGGCTTCACTGTGTCGAAAAAGGGTTGAAAAAACAGAAACTGAGGGCTGATCATACCTTTCTGTGTTCTGAGGGTCTGTGTATCTGAAGTAATACCAGGCTGAGTCCACAAATGTGTCCATGGTGTCAGTCTCCCTCCTCGCTGGGCCTTTACATCTGACAGAAGAGAACAAGAGAGTTGGCAAAGCGGAACAAAAATCAATATTAGGCTGACAAATTAGAAAGCGAACAAATGAACGATCCTTGTTTGTATGCTAAATGGCACATTATGTGATTTATGTGTGTGTGTGTATGTGAGTGTAAAGCAGCCTCCATCTGGCGGCAGGGGTCATGTCCCTGCAGAGAAGCACAGCTGAGGCCTGACTGGCACCAGAGCTGTGTTCCTGTGCCCTGACTAACAGGCTGTGCTAACAGGGAGCGAACTGGCAGGGCCGAACACATGATCATGTGTTTGTGTTGGAAATGCCACCTCGTGCTCCTCACTATCCAAGCCAAACAGTTCTTGGGTACGTGATGCGAATCTGCCAACATTACTTTCACAGAGGAGGAGAGGACATTCGCAAAGACACAAGGAAAGAGAGCTTTTAGTCGCTGTTTTTCGTTCAGATTTGATATAAAGCACTTAATGCAACACTGAAAGCGTCTGACTTTTACTTCATAATGAGTCTCAAAAGAGTTCAAATCCGCGTCCCAGACAGATAAACAGAAGCACAGCTTTGAGCATTACTATGCGCATCAGAGCACGGATCGTTTACTGGACCTTGTGGGACGTCTAACTGTCTCTTTCTGTCTCACCGTTAGATTTTCTTTTTTTTATCTCACACTCACCAACACAGACACACACATCAAGAGGCGAAAAACCCCCCGACCGACCACCAACCATACCGGTCTATAATAATGCTATGGTGATGAAGTAAGAGCTGAAGGTTGCCTAGCAACAAGACTAAGGTGTAGCAAGGTTAATATTTGGAAGCCAGGTGTTATTTCAAATGATGAAAAATCCGGCAGAATAACCGAGCATCTTCCTTCATAAAGAGTCCAAAAATAGACAAATCTGAGATTTCTTACCTCCTCTTTCACACCAGGCTGGCCAATCAGAGGCCAAATTGTGGTTATTTGACACTCAGCTGGTAGCAGCTACAGTCAGATTACTGAGAATCAGATGAGACAACACACAGACTCAGACAGTGCTCTCTCTGGTAGATGACACTTCTCTAAGCCATGAAAAGGAGCCTAACAATAAAAGTAGGTAACTCAATCTGAAGCAACCTGTATGCACAAGTGTGTGAAGTGTGAGTGTGTGTTTGCAGGATGAGCCAAGGAAGAGCCAAAAGGCTCTCAAACAGATGAGGCAAGAGAGGCAGCTGCCCACTCCACGAGGGCTCTCTTCCCATGGAAATCAGCCCTCCATCTGCTGCACGACTGCCTGTGAATGTTTGAGAGTGTGTATGTGTGTATGTGTGTGTGTGTGTGTGCAGTGCTAACTAGGTGGTCACTCTCTTTACCTGTGAATTCATGAAGCAATACACACTCACAGACACATAGCTCTACCTTGCCAGGTTAAGCAGAGGCAGGGCTCAGTTGGCAGGTCAATTTACAGCGCTGCGGAGGGTCTGGGGACGAGCTGAACGCACAGGAAATGACTTCCTGAAGGACAAATAAAACCATCTCTCATCACCCTGCTCCACTGTGTTCCTCTCAAACTTTAATTGGACACGGTCGCCGAGTGAAGAGAACAAATTTCAACAGACACTTAACAACGGAGGAGAGATGGGAGGAGAGGAGATAACGGCGCCTCGGCGATTATAGCCATCAATCACCCCTGATGGGAGGAATTATAGTGGCCTTGTGGAAGTGAGTGAACACAATCTGATGACTTGTGCCATCTGCGAGCGAGCGAGCCTTTGTTTTAATCAACATGCTGCCATGACAGTGATTAGTCTTATTCTGAGAGGAATTCCCATGTCGGCGAGGGACTCAGGAGATGCCGGCTCAAAACACACTCACTGAGATCATTCCTAACCGGTGAGTAAGTGAGTGAGTGAGTGAGTGTGTGAGTGTAAAACTGCGCTTGTGTACTGCCATAGATGCCACTCATTACATAACCCCGTCAGAGCTCAAGCATTAATCACACAATTCACAGCTCGCTCTCAGTGCTCAGTGCTCTGTGTTCTTGTGGAGCTGTCAGTCATCTCAGCCTGCCTGACAACGGGTTCATTTTGTCGTTGTTGGTGTCCTGAGGAAACACAGGACGGGCAGAGGAGAGGCGTCACTGGAGACAGTATATTACTCAGCACTCGCTCCAAAAACACTGTGATGGACAGGATCATTATGCCAATCGCTGTTGTTGTGCAAAAAGAAAATAACACATCCTCCACCCTGTTCTGCATCCGATTTACAACTTCACACAGCTGAATGGGCTGATGTGCCAAAGCTACAGTGCTACAGGAGGTGCTGGTGACTTGTTCAAGGGTACTTCAGCAGGGTGGTTTTGTTGTGTGTGAAAGGGGTGTAAGATCTGCAACTTCTAAATGAAGAACAAAAAGTAGATGTGCTTTTAGTCTTTTTTAGAGCTTTTGGTAAACATGACCCAACTTTTTTGGAACATGTTGCAGGCATCAATTAAGAATATGTGTATATTCACACAAAAACAATAAAGTGTTCTGGTTTGAACATTAAATATCCTGTCCTTTTACTGTATTCTATTAAATATAGGTGACAAGGGATTTGAAAATCATTACATTCTGTTTTTGTTCAAGTTTTACTTCAAAATCATCAAATCACCACTGTAAAAAACAGTATAAAATACAAATAATTTCTTGTTTGCAATCTCAACATTTGGATGGTTTGCCTCCTCACTTAAAACAGCATAATGAGTGGGTGTTTTGGGTGTTTGATGTGCATCATCTCTGCACGTATTTGTTTCTTTGGAGGGAGATTCCACCTCCACCACAAGAGAATGGAATTGATAATATAACAAAAACACAATGTTAAGTTAATACAGTTTTGACCCTTCTGTTGCTGGAGAAGAGACGATGTGGGCTGTTATCTGTGGGTCCTTCAGGAGATATGACTTACAGTCGCAATTAGCTACCTCAACTTAACCCACAGTAAAAAAAAACATATAAATATGGCAGTTAGACACTAACCATAATGAAGTGATACATGTCAGAGTTCTCACCTGGGGCATGTGCAGTTGACCCAGTCGTGAGCAGCCTCCAGTGGCGATGCACCTTTTCCTGTGAGAGACGGCAGCTTTGGTAAAGTAACAGGTAACTCCTCCTCGGGGACGGCCACAGGACCACAAGACCCACAATGCACCACAGGAATGGGTGTGCCCCAGTACCGCTGTCTTGATATCAACCAGTCCCTGAGCTTAGAGCTTGTAAGGTGGCCGCCAACCCTCTGTTCTCTGGCCTTCTGGGTAATGGCGTCAAAAGCCTGCTGTCTGGTGAGGCCTGAGAACTACAGAAAGACAGAAGAATGGTAACTTTTAATAATTTTTTATAAGGAAATGACAGAAATTTACTGTGCTTATCACAAACTGCCAGACCTCATTGGAGTTTATCAGAGTTTGAGTCTCATCGGCATCATGTTTCAGCACGGTGGTCCACTGCAGGTTTAAAGCTCTGGCCACAGAGAGATCCTCCTCACTGCAGTCTGGGATACCTGTCAGCCACATGTGCAGCATGAGCATGTGACAAAGTGAAAGAAAAAACACACATGAACACATACATAACTGATCTCTTGAGAGAGTGAAAAAACACCCCTGTGGTTATGTTAAGTGTGTTGTGGTGTGAGTAATCCTTAACAATCCCTTGGGCTCCACCTCCAGCTCTCTGTGTGAGACAAACACCTGCTGGTTTATACAGTTCAGGGTCCGTTTTTAAAAAGCAAGAAATACTTAGGTACAATCAAATCCACTGAAATTTACAGTTTTTTAAGAAGAAATGTTCCTGTTTGTTCATCTCTAATCTCAGCCACGAGATGCAAACAAACCACTTTGTTACTAAGCAGCTTTAATTTTCTAGCTGACCGTGAAGCCCACCCACACATGTACACATCAATAACTCACCAATCACGGTATCAAGATAGCCATCAAATGCCTCCTTGTGTGAGATGACCAGGGGAATCTCGTGGCCAGTGAACAGGTTGCGAACGGTGACCTCTGTTAAGGAGTCTGGAGAGCAGAGGGCAGGAGGTGTGAGAGAAGCTCTGCTGCTTCCCCTGGTAGCTCATTATAAGCACTCATTTACCACTGAGACACAGGAAACCTCAAGGGAATCCCAATTAACATGCACTCAGTCCACTGCAGCTACTACTTCCATACTTTGACATTCCACAAGCAAGCATCCATACAAACCATGGGGAATATATGTAGACAAATACAGTACTAATCCATAAAGCTAAAAAACATGTTGGACCTTCCTCATGTAAGGATTCATTTTTAACCTCTCTTTTGTTAATTAACTATTGTTCAACAAAGACACACACACATGATACATGAATTAAACCTTTGCAAAGTACCATTTCAAATGCTGACAAGCCATTGTAAAATCTCATTCACATAAAAGAAATGAGTTATGCTGCTGATAGGAAAAAAATCTAAATCTAAAGCTGACCTCTGCCGGGCTTCAAGGCTTTCTCCAGGGCACGGCGGACAGAGCTGCTGCCATGCAGCAGTCTGTGGGAGGGCAGGATGGCCAGGTAAGCCGCTCCAAACACTGTCTCTGGGGAGGAGCTGTAGGCTGACAGGGTCTCCCCCGTCTCCACCCCGTTCACCTGGGGAAAAGAAAACGTATGTGGGAACCTCTTGGCATCGATGTATCAGCAGCTGCAATAGAGCTGAGTCCATGAGGAAGAGCTGCTGGTTCTTCAGGCTGCCACACAAAGCAGCTTATTTCAAAATGTGATTTCTAACATGAATGTGAAACACATAAGAGGTTACATTTTTAATCATTTTGTTACACTGATTGCTTGTGTTTCTCTCCATCAGTGCCACAACAATCCAATCATCAATCAGTTCACAGAAAGACAGAAAAACGTTGGCTAATAGTTTTATTTTATTTATTACAACTAAATACTTCTTGTTTTAAGCCATGCTTGCACCATCTTGAGTTTGGGGATCTTTTACTTCCACAGGTCACAATATTTTTGATGCTTTTGATTGAATTTTCGGATGGATTGTCATAAATATTTGTGCACTCATTCATATCATACCCCATCGAAACGGTCCATTGGTCACAGCTGCACACTGTATTTGGTGCTAATTAGCAAATGTTAGCATGCCAACATATTAAACTAAGACAGTGACAGCTGTAAACATTACACCTCATCATTGTGTCCTTGTAAGGATGTTAATGTACTGAGGTTTATTGTCTTTGTACTTGTTTTTTCTGTTGCATGTGATCTGATTATAAGTGCATTATTGTGCCATTAACATACAGCCACACAGAGCTGTTAGCATGGCTGTAAGCTCTATGTCTTGTCTGTGTTTTTGTCAGACAAAGCAAATGCTGTTAGTCATAAACTGTCAGTTGAACTTGAAGTATTTATGCAACATGTGCTGTATGCAGCTCTTTGATACAAAATAAGGTTAAAAAGTCCTTAATCCTGTAATTATTTATAGATGACACACTCATTCCACGAGGTTCTAGAGTAATTAGTGTATGTCATGTTGCAGTAGACATACTAATACATATCATCAGCACCCTGGGGAGATAATTTACTATAGAGTTCTTGTGATGGTATATGATGATGTAAGACAAGCTGCCATCTAATTAATTGTAAAGACCCCTGGTTAGAATCTTAATAATGCATTCTGCCACATGAAAAAGACTAAAAAAAACTCACAAAAGCACTCTAACATCATCTAGCCCTCTTTAGTCTAGAAATATGTAGACTTTTCAAATTAAGGGACTAACTTGAGTAAAATTTTTCCTTATCCTTTTTCAAGGAGAGAGGCTTAATAAGGGTGCTCAAAGGGGCTCTGAGTGGGCTTTTTGCGAACGTTCAGTTTGAAACGACAGACGTGTGAAGAACTGTAAATACGGCCCTCAGAAAACTCAATAGAAACTAATGAGGCATCATCTGTTTGGGTTAATTACTGCTTGCAGATGCATGCATCACTAAATGTGAACAACAAAATGAAGATTTTATGTTTGGGTACATGATTTGTAATAAAAATATATAAATAAACAGGGTAATCCAAAATGATGCATGCAATCAGTGCTTGGAGGAGAAAGAGAGATGAAAATCACAGGCAGGGAAGGGGGGGGGGGGGGGCAGCAGGGAAACACTAGGTGGGAAAAGGTTGAGATTGAAAGAAGGCGAGGATGATGAATGAATAAAAAGTGAGCAGTGGGAAGGGAGCTGAGATTTACCTTGAGTTTGAAATCAAAGTAGCAGCCGGTGCACTCTCCAATCCAGTTGGCTTGCATGGCTTTGACCCCGTACCACTCGGGAAGGTCTGCCAAGGCGTCCAGGAGCGGCTGGAGGAGGCAAACAGACACAAAAACACAAGTTTACCACTTTGTAGCAGTTAGGAAAAAGCTAGTCCCCCCTTCACTTTGGAAAACAGATATTCATATTTTGCAAGAGGGCGACGGGTTTCTCATAAGGATGTGGCTGTCTACAGTACTGCAGTATAATGACTCCAACTTAGTGCGGCCTCTTTCAAAGCCCAGCCAATTTATTTTGACAAAGCAGCAGAGCCGACTAGGTCATATTATGCAGACAAAGAGGGATTTTCAAAAAATCCTGACCTCCACTTGCCCTACTTTCCTTGATATCACAAAGCAATCGCCCAAAAAGCGCGCACACTCTCTCCCTCTCACACACACACACACACACAACAACAGATATTCTGTATGATTAAGGAGGCTATGCATATCAACGAGGCTCAGGCCAGAAAGCCACAGCTGGGCGGAAGCCAGGGATGTTATGACTCTCCATTTCCTTTTCAATCTACTACCCAAAATCCCCCCTGCTGTGCCGCTCAGCATGCGGTACATCAACGCAGGGTAACCGACACAAATGTAAACATTGGCTACAGTCATCACTAGCATGACTGCGGGGTGTGTCAGCTTCGAGTTTTCTCCAGAGTGAGAGAAAAGTGACACAAATCCCGGTGAATATGTGTCAGTGTGGAGGAGGGACTCTCAGAGGGGTTTCAGCAAAAACTAAGATGTTACCAACACGTTGGGAAAAAAAACAAGCAAGCTGACGGAGGCTTCAAAGAGACGGAAAGTTTATGTTTTTACTCTCCTGGATTTGATAATTCAGTTCAGCACAGACGAAGGAGTAACTGAAAGATGAACAGCGAGAACAGGAGTCTCCATGGGAACTAACGAAAGCTTAAGAGAAAAAAAAAACATGGTATAGCAATTACCAAGGTTGTGTGTGAAAAGGCTACTGAGTTCACTTGTGACAAAAATATTCCACATTGAAGCAACAAAAAACCATGACTTTCTCAAGCTGCTTCAGGGATTTGAATCAGCAACTTTTAAATCACAAATTAGCCACATAAAGTCATGAAAACACCCTGAGCTGTGCTAATATTTGAGCATTAGAGCACAACAATGCACCGAGCTCGCTGTGTATTGTTTAGATGTCAGTGAAGTGTAATAGGCAGGCGGCATGTGGGCCTGAGTGCAACAAGTGTGATCCATGAAATTGAAAACTGGCTACGTAATCATTTTTGCATCCTGCACGCTCCACCTGAAAAAAATCCATCTTGGTAATAATATGCAGTCATCTGTGTCACCGAATGATCAATATGGCTACAATTAATGAGGAAACAATTTCCGTACAGCGTGGAGAGAACCTGACAGCTAAAATGATGGCCGCTGAATAAATATTGTCTGAAGTTAATGTTGTCTAACGGGTTTGGACGCTGGTGCGGGCGGGCGGGCGGGCGGTGAAAAACGCACACGCTGGAAAATTACAGTCCAATTACGACGCTTTTTTTTCCCGCGGCCCGCTGCAGTTTGACAC
Source organism: Acanthurus leucopareius (assembly GCA_029814765.1). Classification (NCBI taxonomy): domain Eukaryota; kingdom Metazoa; phylum Chordata; class Actinopteri; order Acanthuriformes; family Acanthuridae; genus Acanthurus; species Acanthurus leucopareius. The sequence continues at coordinate 9,584,919 of JAQMCX010000057.1, read as the reverse complement.
GGTCCTCCTTTCTCTCCACCTGTCTTTCTCACTTCTGTTCCTTAACACCTTCCTCTTCCTTCCTTCCCACTTCTCTCTTCGTCAGAGAAAATTAGAAATGCAGGAACACATTGTCACAGTAGGCTGCTCCCACCTCCACTCACACCTCTGACACGGACAAGCATGGGCGACTTCGGTGCTGCGGCTAAAACTGGAAGACGCCTGGCTGTGGACAAGTTGTTTTTTTTTTTAAAGAAAAATTGACAATATTGCCAAATGAATCAGCAAATCTTTAACAGATAAACTAGCATTTTTGCAAACTTGGGCCAGTTTGTCAGTAATGGCATATATCAACTATTATTTATTTAAGTATGGAAAAGTTTTTGGATGGATATCACACCACTTATGCAGGCTTTGGTTTCCACTTTGCTTCTGTACTTACAGAGGCTAAAAAAAACTTTATCTATCATTTCTTGTAATAGCATCAGACTCAAAAAAATCATCAAATATTTTGATATTACATTGAGTCATTTGTCAAGCAGACATGTCAGTCTTTCTTCTTTCTTTGGTTCCAGCTTCTCATACATTAGGATTTGCTGATTTTCTCTGTTTTATATAAATGTGAACACTGAGAATTTGAAGATGTCACCTTGGGCTTTGGGAAATTGTGATTAGCATTTCCTGTTATATTTTGTAAGTTCACGGACCAAACCCATCACAAAATGAAAGACAGATTAATTGGTAATTAAAATAATCTCTAGCTGCAGCCAAGAAAACAAAAATGGATTTCTGTTCATTGTCTGAAATTTCCTTGAGGAACACTTAGTGTGTGTTAGCATACGCATACTGAATGTCTAACAATGCACATGTATGTGCTGAATGTATAACGCACGAAGCCTCTTTCCTGTGGGTGACCTATATGAGCCCAGAGGGGGTCATTCTGCCCTGCAGCAGGTCTGCGCTTCTCATCAGCAGGCCGGGCTGCCTGGTGTTATTACCCCGACTCTGCCGGTCTCTCTCTCCTGGTCGGGAGACGCCAGGCTACAAACGACGGTGTCCAGGGGTCTGATTGCAGGGCAAGAGAGGCAGCGCTGCAGCTGCTGCTCCTGAAGTGTCAGCCATGATTGTTATCAGAGGAGTCTGCTGCTCATTTTGGCCTGCATGAAGCTTCTGGTCAGCCATTCAGAAGCTAACTGTCACACACGCACGCACACCAAAGAGCCGTACCTTGGCGTAGTCTGTAGTCTTGATGAACCATTGTGTGAGCAGCTTCTGCTCCACCAGGGCGCCAGACCTCCAAGAGCGACCATTTTCATCCACCTGCTCATCAGCCAGCACTGTCTGATCAACAGGGTCCCAGTTCACCACAGCCTGGAAAACACAGACACACAGACACACAGACACACACGCACACACGTACGAAGCAGCAGATGGACACACACAGAACACACACATTTAAAATAAAAACGCAGAGCTCAGGAGGAAGGTTGGATTTAAAAGACAGACCAAAGGCCAATTTCAAGGTCGTCCCATTTCATTAAGCATAAATAAAGGGCTTTCACCAAGCTCTCCCCTTTTCAATTCCCTCATTTTCTTTCAAGAGTAACAGGTGAGCCACCTCAATCATTTCTGAAACTGTCTGAGACCAAATATCTGAACCAATCATAATTTTGCTTTCTAAAGGAAACCAGGATAAGTACTTTTCTTGCAAAGGCCATTCCTACCTCTTTCTGATATGCCAGTCCTGCTTCAAAGAGCTTGATAAACAGATACTGCGTCCACCTGTAGTAGTCTGGAAGACAGGTGGTCACTTCCTGTCAGGAAAGGCAAGAGTCAGTTTAGCAGTGTGTGTGGTGTTATGCTCACACAAAAGAGAGAAAATCAGACCTAAAAGCTGCCCAACTCTGTCTGATGCTCAGTTCTTCTTCACTTCCTACTCACCCGGTCCCAGTTGAAGCAAAGGCTGAGGCTGTCGAGCTGCTGCCTCATGGACTGGATGTTACTGAGGAGGAGAAGCAGAGCAGCAATGTTAAGGTTTCTAAAAAGAATGAGCGCTAATAAGAATCATGTGATATGTTACACACTGTTTCGTCCACTCCTCTGGGTCCAGATTTCTTTCAATGGCTGCATTTTCTGCTGGAAGTCCAAAAGCATCCCAGCCCATCGGATTCAACACCTGCAGATGCAGACAGGAGCATTTACAGTTTCAGTGTTACAGTTTCAAGTTTTTAATCATGCAGAAAATAACAAAGAAAAATACCAAACACTAACTTTTTAAATGCGAAGATTTTCTTTAATCAATACAAATTAAATAAATTCTCATGATACACTACTTTGAGTGAACTCTGGGAAATAAAGACAAGCATTTAACAATATTTTTGATAATATCCTCAAATCAATAAAACAAAATATAACTGGCAGATTTATGAATGAGGGAAACAAGTTGCAGGGTGACTCTGTGGCAAGTCCATTTTCAGTTTACCACAGTCCTCTTAAATATCCTCGTCATGTTTCAAGACATGCAAAAATGCTTTACTTTGAACAAAAATCTGTTTTGATGTTTTATTGTCTCCCTTGAATCACCTGTGTAGTTCTTTAATCCCTCTGACACATGCAATTGAATATCTGTCATTTCTAAGGTTTCCCTTTAAGACAACAGATGAACACCAGCCTGTGAGGATAACCAGCCTATTACAGTCTCACTGTTGACTGAACCAGTATAATTTTTAAAAATGTGGTTTCCTTCAAAAAGAATAACCTATCTTGTTTAAGTTTCTTTAGGTTACATCTGCTGCTTTCAACTCAGAATAAATTAACATGCAAATATATTTCATGAGATGTTCATCTGTGGGAGAAGACAGGACCTCCTCTTTCACTAAAAGTCACATCTAATTTAGCACACTGGAGGCTTTAAGCTGCATGTTGGACCGTGACTGGCTTCCAGAATAACTGCAGTGTCACAAACCTTGTTCATTCATTCAGATGTTGCCCTCAGATTCAAAGCGAGCACAGAGAAAAATCCCTCTTCAGCAGATGAATGTGTAAACAGCAAAAATCAACAATATATCATTGCAGGTGGGAAAATATTCAGCATTACATCGTCGTGTCCCCCCCCCCTCTAACTGCAGCACATATTGACCCTCATATGATAATGTGCTGTTCCCTGCTGTGATCTCAACTCCATTACACACTCTGGTTAATACATGCAGATTAACTGCAATTTGCATGTAATTGCAGCAGTTATACAATGTAAAAACAAGTGGAAAGGCTCTGAAGGGAAGATCAGGATGTGACAGCTCTGTTTGAGCTGGACTGATGCAAATCACTCAGCAAGCTGTTTTAAAAACATTTTTCTGAGACATTACAATTTACTACCACTCTCCCTTGTTGTCTGCTTTTTCTCCTTTACCCTCTGTGCTTTATATCCAATCAATTTTAGAGCTTAAATCTCACATGCACCCTGATCCACAGAAATCACTGTCCATTTAAGTCGGTTTTGCTCCCTTTGTTTTTCTCTTTAAGCTCTCCAGCCGTGTTTTTCTGCTCGCTCAGACAGAAACGGGATGAAGGCACAGGAGTGGAAGGCGTTGAGCAAAGAAGAGGAGAAGCAGAGGGACAAGGAGTCGATGACTGGGGAGGATCATTTTACGGACTCTAACAGGCCTGATGTTTCAGACGAATTGGTATCCTTGGTAACTGCATGGGCCTCATTTGTAAAGCCGAGTGCTGGATGGTATTAGGCTAAGAGCGCTGAGCTCAGTGGACCACTGTGGCGGCTCAGGAGGATAACAGGCACGTTGAGAGTGATGCACAAGCCAAAGATAGCCCAATAAAGATAACAAATCAAAAAAAAAAAAAAAAAAAAAACCAAGCGCCTCATTAGGCTGTTTATTAGATGTAAATACCCAATTAAAGTGAGATAGTGTTTATGAGAGGATGCTACAGTGATGGACAGGCTGCATTCAAAGCAGCATGAATACCAGTCCGGCTCTTCGCTGACCTGTTATCACACAGGCTTGCAGTACATTTCAGCACATCAGAGTGACGAGAGGCAGCAGAAGATGGACGTGGGAGTCGGTGTGAGCACATTTTATGACAATCTGTCCACTGTTCACAGATACATCAGTCCACAGCTCCAGGCTCCTCACGCTGACGACAGGAAGGACTGGGGTGTTGGGAGGCTGATTTTGTGAATGTGGAGACACTCGGCTACATGAAGCACAGTTTAAACTAATTAAGAAGCCTCTTTACATCTAAGGCAGCACTAAAATTCAACTCAAGCATTTGTCTTTTTCCTCATTGCATCAAACTGAACAGTGGTAACAGTTTGGTCTATGAAAAACTTGTTAAGCATTATTTAGGATGGGAGTCCATGTACACAAGCAACTACAAAGCAGGGAAAGAAAAAACAGAGCATGACTTATATTAAAATCTATAAAGATTTATTTCATCCTAATTAAGGAAAGATGGTGCTTCAGCCATCAGTTACTTTTGGTTGAAAAAAAACAGTTTGACTTGTTAGAAAACAGACATGTTCTCTTTAACTCCGCCTCCATCAGTGGAATTCAGTTTGTTTTCACAACAGTGAAAAATCACTTGTCAACAGCAACAGAATCTGAATCCCCATTACTATTATAATTATGGCACATACCGTAATGTCATCAGTTTTCATCAAGTCCTACTTCAGTAGTATAAAAAATAGACATATATAGCACCTGTTGGCATCTGGCTGACTCTTTGGACTACTGGTTCAAGAAAAACTAGTCCCTCTCTTTTTTCACAATGATCAAAATAGAGAAATGCACAGAAAGGGTCACACAGGCAGAAAATAAAATTGCCGTACTTAATGATAAAAAAGCCAGGGTTTCACACATGAAATACTTTTTAGAAGTGAGAAAGTAGCTTTAGGGTACGATAATCGACAGAGTGTGCCGTACCTGTACTTTCTTTAATTAACTAGTGAGCAGAAAAGACTGTGTGCATACAGCGGAACAGAGTCCGCTTTCTGACAGATGCTGAGAGAACGTACACTCCTGGGCAGGAGGTAGTTACCAGTCATGTGAAACTGTGTTTCTGCTCAGGGAGAAAGCAGACAGAAGCCGAAGGACTCTCTCTGCAGGTGAAGGAGACGCACAAGGAGAAGAAGAAGTAGAGGTTTGTCTTACACCGAGTCACCGCCGGGACGAAGACGGGGATGGATGGATGGTGTGAGGATGAAGACAAACCAAAGAACTGAACATAAGTTGTATCCAACATGTCAGTAGGTGTGAAACACTGCAGGAGCGTGATCTGTCTCACAGTCTCTGGTCACAGCTTCATCAGCAGCAGTCGTTTGCTGGACTCAAGCAGAGAACCGAACACTGACTGCAAGCTTCAATTTGAGAGACGGGTCGAGTATAGATTTTACTGTTACCTTATCTTCATCCCAGCAGATTTTAAAACCTTCACTTTTCTCCAAGTGTTAATTTATAAGAACAGGAAAAAAACATTTCCTTGATTTCAAGCAGTAGAAATATCAGAAATGCATATTGATTAAAGAAAAACAGAAAAATGTCTCTGTAGAGAGTCAGCTGTACAAAATAAAGATGAAAATGAGAAAAAAATATAAGTAAAATAATAAAGCCACAAATTAAACACTTTGTTTTTACCACAGCAATGTATGTGATGCACAAATTTACACTGTATTGACAGAACTCAATACAGCACAGTAGGAGTCAAAGACAAGTACAGCAACACAGAGAAATCTAATTACATGCTCCCAGGAGAGAGTAAACTTTGCATGTGTAATTGAACAATGGTGGCGCCAGGAGGTATTCAGTGTGAAAGCAGATAGTACAAAGCAGCCAATAATGCTATTCGCCTAATACAGAGTGCTCCATTAACTCTAAATGAAAGACAGACCGGCTGTCCCAGTACAATATGGGTGGTTTACCAGCAGCATTATGGGAAGAGTCAAAAGCAAATCATTTTCAAAACATTTAACTGAAAACAGGAAAGGGGATGTCTCATGTTTCTCAGTTCTCTGCAATAAAATATGTTCTTCAAAGTGAGAATGACACATCCTTTGTGGTTTTTTGGGAAGAAAAGTCAGGACTGTATAACAGAGACAGCTGAGCCACAGAAAAGGACTCGGTGGTGAGAGGCAGATAGCGAACAATAAAGCGAACCTCAGCGTACATTAAAAGCTTTCTCCAGGCTTATTCTTAAAAGGTGCGACCACCTACTGTGACAAGTTACATGTGTTGGAGAATTCTTTTGCCTGAGAACAGCTGAGTTAATACTTGTGAACATTCACAACTCTGTGCATAACTTAGAAAATAAGCCTAAAATACCTCAATAATAAAGAACAGGTTTTAGTTATCAATTCACCTTCCTGTGCTTGTCCTACTCTAACGTGTCATTATGTTTCTCATAAAAAAGACCCTTTAACCTCCTTCCTAAGCACTAAAGTCAAAACAAGCTTTTAGATTTATTTCATGTTTAATTCCAGTGCAGAGTGTGTTGATTTTTCCTGTTCATGGAGGATAGTGGGAAAAGGTAAAAAAGGGAGTTCCTTAAATCAAGCGTACCTGATGGCCTCTCATTCTCTGGAAGTGTCCGATTGTGTCACTGATAGTGTACACTCGCACATGACCCATGTGTAAGCGTCCGGATGGGTATGGAAACATGGAGAGGACATAAAACTTCTTCTTGTTGGAACCCTGGGAGAAAACAGACAATCAAGGTGATGCACAGAGCTGAAACAAAGCTTGTTTTTAATCTGTGAGACTACAACAACAGTGCGGAAGTCTCCGTTATGAGCCTGGCTTTTGGATGAGTCTTGTATAAATGATACTGCGTTACCCTGATTTGGTTGGGACAGGAATAATAACTCATCGCATAAACAGAGCGAGAGCACTGACTGACTTCTACATCACCGCACGAAGCTTTAACTATGTCTGATTACAGTGTCAGAATCTGAACTGCGGCAGCGCAGATTATGGATGGTTTACAGTCACATGCTGTTACCACAGCAACACACTAAGTACTGGTTACACCAGCCATACATGATTACAGGAAACCTGAGTCATGAATTTTTCAATAAATTAATTAGGACCAGGGCTGTCATGAATGCACTTAATCACAGCCGGCCTGTTCCAGACGGTCAGACCATTAGGAAGTATAATCAGCCAGAGCTTCAGATCTGAGATGAGCCACCCAGACCAGTAATAGCTGGGAATCATGTGGAAGTCAGGCTGTGATCTTTTCCCAGTGATGTTATATTCAGAATAACGATACATATCACGATATAGCTCTTTTTTTGTAAAACTAGTTCATGTAAAATGAGCACATGGCAAAAGATCTATTTGTTATTTCATCCTGAATTGAAAAATCCACAACTAAAACTACTCTCTGATACATGATTATGTTTTCTTTTTGATTTAGAAAATTTGTGTAAATTTTCAAACAAGTATGTAACGAAAAACTAAATATAATGTGTAAAAGAGAAAAGGATGACTGAAAACACTTTTCTGTTTATATTCTCTTCATAAAGTCTGACATTATTCTTGAAAACATGGTAAAGAGTTAAATGGTGTTTGAGTCAAACTCCAAGGCTGAAAAATGGAGGCAATGGAAAATGCCAAAAACTGCAGTTCCTCAAACAGCCACTTGGGGTTGGCTTCAATATGATTTTAACTGAACATCTTTTTGTTTTGGTTTTGTTATTTTAACATAACAAGATGTTTTTTCTTTTTCTAATTTGTAACTTTATAACATGAGATATTATAACATTTTTTAACCTGGCAGAGAATGATTATAAACTGCTACTTCTATCCAGGTTTCACAAATCCAGGATAAGGGCTTGTCCAGGTTTCTGAAACAAGTATTTCATGCTAAGGCATCCAAAATATAACCAGGATACTAGTGCACCTGCACACTCACAAATTTAATTGGCCAGTTAGATTATCATGACATCAGCAGACTGTAAGAGAGTGGATCAAACTTAGAAGGCCTTCTCACCTCCTCCAGGGCGTCCTTCTGCCACTGGGCCATAATTCGTGGGTGCCACCATTCTTCCACCCTGCGTCGGGTCTCCGTTCGATAGTCCTTCTCCCATACACCTGTGTCACTGAACAGGGTGCGGGTGCTGGGGGACAAGAGGCGGTGCACCGGGCACAGGAGAGCACCACTGATCTGGCCAAGTGGGTACAGTGCCAGCCTCCTCACAGACGCCTGCATGGTTCTGTTACCTAAAACAAAGACAGACAGAGGCAGTCAGCTGGCAGGCAGATGAGCGGAATGATGGTGTTGCTGGTAGGCTGATATATCACAGAGGTTTTTGATTTTTGTGGTCATATACAGCAAAATAGAAAAAAAACAAAAGAACCATTGAATTGGCTCCACTTCAACCATACTGCCGAGAATTATGTTAAAATGAAGGTACTGTGATTATATCAAGATATAGAAAATCAAATCCAACATATAAGACAACATAAAACAATCCTTTTTTTGTTTGACCAAGGGGGGAATCTGGATCCTACAGCAGCAGCACAGAGACATAAAAATATACAAACAGATAACAAATAAGCACTTAAACTTAAACCTCTTAAGTGGAAAAGGAAATAGGCCATATGAGAACACACACTTCCAATGATTACGAAATAATCTAACTGTGTGCTGATAAAACCACAAGTCCATTAGCCAATCCACATTGAATAAACTGATGGTTGATTGATTTAAAAATTACAAACATTTGCTGTTTTCAGCTTCTCAAATGCTTTTCTCTGTTTTATATCACTGAAAGTTAAATATCTTTGCATTTGGGGCTGTTGGTGTTAACACTTTATGGGCTAAAGATAAATAGTAAAAGTATTCAGCAGATTAATTGATAGTTAACTGAAAACACAGTTTGTGTAACCCAGAACATCATTTTTTTTGCATTGGATCATATTAATAAAAAACTGGATTATATAAAACTAAATCATCACCCTAACCTAAGATATTTGCACTGCAAAAATCAAATCTTAGTGTTTGTCTAATTTCTTGTCCAAATACCTCATTACACTTTGAAAAAGACAAATTCATCAAGTACAAAAACCACCCAGTCCTTTCATAGAGGGACTTGTTTTATGTATTTTCATCATATTGTAAGTGAATAAATAAATAAGTGAATTTTCACCTTTGCATTTACATTGGCAGGATTTTTAATATACCAAGCAAAAAAAAAAAAAAAAGCTTGTATTCATTTATTCTTTGGACTTATTTTTGAAGTGGCATGCAAATCTTTCTTCTTTTTCTTCTTTTTTATCCAGTGTAGAAAAACACATTCTGCACTCATGCTTTCAAAAGGCAGTAAAACAGCCGAACACAAGTCACAACACTTCACCCACAGAAAGGCCTCCTCATGCGATCTCGGTCACTCACACACTGGCTCTGTATTCAATGCCTTTAAAATGCGACCAGGCCTTCAACATAACCAGCTGACACATGAACAGCACATGTGAGTTCGCCCATTGAGAACAGAGCGACTGATGGCTCGCTTCTCCATGTGATCTCTTTTTTCTTTTTCTTTTTCTTTTTTTTTTTTACCAGTGCTGTCATAACAGTCTGTGCTCTTTGCACCACGTCACTCACACAACAGCATGATTTAGTGAAATGAAGAGGTTTATCCGGAGAGATATGATTACGCTCTGCCTCGCTGTCAGGCTCTGCTCAGGCTGTTCTTATTAAACCACCTGCCTGCTCAGATGTGAGAAGGCCATTTTCAATCAACTGATTTGCAATTATTTAATCGTTTCCCTGCGTGCAATCTGGCCTGCAGTTGTACACATTTTCTTTGCTTTACTGATCAGTTGCAGTTCCTTAAGTTTTGTAATTACTTGTACTCGGAGAGGACAAAATACTGCATTATAAGAATGTCATAAACAGATAATTCAGGAAGATTTCTGGGATAATAAATGACAATTATTCAGTCTAACAACTAACAATTTACTTATCAAGGGCTATTTTTTTTAAAAACTACTTCTTTTACCCTTTTTTGCATGAATGCAGCAGTAAGTCAAGACTCTCCTATGGATCAGTGCAGGTCAGACAGTCAACTGCACGAAGAAAAAGCAATTTGACCTAAATTTGTGTCTTACACAACGTAAACACATACTCAGACATGTATGTAAACAGTTTCCACGGTAACCTGAGATATCTGTACAGTCTCAGCCTCCTTGGCAGGAGAGGACAACTGCTGCTAACCTGACCTGTCGTTAGAATAATTTCACAGCAGCGATGCAGCTGTATCTCTAACAGACCTTTTATCACTGCTGAGTGAAACAAGAGACAATCTGCCTGCCCCACCACACCAGACTGAGATCCAGATGCAAATGAAGGAACTAAAAAGTACGACTGTTTATCTGAAGCTGCAGAAAACTCAACAAAATGTTATTCTGCATTCTCTGATGTTTAAAAAAAGGAAGAGGAGAAGGAAGACAGAGCTCAGCAGAGATGTGGGAGAATAATTGGAGATCATTAGTGGAGTCCTGCATTGTTGTTTTCAGTTAAATCAAACAAAAGATAAAAACATTTTTACCAGCAGATAAAAATATACATCTTGATAGAGATGGGGGGGGTTTTCAAAAGGAAAGTGTCCCTCAAACATCAGAAACTTCAAATCTCCACATCATTGCGAGAGACTCTAACCACCCCGAGGATTTAAATGACCGAGGTGGACAGATCTTTAGGGGATAACTGAGCTTTTCCCATCTAATGAGTGTAAAATCAGTGTAAAGAGTTCTCCCTCCTTTTCTCTCCTCTCTGCCACCCACCTGCTTGTGGGAATGTGTTTTTCACTAAATCCTCTTGAGTATAACCTAAGCATCACAGCAGCCAACTCTCCTCCCTCAGGCTGGGGCTGGGAGAGCCGAGCACTCAAGGTTGTGTGCATCTCTGAAGGTGCAAGTGAGTGGGCAGAGGCGAGAGACTGAGAAAAATGTTTCTATGGTGACTGGGCTCATCCGTTTGGGCGTCTCCTGCAAAGAGTGATTGAAAACTTCTGGAAACAACAAGCTGGCTCTGCTGCGAGAGCAGCTACAACAGGGTAAGGAGAGTGCTTATTCCCAAAATCTGTACTCATTGGCCACTGCATTTATGTACGGTCAAATTCTCTGTGTTGTCTAACTAACTAATACTTTAAATTATACTAAAATATAGTTTGGTTTATCTTAGACAAAAAAGGAGAAATCTAATATTTAAGAAGATCCACTATGACAAGTATGTTGTTACATGAAAATAGTTATTTTCAGAAAGCATGTATTGGGTATTATCACAAATACCTTGTTGTTATACTTGTGCCTGTACCAAAAGGTTTCAAATGCGACTCAGAACAGACGTGCACACCTTCATCTGGAGTTAGGTTGTATAGTGATACACTATATCAGTATCATAATAGGTGATTACATATTGTCCAGGATTTTGGTTTGTAAATTATGTGGAACCTGGTACAAGTTACACATTCTAGTCCTGAGGACTTAATGAATTACATGTTTAAGTTGCTCTGACAGACTGAAATCAGTCACAAATGAATCTAATGATGAAAATGAAACAATAAGTAGATTTAGTGACTGACAGAAATGAATCAATAACAAGTTTGATAAGCTGATCATTTATTCAAAAAACATTATATTTCTTAAATGAGAGCGCTGCTTTTGTCTGTTTCATTTCATTCATAGGTTTTCACAATTATTCCTACATATTAAATATCAAATGACTTGATAATCGGAAAGAAGTGAGTGATCAGCAGATAATAAAAAGGATCAGCGACTGCAGCCGTGATTAGAAATGTAAGCACTAATGGTCATCAATAAAACATAAAAACTACATTATTTGCTAAAAAAAAAAAAAAAAAAAAATTGATCAGATCTTCTAGCATAACATACTATAAGGAATTGTCACTGAGTTTGTGTATTTGTTTACTGTAAATCAAATTATCAGTTTATCTCTCAAACATAACATTACTGTAATTGTTGTTTGCAAAATTCTGAGGAGAAGACTGATGACAGGTCAGTTTTATTTCCGTTTAAGTGTCATTTATTCAAGCGAAAAAAATTCCTAACTTAAAAAGTCAAGCATGGTGAGCGACACATGAGAATATCAGTTAAACTCAACGCACATCGAACATGTCATCACATGTCCAACAAGCCTTCTTCATATAACTTTACGGGGAGCCATATTTTTTAAAATATCCTGATTTCTCTAATGACAAGCATAACAAGATTCACATCATAAAGGTATCCTCTCATCTCTGCACCGAGCAGAGCAATCCACCCTCTGTTCGCTACATATAATAGTCTAAACAAACCCAAACTACACTTGCGCATGCTAGCATGGCTCAGCTGTCAGAGGAGGCACATTGTGGGAAAACCTTCAGTTTAGAGGTACTTACAGATTTATGTCCCGCTCCTTTATTTCAGCGTTACGGTCGTCCTGACGTTAATCCAATTATGCATGTTAGAAATGTCAAAACCTGCTTTAGAAGACGCCTAAAATGACCGGTTTCCCTTGATCATGACTTCTCCGCAGGCGCCGCCATCTTGGATTTCAATAAACTTTATCAACACCTTGTACGCCGACAACGACGAACCGACAAACCGCTCTGGTAATCTCTACAGTACCTACGTTTTCACAGATTCGGAAACATTTTATTAAAACCAATTTACAATTATCCTGTCATGGTCCCAAATGACGGTACGGCAGCCTAAAAATTGTGTGTGTGTGTGTGTGTGTGTGTGAATAGGTTATAATTGTCTGGTCGCCTGAATTTAATTTTTTCGAGTTTATTGAGCGATGGCTCTGCTTGTTACCTTGGCAACCATTCAATTTTCTTCGCCATGTGTAATTAATTATTTCATTAAAAAATACAATTATTTTTTGTACTTATTGCAGTAAAATTACTGCCCCTAGATATATTAAGTTGTTTTCTACTGCTTAAATAACCCAAATGTGTAAACTTATCAGAACAACTGTCATTCAATCCCCGTTTACTTGTAAATCAGTTAAATGTTACTTCTTAAGGTTGCACACGCAAAACATATTCATTCTTTCCTCTAAAATATCCTGAAGGCTCTGATTATTACAAAATAAAAATGTTAAATCAAGCAATGGACATATGAGCACCTGACTACTGAAAAACCCCAATATTCAACAATAAATTCATATAAATACTTTTTACAAGAATTACATTTGAGTTTCCAGGTTGTGAAAAACCTCATCTAAAGATGTATTTTCCATTAGATAACCATGCAAAAAGTTTTCACAGTATTTAAGGATAAAATTTAAGGATATTTATATGCCTTTTATTTTCCAATAGGTAAAGTAATGGATTTTGGTCCAGATGCTTTGCAGCTGTTTTGCTGATAGTAAGTGCGGTCACTGCAGTTTTTCTGTTTCACCTTAAACTCTTGCTTCTTTTTTCATCAAGGAATGAAGAGTGTAACTTTCCTTTATCCTTGGGATCAAATGTATGTCAGTTTTATTTACCAGAGAAAACCAACTCAATCAAATCAAAGCCCCACATAAAGAGAACTGCCATAAAACAAGACTCAATTCCGTGACTTAAATGTAATACCACAGCATTACAAGTATCCTAAGGAGAGCCTTTGATTATACATGATTTCTGAGAGGAGGCACCATTTCTTTGATGCCAACTTCCAGAGTAAAGTGATTGCTGACTGAGAGAGCACCTCCACTCACTCTCATCTTCATCACAGAGCGCAGAGACTCCAGGGAGGACAATGAGGAGCAGGAGGAGGAGGAGGAGGAGGAGGAGGAGGAGGAGGGAGTGTCTCATCAGAGCTTCTTCTCTGTGAGTTCTCCCTGTGGCTCTCACCTTTGATCTGAGGTGCCGACAGAAGCAGGGAAGGAGGATAGAAGTCAGATCCAGCAAGGGAAGAGAAAAGGAGGGTTGGATATCATTAGCGGGAGATCGAGAGCGTTCCTCGGTGTGACGTCAGAGGGCTAAACCTGCGGTTCTGCTCTGGTCCTGTTGTACATCAGCGTTTAATGGGCGCCTCAGCTTAGAGCACAACAGGATGTGGCTGAAGAGGAGGAATGAGAGAAGGAAGAAGGAAATGGGTTTTTGACACAGTTGAGACACTTACTCTCCATATACAGCCAGAGATCTGTCTACAGATACATAGGGAGGCTCCCTGATAAATGGATCCGATACTCACTTTCTCATCGTTACTGTATTTCATGGAGGACTGCAGGTCCCAGTGAAAAAACTCCTGCTGAAATCCTGCTAAAATGTCCAGATAAACCTGGAGAAGGTGCTCCTTTAAACTCAATTTAATATTGATGACCCATTCTCACGTATGTTCAGAGCATGTTTTACAAGGTGTGGGGAAAATAAGGTTAGCTCGACCTTTTCTGGTCACTGTTCCCTGGAATGCTTTCATGTTTACAGTCATTTTTTGTTTAATACAGAACAGATGTAGAGAGTGAAAGACACTACATGGCTGAAGTAAAATAACACATTTGACACCAAAGACACAGTTTGAACCTTACAGGTTATGATTGTATCATTTAGATCATGTAGTCTGGTATTCAATAAGTACAAAATTAGCTTGGTGAAGAAAAATAAAAAGAGACTGACTGCATCCTGGGAATTTAAGCCACAGCAGGGTCCTGCGGCCACTTTTAGTTTGGTTTAGACAACAAATTTACTTTAGTTCAGATCAGAAACAGCTTGATGTACTGACTTTCTCAAAAATCATGTGCTTGTAAAGTAGTCATGACATTTTTTTCTATAGAATTCATGAACAAAGAAGCAAATTCTCCATGTTGAAGACACACTGACTGTTACAAAAGGAATAGACATTTCTTGCTTATGCACACAAATCCTACTGATAACATTAGTAATCACATAGCTTGTAACTATTTCACAAGCTGCTATAACACTGAACTTTTGAATCAGACTCATCAGGACTGTGTGGGTGTGGTTTGACCAGATATAGACAGGACAGTAGCGTGACAATATGAACAAACAACCTTACATTATCTTCTCATCAGATTTGACTGATTAAATATTGATAACATCGGTAACAATTCCTGATTGATCCCAACCAGGACTCTTTGTTGTACGTCTTTCCCTCTTTTTCTTCCCCTGCACTTCCTACTATACGGTCGAAATAAGATAAACAAAATTACAGAAAAACAAATTCTTATTCAGGCACAAGAGTATGTCATATAATCTGTTTACAACAAAAATACAATGAAATAAGTAAAACTGTTCTAACTTTAGCAGATTATTCTGTCATTCATCATTCTTGTTAAGAAACCGGTACGAATATGTTTTTAGTTTAAGTGAAAGAACTAAAAAAGTGAAGTTTTTTCCCCCATTAGATGCTGTGAGGTCTGCAAAAGGTCATCACTAAAAAAAAAAGGTCCTCAACAACATGACATATACGGAAAAATGGCGGGTATCATGTAACAGGAGCAGATGGACGCTCCATGTCCTCAGGGAGCGTTTGAGTGAGCAGAGCCAGTTTATTAGCTGGAAATCAGTGGAGGAAAAAATACACTGAAATTAAACATGGACTCAGTTCTGTTAAAAGTCTCATCCTCTTTCTTGCTGCCAGCTTTGTCTCACTGTTCCACCTCTTTATATTTCACTCCAATTAAGAGTAAAAAATAGCTGCATGGCACCGTTCCTCCGTTTAACAGCACAGTGTTTAATCATTGCATTAAAGTTGTGCCGTTTTGGACGGCTGCGTCGCCTCTGAGTCCCAGGTACGAGCAGCCTCTGTTGTTTTTCAAACAAATCACTTTTGAAAGCAACCAATCATCCTCCTTTTTCCACCCACATCCGCCTCCCCGTTCCCACCGTGACAAACAACCCATGGTAATCACCCCCTCTCTTCCTGTTTCGGAGGACGATTGCATTTCACCAGCAGAGAACCAGATGACAAACGACCACACAGAGCAGCCGCAGCAGCAACGCGCTTGGTAGAAAGCGGAAAGAGGGAGGGGGGGCTGACTTGTCTTCACCTGTCCAAGGTGACCTTTTCCTCAGATGGGTGTGTGATTCACAATCCCCATCCGCTTCAATGAGGGGTAGGCCGATGGTGCCACAGAGAAGCAATCTCACACCATCTCAGCTGACGGAGACCGGCGAGGAGCAGGCTGATGGGTCTCTGAATGCCTCTGACTGAGGGCTCAGAGAGCCTGATAAGTGTGATGTTATTTCCAGGGCCTATTTCACGTTGACAGCATCATGTGTCCTTCACTTATCTGTTCTCATGGAAGACAGAGGCCTCAGAAAGAGACATGATGGTTCAGAGGAGATGATGAGGTCTGGAACAAGATCTCAAAGAATGTGTTAAAGAAGAGTCCGTCAGAAGCACTCTCCATCCTGATCTTTTCTGTTTCGATTTTCATTCACCGCTGCGTGACTTTTATACTTCAGACATGGTGTTCTACAAAAACACACATTTCTCTTGAGCTGTCCATCCACGACACCTGATTTCCGAGCAGCTCCATGTGACTAATGTGTAATTTTTTAACGAAAAGCTCCTCAGATCTGTAAAAACCCTCTATCGTCCTCTGATGCATTCAGACCGAATGTTAAGGAGGTTTTGTCAGCAATCTTCTTGCAATGTTCTTAATGAAATCTTAGTTTAACATGTGGTCATTGGTGTTTTTCTGTTTTTGTTTTTGTTTATTTTTCACATGTTCAGCAATATAAGTTAACAAAGACATTTTTTCAACCTTACTGTGATATTGAGGTTATATTTTACACTCAAGTACATTTTTAATGTGGAATTTTACTTCAGTTGTTTTTCGGTGCAGTTTTGCTTTTTTTAACCTAAAGGAGGAACCAGAATTACACCTTGATAAAATAAAAAGACATTCTTGAATTTTACCCCACGGGTCAAGCTTCTAAAAGGCTTGGCTACACATTTCCCATAATGCAACTTAGTCCCATCTTTTGTTAGACCTTTTATTAAAGAGCCTTGGAGTTCTGAAAGTACAATTTTTGATCTCTACAAGCCATAAATGTGTGTTTGAGAAAAAAAAATGCCTTAAAGGACTTAAAGGGCTCCATGAAATTCTCACACCTTTTAAACTGCACGTGCCAAAGTCGGTAACACAGGTGTTCCTTTGCAAATGTGTAAGATAACTTCCTTCACAGTTCAGAAACCACCTGTTACAACCACAGGGGACATATAAGTAAATTAAAATTAAGTAGGTAGACTGCTCCTTTAAATAAAGGATGAATTCACCACTGTATTTATGCAATATATGAGCCCCTTTTTTTAAAATGTTTTGTATACTTAGCTACATAACCTGAAATTAATTGACATCATCATGTCCATTTCTGTGTCTTCTGTTCTCTCTGTGCTGCCCAGATTTTACACTTTGTGTCCAGCTCTCAGCAGACATTTGTGAGCAGTTTCCAGGTTTCTTTAGGAGACAAATGAGAGAGGAAGAAACTCTGTGCTGTGACCGTGTGACTCTGACAGAGAGATTTGCTTCTCTGTGCTTTTAATATCAGGACCTGAACACAACATGTGATGATGTGTGAATGTTCGAAATGTCTAAAATTCTAACACGCCACATGACAGTAATAACGATGGAGATGTTATTGTAGCAGAATTGTTATCATCAACTATTACCAAAGACCCTGTATTTCCTTAATACCCCGCTGCTTCTCCGCTTCTAGGGAAACTGCCGTTTTGTTGCCGTGGTGATGAGTCCTGGCAGTGATGAGTCCTGGCAGTGATCGGTGGTATGACAGGACTCCTGGAGACAGACAGCAGATTTATCTGGCTCAGATGTTAAAGAGGAGCTTGAACATGCACATATACTGACTCCTCCACGTCTAATTAAGCCGGTTGTCTGTGTGAGCCGGTGGGTCAGACTAATGGTGTCTGATCCAGAGCAGAGCCACTAAAGGCCAGCCAGGAGCCACTAACAGGTCCTCCTTTTGCTTTCTTGAATAAAGAGCCACATTTTGAGCAAATAAATCTTTCATACATTCTCCTTCGGCACAAGAGACTTTTATCTTAGTCCCATTTGCATTTTTGTCACCAGCGTAATTTACATTTTTATAGCATAATTAATGAACAAGAGAGTCATTTACATTTTCTTGCTCACCACTACATTGTCGGGAGCATATCTGATGCAGAGGGACCAGCATTTGGAAATGTGTGGGAGTTTGTGAGCACCAGAGAGATGTATGAGTGTGCAGAAAGAGAATTAAACAACCGTGATTGTTTTAAGGAAAAAACATGCATTGGAGGATAAACCGTCATTATTAAAGAGGACGAGGGCTTTTCAGGTGCAAATTGAGGCCAAAGCGTCTTTTTACTTCAGCTGGCCCTAACATCAAACACACGGAGGCAGGGCTCCAGAGCAGATTACACCATTTAAACAGCACAGAAGAAAACAATTCATACAAGTGGCATTCATATTTCCCAGCCGGCGAAGATGAAAGAGAATAATTTATCACGATTTTGCCTCTGGTCAATGACCCAATTCTGTCAACAACTTATTATCTTTTCTGATGTATTATGTAGACATTATTAGAAAGAGTATACTGGCAAAAGGCACAATTTGTTCCTCATTAAAAACCACATCATCCTTTAAAAAGAGTTAACAGGAAGCAAGTTGCATGGAGACTCAAGTGATTGATAAGTGTGAGTGATTGATCTGCTCCAGGAGGATGGGATAACATCTTCAGGGAGGTAAACACAGTAAGAGAAACATCTGCTCAGACATTAAATTAATAGATATGCTAGTGCTCTATCTTTTTTATGTAAAACTGTACTATATTACAAGGAAGACCTAGTATTTTGCACAAGGTATAATCAAAGGCACATTTATGGGAGATTTGCCAAACACTGAAAATGACAAAAAAATGAAATATCAGATGCAGATCAAACAGAGACAAATCCATTACCCACTAAGATCAAATTCATTAGAAACCCAGATATATTCAGAGATATATTCAGAGGTGACATCTCCAGCAATGTGTTCAAGTGTGGTTGATCAAATGCAACATGAGGTGTATAAAATAAGACGTTATAAAACAGAACCTGTCAGGATGTTTAGTCATGGCCTCTTAGTCATTTTTTCTACCATCAAGTTCTGTCTGCTTCAACTTTGAGTTACATAAATGTAACTTTTTTTGGGTCGACTCTGCGCTCGCTGTGATTTGAGCCAACGCTGGCTCACAGAGGCTGCCGCATTAAAACCCCTTCTTGCCAAAATGGACCAGGTGTTCAACCACTGGTCCTCATATTTAAACTTTTATTAGAACTTTGCAAAGTTGAGATTAACTGCAGCTGTGTCGCGAGCTGTAATTGTAATCAGATTTTCTGTTTGGGACGAAGTTTTGGATCGAAAACACGGGGGAGGGAGGGAGGGAGGGTGGGGGAGGTGAATGTGTCCTCTTCAGCTTCAGATAAAGCAGCCAGGTGATACTCACTGTGTACAAAACCCCTGCTGCTGCAGCACAGTGGAGGCACATGTTTATTGATGTGTCTGGCTGCCCCAGAGTGCACAGTATGGCTGAGAGAAACAAACACCAACATACAGAGAGCTCTCAGAGCAGAGAACAGATGAACAAACAAGCAAACAGATTACGGACTGTTGGGTTTGTATTTACATATCAGCTTTTTAGCGATGCATGCAAAATATATGTTTTTAGTGCATTTTCCGCTGCAGGTTTTTATTTATTGTAACATATAAGTGAGATATAAACAATAGGTTAACTTTACCCAGGGCTGTTTCAATCCAGCCACCCATTAGTGAACAGGGTCAAATTAACTCTTTTGTACCCGAGAAAGTAAACCCAATTGGTGCCTAATTGACCCATGTGGTGAAATTTTAGATCAGTGTTTTGCAGCATTGAGTAAAAGATTTGATATGAGTTAACAATCATGAATTGATCACAAGGCAGTAAAGCTCTTTGTTTGTGCTAAATTGTGGGCTCTAACATCTCATTATTCATAATAACAAACCTTACACAGGCTCCTCTGTTTACCTACAGCACCCCACTTTAGGTAACCATAGTAACTAGTCGTGTATTTAGCACACAGAGGAGTCATTTTAATGACTGAATAAAAAAAAAACAACACAAGTGATTAATGGCATTTTGAGATAGGTTATGTCCTTGTATTCTCACAGACTGAGCACAGAAAGCTGTGTGTGACTCTCATGCGTTCCTGATCCTGACGTTTTATCAACGAATTGACGGAAACACCTTTATATTTTCACTTTCATATTTGGAAACTTACTCTTTTGAGAGATTACATTTAGACTATCCTCATATCCTCACTACTTATGGACAGTGAATGGATGGAGATGGACGAATAGGACAAATCTTGGAGGGAAAATGGGAGAGCATCACTGGACTTCACCTCACTCGTGCCCTGCTCATCCAGTGTGGTTGCCTCTCATCATTCATGCTGAGCTCGCTGAATGTAGAACTCTGGTTACGTAAAGGTTCAAAAGTTAATCTTTTCTGCATGGGATGAAAATTTACTTCTGATCTTTTCTCATACTGTTTCACTTCGATTAAGCCGCAGTGACATTTGTCACCTGAAATCCCATCATGTTTCCCATGTTATTGTGACCTTTAAGAACATCAAGGATTAATTAAATTTTAACAGAGATTTCAAAATACACAATTTATAAGAAAGTCTTTGGAGCCCCTATCCCAGCTGTAACACCCACGTGGATGCAGAGCTAGTTCTCTAGTAATAGTTCTCTTTAAACTATTTTTCTCCAACACTGGAGTTTAAGAAAGCTGGTGATTGTTTTTATTTTAGAATAATATATTGTGTTATATAATCTTTGAATTTGAAGGGCTGAAGGATGAAAGATTCACTGTTTCCCCACAAGTAGGGTGCCCTTAGCAGTGTAGAGACGGATATCAGACTAGGATTTAGACTGGGACTTTTTAGATCTTTTCGAATTTATTTGGAGAAAATGTAAAAGTCAAACTCATTTTCTTGCCATATTCTCAGTGTTTTTGTTGGGAGAGAGCAAGTGCGCCGCGCACAGACGTCATCCTGGCAGATCAACAAAGACAAGCCAGACAGAGACTCTCTTTTGTTTTTCAAATCATTTCACATGATTTCATTTTTTCAGTGAGAAAGTTTCATTGAGCATGTGTGTGTTAGATCTGTTGATTGGAAGATGTGCGCTGAACTCGGCGCTTCTGTCCCTGCGCACTGGAGGCTCCCCGCTCACCACTCCTCTGAGGTTTCGTGCTCGGCGCTCTCACCTGAAGTGACAGAGGGGGAGTGGAGCTCCGAGCTGTGATGAAGGCAGCGCACAGAGCTGCTCAGCCTGCTTCTCCTGTGAAGCGACTGCAGGGCACATTTGGAGATCAAGTCAGAAGGGAGGCATCCAGAGGGAGGGGAGATGCGCGCATGTGACAGGCTTTGGACGTTTCCATTTATGCCAACTGGGCAGGGAATTGAATCTCTCCATCGGGAGCTGCGTTTTTAAAAATCACCGGTGAGTGGCATTTTTCAAACACAGCACAGCTCGCCTCGCCCGTCGCCTGCGGATCGTCACAGCACCATGCGAGCAGGAGAGACGCGCCCTGTGCCATGCTGAACGACTCTCCGACTCTCCTGCTGGCTCTCACCGCGGTGGCCGGACTTCTCCAGCGATGCCAAAGCTGGAGCGACGAAGACCTCCTACTGCCACCCATCAACTCCTCCAACAGGTTCCTGGCCAACCTGGAGGTGGACGTGCGCTTCTCCAAGAGGTCTGTGGAGGAGAGCGAAGCCTCGCCCGACGTCTCCTCCCTGCAGACTCTGTCCCAGTGCAACGTGAGCGTCCAGAGACTCTTGCCCACCTCGCTGGTGGCCCGCTGGGACAGCAGCTTCGGCTTCCAGTGTGATGTGCTCATCTACACCACCAACAACCACGGAAGGGCTTTTTTCTCCGCGTCTTTTAACAGGGCGATCTCGCCTGTCGTCATTGAGCACCTTGGGGTCACTGGGGGTCAGCAGGAGTTGCGGCTGTGCGTGGGCTGCGGGATGTCCCGTTACAGGAGGTTCGGTCAGGGCAGGTCCAGGGGCCAGCAGACCGGGGATCAAGTCACTTTCTGCTGCGTGGATTTCAGCCTCGACGAGCTGAAGGGGGACAAAAGTTGGAGGCTGAACAGAAAGCCAATCGAGTCGACACTTGTGGCTTGTTTCATGACTTTGGTCATCATTGTGTGGAGTGTTGCTGCTCTCATATGGCCGGTCCCGATAATTGCAGGATTTCTCCCCAATGGGATGGAGCAGAGGAGACCGAGATAATTGAAATAATCTTTATTATAATCAGCCCGTGCTGCCTATACTTTAATTGTAGCCATTCAAATGTTCACCTGAATTATTGATTGCGGAGCTTTGGGGAACGTATTGCTTTAGTTTCTGGGTGTTCTTAAACCATTATTAGACCTCCTCCTCGTTAGGACAACCAAGGTAAAGTACTGTACGATGGATTATACTAGCCAATCTATACTGGGACCAACACCAATGTGTTTTGTATACCCTTTTAGGCCTTCCTATAGATTATGTCAGCGTAAACTGTGCAAACTTTTCTCTTTAAACAGTGTTTGTATACTTTTTAATCTTTCTAGAGAGTTTTTGCCTTATCTCATGTGTAGGACTTTTGCACTGAAAACTGAACTTTGAAGTGTGTCGTCACATATATAACCTATAGTCATGATTAGAGTAAATGTAATAGTTTTTTTCCCCCCCGATACATTCTGAGGAAGTAGATGTTGTTTAAGACCGACTGAGAGAGTTTCAATATTTATATTGTTAGATTTATAATGTCAAGTTCAATATGCGTGATTATTTGTATTCATGTTCCGACGGTTTAAATGAAAATAAAATTGATTATAGGCTATTACTCAATTCTCTCTCACCTCTTCTCTGCAGTCTAAATCAATTTAGACTTAGTTCAAATGATCCAAAAGGCTTTGAGCCACACTGTCAGTCTTCGGGAAATACACACTTACTCAGTTTATTACTTGGCAAACACTTATTCAGTCTAAATAAACGATCCCGCGATGAAGGTTTTATCACAGAGGTGAATGTTGATAATGGAGGGTGTAGTTTGGGTTACTCTTTTAATCCTCTGTATTATAAGCTACAGAGAGGATTTATATTATATTGTTTATTCTAACATTGTTGATATCGGTGGGATATCATAGGATGGACAAAATAATAGTATAATGCAGTACAATTGAACATGATCATAAACTGCAGCCTTTAAGATGTTCATAAATGTGATCATATGTCATTACTATCTGGCTCCTCTGGATACATCATTTATGTTTCATTAAGTAACTTAACACAAAATGCAGCAAGGGCCCTGTATGACTATGCTTGCTTAGGAAATAGAGACTTTACGCTGATAGTTTATTATCTCATAGTACATTGTATTAATACCTGGTTATACAACCCAGTACACCTTAAATCAAATGTGTAACTTACTTCAAAAAATTATATTTTCAAAGATATGGAATTACCACCAGTACTTTGATAAAAGGAAAAAAAACTCATGTTGACTTGTGCATTTTTATCACATAGCTGGTTCAGGCACCTTATTTATGCTTGGTTGGTTCAATTTACAGCAATTAATAAAAGCTTATCACACTGCAAATTGTGGAAAATCTGTGTTAGCAAAGTCTGTCAGGGTGAGATCCTCCCTCTGCCCCAGGTCTCTGTTTTGTGAGGAGAGTAGGTAAGGATGAGGAGATGGTTGTTTAAGTAAGCTTATATATTTCCAGACATGTGGACTCTGCAAACCAGGGCCAAAGAAAGTGTTTACCACAAACAACCTGTCCTCTATTTTCAATCTGAAAGTAAGACATACCATTGTGAATGCATAACTAGTATCAGTGCATGTTATGTGCTGCCCATTCAAGAGTGTCCTGATGAGCTGAAAAACCAGTTTGTGATGATGAAATATTAGGACTGACTCAACAAGCATTCATGTCAACAGTTTTTGTTGACACAAACAGGCAGTCAGGGTGGATGTTTACCTGCGAATTACATCATCTTTAAGTAGATGGCCCTTTTAGCATTAAATCCTGTTGGAAAGTAGCCCTACTTGCCAGTTTATTATAATTCAACCAAGCAGAACTAATGCAGTCTATCACATAAGCTCTGCCATAAATCCTCACTTCACTAAGATTTGGAATGTGGCAGAAAGAATAACAGAAACACGTCCAAGCAACATGAAACACAAAGACAGAGACCCACAAAACTCATCCTCGAATCACCGCCTCTCTGAAATGGTTTCAACAAAAACTGAGCATCAGCCTTAATGAGGGGATGATTTATTAAAGAGCTGTCTTATTGGTCTGCATCAGATTTTACATAAGTGTACTTAAAAAACCGGGAATCAATTGACCTGCGACATCACGATGACCTGTGTTATATAATAAAACAGTATTATTGAGCCCTCTTAAAAATTATTTTAAAATAAATGTTGATGCAGAAATAAGTCAGCTGTGAAGACTTTAATCCGTTCTTTTTTAGTTTTTTAATCACGGGTTGAATGAACTCTTGAAGCTGCCAAACAATATCCGACCTGGCCACGCCCTCACGTTACCTGGAGCTTTACACTCCCTTTGTGGCTCACACGTACCGGAAGTGGAGCGGTTGTGTTTTATAGACTACGAGTTGAGTTTCAAGTAAACGAGAGGAAAATGTGGCGCATGAAGGTCGCAACTCCGGACGAGAAGCAATGAAATACGCGCAGATCTCCGCCAGTTTTCCCTCAGGATCAACGTTATTGAACACGTTAGAGCAGCATGTCCTTATCAGCAGCAACTCTTCAGATTTCACTCCTTACAGTCATCGTCTTCACCGTTTCTGGTAAGTATTACAGCTTAATTATTAACCAGCTCAACACACTTATCCTAAAATGTAGGTGAGCTGATGATCGGTTGTTTAAACAGATCATTCCTCAAATTATAAGACATTATAGGTATGCTTTTTATTTTTTTTTTAAAGCTTTTTGTTGTATGATGTTTACTGCTAATATGGCTTTTAATGAAATGTTGCTGAATACCTTTATTGATTGGATTTGTCAGAGTAAATGGAGTTGTGAGGCTGAGAACAAAAATGATAGAAAGTGTGATATTTGTGCTAAACTGATCAAACAAGTTCCCACAGTTGATCTGATATGTTGTGTGTCAGGTGATAAGTTTCGATTGTTTTGTCCACTCCAGGAACATATTCACATAGAGAGAGAGAGAGAGAGAGAGAGAAATAATAGAATGAAGGAGAGATACGTGACACAGCAGAGCTGAGTTTAGGTGCTGAACATGGCTGTATTTGCTCACTACAGGCCTGGTTAGTCATACAAGGAGTGAAGCCACTCAGTGTGCCTCATCTTTGAACACAGTTAGTCATTATGACTCTGCCAGCGGTGTATTTAAGCTTATACCTAACAGCAAAAAGGCTTCTTTATATTTGGATTTTCAGAGATTTTATGTGATGATCACATTGTGATGATTCTTAGATATTATTCCAGACTTGACGTCTGATGAGTTTTTTTTTACCCAGATTTCTTCTGAATTCTCATGCTGTGTGTTTTCTCCAGGGGTCCAGAAGCTGACCATCACCCCTGACAGAGGCTCCACCCTCAGCTTCAGCGGCAGTCAGGTCAAAGGTTGCAAAGTGTGCGCCAATGTAGGACGCCAATCTCAGTGTAATACATCCCTTGTGCTCAGAGTCAACACTCCAGTCTCAGTGGAGTTTAAATGCTCCAGACCTCAGGATGTATTCAGTGTGGAGATTGTACGAACTATAGGTAAGAGGATCGCAGTCTCTCTGAGTAAAAACTCAAAGGTGTATTTTAAATGTGCATGTAAAGTATAGAGAGTTATATTTGTTCGAAAAGTCATGTTTTAATATCTCCTCTCAGAATGTAACACAAAATCGTGCAATGGCCACATCATCCAGGCCGACCCCGGCTCGCTTCCTTTGCTGGATTTTAACCGCAAGTTCACCTGGAAGCTGAAAGCCTCTGCGCCAAAAGCTTTCAAAATAGACTTCAGCAGCACAGGTCTGAGGCAGATTAATGCATCTGAGCGATGTCCAGATGGACACAGCTACACCCTCCAGGCCTTCCAGACTACAGGGGACGTAACTGTGGGGAAATACTGCAGAACGGGACCCATAACTAGTGCTCAGATACTGGATCAAGGCAGCTTTTCTCTGGATGTCCCAGCAGGGCAGAAGCTGCATAAAGGCCAGTTTAATGTGTTTGTGGGCGAGGAAATCAAATGTAAGTCAGTTTTAATTTTTAGTGTTTGAGTAACTTCTTTTCTGTCTCAAGTCTTCTATGTTAGACCTCTTCATATGTATGTTATCTGTATCTTTTTGCCCCACAGCTCTTGCTAAGATCACCCTGACGATACCAAAAGGGACGTCCTCCTTAGAGTTGTTCTCTCCGAATTACCCACAAAGTTTTCCTGACGATGACGTGATGGAGTGGCACTTTCAGGTCCCAGACAAACACAGAACAGCAGTTAAACTTTTCGAGATCTCGGAGCCACGTTGTCTGAAGAAGGACGCAGCGTTGGAGTACCACACCAGAGAGAGAGTGGCGTCAGTGCTGCGGCTTGAGGACCCCCAGCCGGACCAGAGTCAAGGAAACTTCACCCTGACACTGAGGAACTGCGAGATGGACAGAAGACGCACTGGTTCTCCAGGACTGTCCTTGAACCTCAGGATGTCTACATCAAGTAAAAGTCAACCAGGTTTGTAATTCATCTCCAATTCTGAATTAGGCTTTGAGGCATCACAATTTAAACCTTTAACCTCTGCCAAAATGGTTGTGTTCGGTTCTCTGAAGATGATATGCTATGCATCTCAGGGTTTTCTATTTTTTGGTTGTTTTTTGTTTTAAATAAAATGATCGGATCTCAAACCAGACAGAGGTTTTGAGGGCTGATTTGAGTCTCTTAAGATGCTGATTTTATACTAACATTTTTTTTGATTCCTCAACTAACTACATTGTAGGCTTATTTCTAAGGATGATGTTAGGAGTTTGTTTTTAAAATTTCAGTTAAGGCTGTTATGGCTGTTAAATGTTAAGCATTTTTCTTTAACAATAGATCAAGTAACTTTGTGTTCTGTGATAGGTTTTGCTTGCATGCTTGCAGTGATGATTCACCATCTGACTTCTCATCTCATTCTGGCATCTTTTCTGTTATTGTTTTTGTTTTTAGCCGGTTTGGTTCTCTGTTGCTGCCCTCATCAGTGTCATTTTTGGCCACAGCAACAGCTGTTTTTAGCTAAAAAGCTCTAAAACCCCCACTGTGAATCACCCCCCCAGTAGCACACAGCAGACAGACACAGTTACCGACCAGCTGGTGAACACAGTGGGGCCTTTAGTGGCTAAAGAGTTCGATTTTTCCCCTCTGACGATAGGAGAGACCAAAATTAGAGTATGAATAATGGACTTAATTAATCAAGGGTTGATACTAATATTGCGTCTTGTCTGCTGTTTTGTGGGTTTGTTTGTGAGGGTTCCTCTTAGCCAAAACATTTGCCATATTAACTTATGATAATCTGAGTGTTAACAGCTTGTTCTGCTGTTATCAAGTGGTCTAAAAAATCAAGTGATGATTTAAAGTCTTGATTTCTTACCTATTAACTAACACAAAAACACATCATGTTCCAGACATACAGTTTATAGTCTGTCAAATATTCCACTGATCAATATTGAAATGACAGCAGATTGTTTTTTTCCATAAAGCAGCAGCACAGGAGTCATTGTTCAGACTCGGTGGAGATTTTCTCTGCTCAGAAAACGGTTTATGTGATTAACAATGTCTCCTCTACATGCTGCAGCAGGCATGCGATTACTAAATATAAATGATCTCCATTTTGAATTGTTATATCATGTTACAGCAAAGACCGAGGTTGTTTAGTCAGAGTTTATCTTGCTCTTTGACACAGCTTCAGTGTGGATGAGTAATGACACACGGTGACGTGGAGAGTGGGCTCTATCTGAGCCCTCGGGTGTCAGTTAAAGGGGAGCTCTCAAATTGCCTCATCGCCAAGACGTGAATGACAGCAGTGGCATATTTCCAGGAAAGCACCTCCTTCTTCAAACAGGAAATCACGTTATTCTCTTTCAGTCCAACTGATATTCAAATTCCTGTTTGACGTGTTTGTTATGGGTTATGATTTCAGCTGAAAATGAACGTGCCCACGTATTTGCATTTGTGTGCGAGGCCAAAAGAGAAACAAGGACAAGTTGTTGATGTCTTTATTGTTTTTGTCTGCAGTGTCGTGCAAAGTGGATGTGAGCAAAATGGAGGGCCTTTCTCTTCACATTGAGAAGCTGAAATCGTCCTCTGACTGCCAGATGAAAGTAAACTCTGTGCAGAAGGACAACATCACAGTCACATCGATCAGCGACCTATCCTTCCAGGACTGCCATGCCGGAGACATAAGAGTCACTGCCATGCGAGTCATAGGTAAATCCAGATCTGAGTGAAAAAAACAAGCTTTGAATCTTTACTGTGACTGTCCAGACTTGGGTAAATGTAACAGATCCCACCAAAGATTCGATATTCTTAAACTTATGTAGCATCAGTAATTGCTTTTGAAACAGATGGTCTGTTTGTGCACAACTGAGGTGCTTCAGGCCTCATTTCAGGATCGACAAAATGTAAATGCTGTAATCATTCGAAAGTAACTATTACATTATCTCTTATTGCAAACATTTTCTGACACAGACATGGCAATGCAAGGAAGTTACATAAAAGTACATTGAAAGTCTTGTAGTAAGTCTTTGAATTCAATTTAAAAGTGAATGTTGGAAGCATCACTTTCTATATGTAATTATCTTGTTTTATTAAGTATTGGAGGTTTAATGGTTCAGGTTAGCTAAATTGCAATAAAAAGCAATATGTCTCCCACTTATTTTCAGTGTCATCCAGACAGTCTTGTTTACTTTGTTCAGGTTTGGAGATGAGTATCTGTCTCTGAGAATTCTGCCTGCACCCCAAAACAATGGCAAGGAATGACATTTATTCGTGCTCCTGGCAGTCAGCATCGCTTTCTGAAAATGGTGTTTGTGTTCATCTGTATACTTCAGGTTTAATGGTTCTCCTTGAGACAGTTTCTTAGAGACATTGCTTCTGAAAAGAGATGTTACTTCTGACTTCTAAAAAGTTTTATTTCCATGGTTTGAAAACTTTGTGGTTTTTTTTACCAAAAGGTAACACCCCCCTTTGACAGCCCCTAAATGCATTTCTAAGCATATTTACTGTATTTTCTCAAAGACTAGTTGCCACAAATACCTTTAACTTCTCCTATGAAAACATATTTTGTATCATCTGTGTTTTACTATATTTTAAAATTCAGTGTCTGTTTAAACACCAGCCATAACTTATGGTTGCCCACAGAATTTGTTATAGTTGTTGATACATGCGTTAGTGTCTTAATTACTCCATTAAACAGTGCTACATTATATATCATTTATTACCTGTTTATAAACTGCTTAGAATGGCTAAATGAGGTTGTTTCTAAGATCTGAAAGTAACAAAAAGCTTTTTCTTTAGTACTTTTGTTGAACTTAACCTTTAATTGCTGTGGCAGTTGAAAAAAAAAACAGTCTCCTTAATGATTTAAATGACCTGTATTTTCATATCAGGGTGTAGTCAGCTCCGAGACTGCCCGAAGACTCCGTTCCGTCTGTCAGTGCCTGCGCTGCCCACCTGCCTCCCGGCCCCTCTGAGCAGTGTTACCTGGACTCTCAGTCCTCCTAAGCACGGCACCGTGGAGCTGACCTCTCCCAACGGGCACCTCAGACAGTCCCTGCCTTGGCAGCCGTGCAACGACAGCGTCATCATCAAAGTGACCGAAAAGAACGGCGCCACTGTTGGACACTTCTGTCCTCAGGGAGCCATACAGAAGGTCCAGATCCACGTCAATGTTTCTGTTACTATGTCTGACATGGGGAGTAATGCACTGAGGACGGCTATGAAGTATGTGCTTCAAGCCAGGATAAAAGAGGAGATATCAGGTAACAAGCAGCTTCTATTGAATAATATAGATGAATAAAAATAAGTACTTGTTTTTTCTAGAGATTTTAAAGTCATTTTCTTTGTGACTCATATTCAGAAAGATACATATTCAGTGTATCTCCAAAGAGAGACGTCCCTGTCCTTCTGGCCAGTCCTGGTTGGCCAGTGGGGATGAGGGATTATTCCACCGTTTCCTGGATTGTCACCGTCCCCCCGAAGATGGAGGCTCACCTGATGTTTGCCAACCTCAGCCAACCCAAGTGCGGCAAAGGCCACACCAACATCAGGGTGCAGAGAGTCGGCAGCCTAGAAGAAGACTACAGCCGCAGGGAGGACGAGGAGGCCGAGAGCGAGATCACCGTCTCCGAGAGCTTCTACCTCAACATGTCCAACTGTATGGCTGAAAGAGGAGACTTCAGCGTCGTCACCAAGATCACCCTGCAAAAGAGCACAAGTAAGAGGACATTTTACAAGGTTACTCATACGGCATCATGGTTTTGTGTTAACTGCGAGACATTTTTTAAAAGCATGTCTGAATGTGGACTGTATGGTTTAACGGATCACTCCGACATCACGTCTGCACGGTGATTTCTCTCAGACAGTCAACACTTTGTGCCACACAGAGTAACTCAACAAACATTTGATGAATTTTTGGTACATGGTTCCTGCAATCAAACATTTAAATTTGTCGTTGATAACAAAATACCTGCCAAACTAACAACATTCCCATCAGCCCCACCTGAATGTTTGCTTTGGCATTAATATACATGCTAACATGCTGCAAAAAGATGGAAAACATTCTCATTAACTATTCAATTCAACTGTTCTCATTAATAATTTTTAGTATGAATCACACCAAACCAAAATGACGACCATGGTACACCTGACACCTGTTTGCCATTAGCATGTTAGCATTGACCCTGCGGTCATGTTAGAAATTGTGGTAGAAATTAGGACTTGTTACTTGTCTGTAGACTCTTTTGTTATCTTAGTCTGTAAATGCAGGTGCATTTGATGATTTGAAACATAAAACCAAATATTTTTAATTTATTAAATTTAATTTAAATTATACTGTTGTGGCAATTTTAACCGATCTACTTGGGAGTCAGCAAACAAGACTGAATAGCTTCGTGCACGAGAGTTTATTCTCTATAGAGAAGGTGCAACCTCAGGCTCCGAGCTCAGAGTTTGTGCCCAGAACAGTGAACACAGCGCCTCTTTATACCTGCACCCAGATGACAAGATGATGAGAAATCAATTGTAGCATTCTTGAGCTTTCCTGATTTAATTATGTTCCCTTGATTACATCAGAACATACCTGTTGCAGTCCAGTACATAACATGTTAGGTAATCGGCTGTATGTGTTAGACAGTCAATGGAGTGTTTTTGAAGGCGAGATTATAGTGAATGTAAATCTCCTGCTGATGTCAAGTGAGACAGATGTTTACAAAAAGGAGAAAACAAAGGTCACACACTTACAAACACACGGGAAGAATGAAACAAATATAAGCATAAGCATGAAGAAGACAAAATTTCCACCACAATACATTTTTCCCCTTTCTCTTAGGGATAATAAGTTTATCAATACTTGTTTATTCCTTTAGAAAGTTCTGATGAAATTTATATTAAAAGGATTGTACACTGAATTTGTGACAGAAATTATTAAAGATATTTGTTCTTTTCTCTCGTGCAGATCTCTTGCTGACCATCATCCTGAGTGTTGTGGCTGCTCTGCTGGTCATTTTTGTCATAGTGCTGGTGGTGGTCTGTGTGGTGATAAGGTGAGTGAATATACTTTGTATTTTTTCTTTAAACTTCATTATTTGTCTTTCACATTTTTTGCCTGTGATTTTGTTGTGGATAGTAAAAGTCCAAACTGTCCAAACTTCATTTCTGCCTCAAACTGCAAGAGAGTTACCTGTTTCATTTTTTACTTAACTGGTTAGCTGATGGTTGTATGAGATGCTGTTTATGAAACTCTCATAATCTCGCTTTTCCTGCCATACAGGAAGAAGAAGAGGAAGCTGAATCATCAAGTGTCTATCTACAATCCAAACGGCACCAGCTTCCTGCCAGGACACAACGGCTTCCCAGAAAGACGTGAAGACATCGATGATCACGAATACGCCTCCATTGAGGACACGCTGGTCTACACACACCTGCTGAAAAAGGGGAGAGAGATCGGAGTGTACGGAGAGTTCGACACATACCAGTCCTTCAAAGGGCACACAGACTCACAAAAACCATTAGTCCCCAAAGACACTGGTGTCGACGACATGCAAATCAGGGCTCACCAGCCGCAGTCTGAGGTCTCATCTCAAAAGGGTCCTCCGCTTCCTGTGCGGCCTCTGAGCCACGGCCAAGGCCTGGTGGACAATACGATTTACCAGACTGAGAGCCAAAGTGAAGGGGAACAGTCTCCGGCTCTGGGGCCGCGGCTGGAGCCGGAGGGAGGGAACTGAGGAGAAGATTGGATTTCGGCATTCTGCTTTTCACTTGACCTGCTTGGACTTAAAATATTCGCTCCGTCAAATTTGTGTGATTACCTGATTTTAGCCTTCACAAGAACCCTTTGTTTTTTTCCTCTTGAGCACAGTTTTGCACCAAATCCAGGCTCACAAAACAACCCTGTTCAAACCTGCCTGCAGCTGTTACCTTGTTTATCTCACACGAAGGCTCGTTTGGTATTGATAGCAATACATGATTATTGTCTTTACAACACTTTTTGCCACTTTTAAGATATGTCGCTATTATTTCATTTTTGTGTATAGTGTGAATGTTGATACATGAGCGAATGTGTGCTGTTTACATGTTAAATTTTAAATTTTTAATGAGCCAGTGAATAGAGAAGACTCCGCTGCTGTTGCAGTACGCTGCTCTTCTTTATTATCACCATAACATGATGAACTGCATTGCAGAAGATTGCAACAGCAACATATGTGTGTGGAGTATTTTCTCTCTGCTTTTATCACTGCTTTTACATCGACTATGGTGACTTTGAGAGTCTAGTATCATTACATCATAAATGTGCCTTACACT
The DNA here is from genome assembly GCA_029814765.1 of Acanthurus leucopareius. Classification (NCBI taxonomy): domain Eukaryota; kingdom Metazoa; phylum Chordata; class Actinopteri; order Acanthuriformes; family Acanthuridae; genus Acanthurus; species Acanthurus leucopareius. The sequence goes on along the minus strand of JAQMCX010000057.1, from coordinate 9,551,861 downwards.
CCTGCTCATAATCATTAAGATCCAGAGTTGTTTTTTGATAGATATGGTCCAGGAATTAAAAAAAGAGTGTTTTTGTTGTTTTTGGACCCATTGGGAATCACTAAGACTGATCTGCTGCTAGCAATGCAATGTTTTTTGTTTTCTATCTGTGAATCATGATGAATGAGGATTACTGGTATTTGTTTTGAGGACCACAGACCCTTTCTGCTGTGCTGTAATGACATGAAACTGAACTCTGTACACATTTAATAGCAGCCTGTGAGTTAAAAGCTACATCACACAAAGAATTGTCTGTGTGTTTGTCGGTTGACTGAGTATGGCTGTTAATTACAGGTAGCTTTTAAGAAAAGAGGCTGTGTGAGACATATAATTTATCATGCGGCGAGTGTGTTGAGTGCTCAAGACCTTTTCATTAGTTGTTTTAAAGACAGACTCAGTTGTTTCATTGTGGAGCTACCAAATGATGTAAAAGATCATGGTGCAAACCAAATCCTTTATAGGTTACAGTAACATTTTGTGCTTTAACAGTGAAAATAACAACACAACATGAAATATCTTTATTAAGGGTGTTGATTCAATGTTAGTTTGATCAAGAAGTTGCCAAAATATTAACTGGTCTTATTTGAAGAGATGTAGGGTTCAAGTTTTGCTATCAAACTTTTTAAATTGACTGAGTTATGAGAGAATAATTGCTTATTGTCTGGAGCTGTGTTGCCTCCTGTAGTGCAGAGAATGAACTGCAGAGGGAGACAAAGCTCAAAGTTGCTGCCAGTCTCTCATCATTTCTTAAGACATAAAGTGAGAGCCAAAGGAGCTCTCGGAATTTGATGGTAATTTGGTTAAAAGCCATTTTGAATAAAATCCTAAATACTTCAATACTTTCACTGACAGACACCGAGTGTAAAAGTGTTTGTGATGAGGACATGCTCTTTACAAACACACTGATGCTGGTGACATCAGTGGATGTCCATGGTGACATCCAAACATGTTGATCTGACGTAATCGTGCTTTGGGTGGGAAAATTTTAAGAGTGCCAATACAGAAACTAGAGTTTCATGATGGAAAGATGTGTGAGTGGGTGGCTGTAAGTCATGTACTTATCAAGTTTGGAATCTCCTGCACAGATGTTTTTGGAAAAAGCAGGACCATGAAGTCTCCTGATGGTTTGTTTGTAGAATTCTCTGGAAATTGAAAAATGTCCTTGGATTTTTATGCAGGCACATATTGCCAACTGTACATCCTCCTCTGCCGAAACTTATACATTTTCCTGACTTCAGCTGTCAAAAATGCAAAGTGGTAACACTTGAAAATTAAAAATGTCATCCTCGTTGTGCTTGTTTTCATAGTTCTGGCCTTTTTGTTCATCTTGAATGTTTCCTTGGTTGTGAAAAGAACTAAAAGCACATTATTCATATGCATTTGTCCAATAAACCATCAACTATTTTTTCAGAAATGACATCATGTGTTCAGATTATTATATTGCAGAGCTCAGAGAAAAAACATGACATGAAACACTTCCTTCAGTGTTCTTGAGCCTTAATTTTAAGAGAAAACTTGTGACCTTTCAACCCATCTGGCACTGCTTAAAAAGCAAAGACAGCTTGTGTAGTTTTGTACCAGCCAAGTTCTTTTTTTGAGCTGTTACATAAGCAGCGTTTAAACAAACATTTGTTCCCCCAGATGGGCAAAATATCCCCATTATTTTTGCCAATATTAAGTTTGACTTAAGCAGCTGAGGACACACGTGTTTATTAACATTATATAATGTAACATGTAACACATAAGCAGCTTAACATGAAATTCAGTACTTGAAACACAGATAGTGCCTCAGAAAAGGCTCTCATGATGATGATTAAATAGACAAAGTAAAAACATAACAAAGACAAGCCATCCAGTGATATTTACCTCGATGAGTACATTTTAAACTACGATGGAGCTTTTGAGAGTTTAATTGAATTTATGTCAAATATAATTTCCCAATGTGTTTAGCGCTTACACACTTTATACAATGACATAGTGTTTCTCAGACGACTGGATGAAGCCAGATGACATCTGAATGACTTGGCCAAGAAAAGTTTGAGAAAGATGCAGAAACTGTACTTTTCACTGTATTGCATAAATGAACTTGATACTCTACATGTTTTATTCTTTTCTGCAAGCTGCATGTGATGTTTATGTGCTTATCTGCTGAGCGACGTTGATGTGAGAAAAACAGGCGTCACACGATGTTGAACTCGCACACAGAGGCCTTTTCAACCTTGCAGCTCTCATCAAACCACTTCCCATTGGCTGTGGTGGAGAGGATGGCACAGTTCTGGCTGCGCCCTCCGTCTGGCTGTAGGGTGATTTCTGTCTCCCAGTTCTTGAAACGCACGCTGGAGCCTGATTGGTCCACCCAGTGGCCATCGGTCACTAAGTCATTGATGCCCAGCCAGATGTGCTCCTCGGGGCCGATGCTCTGGCGCACGTAGCTGTAGAGCTGGTCGTTCTCGTCACCTGACACAGGTGTGGCCAGACTGCCTCCTTTGGCGATGCAGTCATCACCAGCTGCGTGGAAGGTCTTCTTCACAGGGTCAGCGAGGAAACACTTTCCGAGGACCTTTGTGCCTCGCAGACAAACTGAGGGAGAAATCAGACGAAGGTCAGTCTGGCTTCAAGTTCTGTCAATTTATGGCCCTGCACCAAAGCTGTGAAACTGGTGTGTGAGATATGAGAAACAGTTTGCTAATCCATCGTAAACTTTCTAGTTTACAAACAGCGTGTTGGTTATATTGTGAAATACATAAATTACTTTCTGCAGGAAAAATTACCTGTCTGTAAAGCCTGCTGTTCTTTCAGCAAATTCAGCTCTTGAATAATGTCATTAACCTGTTTCTTCAGCTCCTCAATTGCTTCAGTGTGGTCTGTAGAAAAAGCAAGAAATGCAAAATTTATTCTTAAGAGTAATGCATGGGGAACTCTTACTGGCCTCTCACATAAAACTTCAGCTTTGCTGTTCCTGTAACAGTTTTTCATTGATTTAACAAACAAGGATGTCATGCTGATATCAAATCCTACCTTTCTTGCCATTTCTTCTCTTCGGGGGGGTCTGCTGGAACGAGCAGTGTGCCAGCAGAAGAAGGCAAATCATCAAGCAAAGCCCTCTAACATCCATTATATTTGGAAAAACACTTCAAATCCACTCAAAGAAAGCGATTTTTTGGTGCAGCGCTGCAAAAAGCTCCTCACAGCTCTGAGCACTGGCGGGACTGTCGTGTTTTACACGCCCGGAGTGAATGAGGAAATCTTATCTAAGAGAACAAATGTTTTGCAGATGTTTAGCAGCCGTTTGTGTTGCTTTTGAAAGGCTGAGGGGAGATGGATTGTGAGCAGGACTGTGGAGAGTTTAACAGAGTTCAGACAAGCATGACTTAGGCTGCATATGCTGGTAGGTTTGCGGTCAAATAGAGTCACGTTGCATAACATTTACACAGATCTTGAACGATTCCTGTCTCCATCGATTGTCTGCATCTGTCTGTGCCGCTTCAGTGCAACAATTAAGCAACACACGGCTTCCATGGCTGCTTGTTCATTAAACCTCGGCTCTTACCTGTCAAAGGGCCCACTGTGTTTTTGTCAAGGACCCCAACAGGTTAGAGGTTGGATGTTTGGGGGTTGTCCTGCGACCCACATCTGGATCTCCTCAGTGAGCTGGACGGGGTGCAGCTGACACGTGGCAAAATTTTTTATAATGATGTAATGGTGTTGTAAATTTTGTGTTTGTTTATGTTTCATCTCTTCACCAATGATTCAAACCGTTGTATTAGTTCTGAATGTTCAGCAATGCAACACTTCAATCACACACATCTTATAGACCCAAAACGTAATGCAAAGCTCCACTTTCAAAACTGAGCATGCAAATACATCCAAAGCTTGACAATTGTTTTAAGATAATTGGAGGATAATATGTTTTACCTGATTTTATTCAAATAAAAACGGTTAAATACAAGAAATATAGGCCTATTTTTGGTAAACCTCATATCTACATCTTCAGTATGAAGTAAGTTCAATTGAATTAAATCTTTTAGGAAGCAACTCTGTGGAAATGACTTCAGATGATATCATTATTGATGTAAAAACATGGTATATGACTGAAATAGCTTGAGTTGGTGCCTCCTTTAAATATGTTAATTACTATATATTTAGGATCCTTTCTTTCATAAATTGCTTCCCACAGGGTATTGAAGACATCTTGTTTGTGGAGAAGAAACTCTTAATACATATCTGCAGAAAGGGAAAAAAAAGATTTCAAATAAACTTTATGGTGTGTTCATCTTTTTGAACGTCTATTACGAAACTAAAAACACAGTGAGACAAAGCAGACATGATTTTCATCAATATATATTGGAAATAAAATATTTACAAAATAAATTACCAATGAAGCAGGTTCTGTAAGTAGTCCAGCAATTTGACATTCATTGAAAATAAGTCATTTAAAATGTACAAAAGTTCAGGCAAAGGCAGCTTGTTCGTATACAAGAGAGCATAGAGAATGACAACGGCCATTCATGGTGTGGATGCCCTGTGCACGGCAGGCACGTCCACGCTCCCGCCTCTGATTCAGAGGTCAGCAAAGCACAGACGGTGCAAGGGTCACAGTTCAGTTTTCACTCAAATGCATAGTTAGTTAGTTCATTAGTTAATTTCAGTCCAGATTTCATCATCCTGAACATCAACACTTTATCTTCCACAGATTCATTAAAAAAAATTGAATGTATTGACCTGCTGAGAAAAGCCTGCTGTCACATGGAAGGCTGAGGAATTGAAGGTGATTTTGCACTTATGTTTCAGCACAGGCAAAACAAACTGACTGATTTGTTATCATGACATATTTTTTTTTTTCAATGTATCTGTAGCTTGAACCTCTCTGATCTTTCTCAGTGCTGCTGCAATACTGATTCATTTCCTCCTCGGGATAGAAAAAAAATCTTATTCAATCTTATTTTAATCTTCTGTTTCTGCTGCACAGTTTTGATTCTCTCTTTTTATAATCCTCTTCTGTAATCAGTACTAAACTGTATGCATTTGTTCGTTGCTCAGTCAAAAGTTAGCACTTCACATAATTACAAAGCCCTTTGCATTGTAGCTCTGCTCTTACTAACATCCAGCAAGCGAAGCTCAGTTTCCAAACAGCGCAGCTCCTTGGCTGGTATCTGGGTACATTTCTAATACAGTTTATCATTCTTAAGATACTCTTTCACAGCGCAAGAGGATTTAAAAACACTGAAAAATAATTTAAAAAGTCACAGGAAAACATGAAGTTGCAAAATCACAACACTCCGCACAAAATAAATACAACTAAATAAAGAAAAAAACAAAAATAGGACACATTTTGATGTAAAAACATGCAGGAATAAATTAAGTGTGCTTCATGTCTGCAAAAAAACCACGATGAGTCCTCTTCATCTTGTTTCCATGGTGAGCAATCTGAAGTCTCTGCAGTGTTAGGCATCATTCCTCTGGTCTACGTTGGGCAAAGCACTGTAAAAACAGTAGAGATGTGTATTTAAGCTATGAGCGAGCAGGGACGAAGCTTCAGCATGTGGAAACCAGTAAAAATGAAAGAGGAGGAGACAAAAAGGAGGAAAAACAAAAGGAAAAATTAACATTTAACACACCAGTTGTTGCTAAAAATCTGAACACCAAGTGAGTTGTGTGAGGATACTTAGCAGTGCCTTGTTACTAATCATCATAAAACAGTGTCTTAAACATTATCTGCAGGGTAACCACAGCTTTAATGTGAGGCAGTGAGTCACTGACGGTAACAGGGATCAACCATGCTGCAGCAAGTCACCGCGTGGGAGAGGGCAGATGTGGAAAGGGGAACATCAGGGTCAGACTGTACTACAGTGCGGTGATAGAGAGGGGGCGCTCTTCCAACGTGAGTGGCAAACACCACAACAGTGCACATTACATGGGAATGTGTCACAAACCTCTACATCCGTGGCTCACACCAGAGCTAAGGCAGCAATAAATCAGATCATGAGAGGCGGAGAAAGAAGACAGGAGAGAATGAAAACAGAATATATGAAGACAGAGAGCAGCGAGGCGCTGAGGGACGACTCTGGTGCTTCAAACAGGCTTTTTTTTCTTTGTTAAGTTTTTATAATATTATTGATGATTATTTATCTTTTTATGTAAGTACAACATTCATCTTGTCATTTATTTAGAGCCATGAGGCTCATAAGCTTGCCTTCAGTCAGCTTTTTACTCCAGCTGATTTCAGTACAGCCGTGATGTCAAAAAGACTTGATATGAAACTTTTGGATTTCCTGCTGCATTGTAATGCAGTTACACACAGGAGGAGCAACATCTCAGACCTAAAGTCAGCAACCTTCCAAACTACCATATTTATATTGTGCTTTTTACACTATTAATATGTATGTTGTTTACCATTTACAAATATTTTTTTCAGCAATAAAGCATACTGAATGAAAACATTTCTTTACGTCATATCACCCAATAAACCTGACATTTTTTAAGCAGTCTAGCATGCATTGTTTGTTTTCAATACCTAGCAACAGCGACAGGATTTGACCAAGGTCGATTAAAAAACTAGTAACAGACATGTTCACAGTGACAGATTGTGTTAATCAAGTGTGTTTCAGTTTGAATATGATCAGATTTTGTATTGACCTAAAAGCATTTACTGACAATCCAAAGAACTTAAATATGTAAAATTGTAAATGTACATGTAACAAACATGATTTATAGTGAAACAAGACTTACAGCCAACAACATCACATCGCTGAGTTAGTGTAAGCAAATGAGAGAAATCTCACCTTTGAGGATATAGTCTGTTAGGAGCCCGGGCACCTTGTCACTGTCGTCTCTCATAGCTTGTAGAACTGAAAGACAGCAAACACAGAATGAAGGAAAAATTACAGCCAAAACTCAACCAGTGTTGTTATGAAGAAACTTACTCTTGGTCAGGATCTGAAGGTCCTCGAGCGAAGGAGGATGTCCTTTTTTCTCATAAGGGATGACTGTGGTCAAATACTGTGAAGCATCACAACCAGAGACAAAGACAGGAGAAAGGTGTCAAAGTTGGAGTTTCTGTGGAATGGCATCCCTAACAAAGTCGATATTTTTAGAACAGAAAACAGCAAGATGCTGAGAAAGCGGCTGAGAGAGAAACAGAGAGCAACCTGTCTTTCACTGCACCCACTCCAAAAGGTTTGCCGGAAGCTGTTCTGAATGACAGAGGAGATTCCTTCCATGCTGAAACGCTGAGGAAGAAGGAAGTAAAGGGGAGAAACATCAGACGAGGAAAGATGTGAAGATAATTCAGGAAAACACCTATTTTTGGAAGATAAAACAACAAATGCAGCAAGAAATGAGGCAAACAGTGGAGAAAAGAAATGTCTAAAGATGTCAATCCCTCTCATTTTTTAGGATATCAAAGCACATAAACGGGTTGGAGACGGGGTTGGAAACTGAAAGATTAAGGTGCTCACTGATCCGAGTGACTTCTCTGCGTGGCCCTGCGACGTCGCTGCTCCTCCTTTGAGCTTCTTCTTCTTCCTCAGCAGCTCGCGGTGCTCCTTCTGCAGGTTCTGTACATCGATGAGTGCCGAGATGAAGCTGTTCTTTACCTCTTTCTCAAAGTCCAGCTCGTCTCTGAGAGCCAGCTGTTGCACAAGCTCCTCCGAGAACCTCCTGATGTTTGTCTCCGTCTCCTCCAGACGTTCATTCAGCTCCGCCACGCTAAAGGTCCTCACCCCTGGATCACAGACAGACAGCTTTTTTCTGAGCCTTCATTCATCATTTTTTTACACATGGACTGATCAGGGGGTCACAGGGTGGAGACAACAAGCTACTGTGTGATAAATCCAGATACAAACAAGTACTTACATGTTGTGGGACAAAACTAGTCTTTTTAAATGATTCAAAATACAGGAACTGATCAGAAACTACAATTTATTCAGTGCATTATCAATATTCTGGATGACTTACAAGGATTCAAGGATACAAGGAAGTTTATTGGTCATTATACAACAAAGGTTGCATAATGAGATTAAAGTGTGGTTCCCTCTTGATTGATTAATTGACTTTAGAAAAAATTTAAATTAAAAAATTAAACATGGAGGAGAGCAGATGGTGCATTAAGTAGTCTCACAACCTGAGGGAAGAAGCTGCTCTGTAGTCTGGTGGTACGGCAGCGGATACTTCTGTATCGTTTGGATACAGACTTGGATGTAAGTGTGTTACCGGATTTATTGATCTTATGTTACAGGTGAATTTTTTAATTCTGTGCAAATAAGAGTTAGATTCATGACAATCAGTGCAAATGTGCTTCTTTCAAAAAGTGTGACTCTCAGTCCTAAACCTGTTCATACCTGCAAAAGACATGAATTTTAAAGGTACAGCATGTAGAATTTATAAGGGATCTATTTGTGGTATATGGCAGAAATAGAATTAATATTTATGAGAATATTTGTATATAGTCTCAAAATAAGAACAGCTGTAGAACAATCGACAAGGGAAGCGAGTCCACCATGTTGCATCATTTCTACAGTCCACCCCAGAGTGGATAAAACTTTTAGTGTTTTTCCAAAGTTTTTCAGGTTTACATGCTTGAAAGGAGAGGGTGAGTAGAGGGATTTTCAGGTGGATGCAATTTCCAACTTCACCCCTAGATGCCACTGAAACCCACACACTGAACCTTTAGAACAACTGGTAAAAGATATTCAGTTTCATTCATAAAAGAAGACTGAGGCATTTCCTCAAACAGCTGGGCAATGCTGTTTTTAGTGAACGCTGCTGTCACAGCATGTACTGTTGGAGACTATTGTCAGCAGATCATTTATACACAGTTGGCACTCCGGTGAGGTTTTGGGGCAGCAGCAGTGCGTGTGGGATTAGCTCACCATGACAAAATTATATCACTGGAGTTAATCTTTAAAGTTTATGAATTTGTACTGACATTAACGCTCCCTTTTCAAGCATTCTCGAAGTTATGAAAGGGACAAATCACAAGAGAATGTAACATAATAAATAACTGGCTATTTCCCTCCATCAGGGGACACTCACTCCTCTCGAAGCTGGGGCTGCCTGAGACCCGCTGGACGTCCAGGGAGAGCATTGACAGGTCTGACTGAGAGGGATTGTGCTCTCCCTCCATATCAGGAGAGTCCTGCATCATCTCCTCTATCTCCTCAATAACCTGCATGGTGCATCAACACACACATCAGAGAAGCAGAATCTTTATAATGACACAGCAAGAGTCTGTTTTTGACTCTCTGTAGGAAACACTGATGCATTTGGGAGAAACTACACAGGAGAATGAGGTTAATGTGCGGCTCACCTGCTCTGCTGTGAAAAGCGGCTCCTCTGCCAGGCTGGACACAATGATGGAGTGCATGTCCAGCTGCTCCCTCAGCTCCTCGTCGTCCGACTGCTCCGCACTGATGTCAAGCTTTTTCTGACCGGCAGCAGAACAGAGGGAGGAAATTTAATCAAAGCGCTAAAACCCCAGCACAATAAATATTTGAGATTTAGGAGATGAAAGGAGAAAAGAGATTTGGAGAAAGAGCAGAGCGGGGGTGGAGGGAAAGTAGGACAGAGATGTGATGGGAGGGGCAGGATGGCTCACAGGTTTCTTCTTTGGGTTGGATGTGGGAACGTGGAGGGAGCACATCCGAGACTGTTTCCAGTCCACCGGCATCACACGGCTGTAGTTACTGGTCAAAGCGTTCCAGATTCTGTGGAGGAGAGAGATTTAAATTAAGTCTTAAACATTAATTATCTCTCCCAGTTCAGAGAAGTTGCGGTCATCAGCACATCACATGCACAGCTGTCACGATCAGATTTAGCAGTTTTTGGTTCAGAGGTTAAAATTATAATCCCCATAAGAGTTTATTAAGTTGAAAATCTTATGAGAGACGACATCTGAAGGCATCACAAGAGCCCAGAGCTGCAGCATGTTGCCTCCTACAGCACTTAACTCATGTTTAGTGATGTAGTGACAAAAAATATCTTATATAATGAGACTTTTTCAACTCTGACATATTTTGTTCATTAACAAAACAAATTATATTTCTCTGAAATTGTAATCTGCAAATATGAAGTTTCAACAACCAATAACATCATTTCAGGCCTGCTTTATTTCCCTCCCTTCTGTTGAAACTGACAGAGCCCAGTTTTTAGTAAAAGTGGATGGTTAATGCAATAAAATAAAAATGATTTTAGGGCTGAAAGTTTTCATTATTGATTAATTTTACTGATTAATCTGCCTGTTATTATTAATCACTTAGTCTATGAAATTACGAGACTTATCACTCAAGTATCTATATCTACATCTATACCTACACGCACACGTGTACAGATACCGCTGTATGCAGATATCAGGGAACCTGTTCATCTGTATCTGTAAATAATCTATTTTACATCACCTCAGTGTATTATAGAGAGTAGAGCAGAGCTATGATGTGAGTCTGATGGAAAAAAAAAAGATGGAGGCAGTGTGTGTGCAGCTGTCACTGTCAACCCCATCACGTTCAGAACAGACAGAGAAGCTGAATCCAGTAATCGATGGCTCCCTCATACAGGGAATTTCAGTATTTCATTGCAGATAACATGTCTTTGCATGATTTTGCAAATGCAACCCGCATTAGTGGGCAGAAGCCGCCACATGTCGCGGTAAACAGCCGGCCTGAGGACCAGGCCACACAAAACACTCACTCGTCTTTCTCCAGCAGCGAATCCTCGGCGATCACACTGACGGGAGCGATGCTGTCCGTCTTGGCGTTAAAATTTTGAAAGCACACGGATAACTTCTCTTCAAAATCGTTAACCAGGTCCTCCATGGACCTGAAAGCAGCACCGGTCTCCCCCGGAGAGAAACTGCTGTCGTGCAGCTCGGGGATGCCATCATCATCCGGGAGGAGCTGCAGCGGTGCTTCTACCGCTTCCTCCGCGGCGGCCACACGGCCTTTCTGCGGCAGCAGCCTCTGGTCTGAAACCATGCTCAAATCACCCAGAATCGGCCATTCGTCGTCCAAGTGTGCGATGGGTGCAGCCATAGCCCGGACCAGCCCAGTAGCCCCGGGTTAATGATGGATGGCAGGCCTCAGCATCCTCTCTGAATGCCCGCTCACTTCCCACAGAGCGCGACGCCGAACCGGACAGTATGGCCGCACGGCGACGGGCCAACTAGCGGCTGCCGCCGGGACTATAGGCGACGAAGTGGACTGTGGAAACCAGAAGATCGAGAAAGCGCGACAGCTTTCTGGACTTCATGAGTTTAAACATAACTGATTTTGCAAAAGCGCTAAAAATACTCACACAGCCTTTCCTAGTTTCATTAGTTAGAGAGATATTTTAAGATAAAGATATATTATTTGGAAAGCTCAAATTATTAGAGCCCGAGCCCTGCAAGCAGGAGAGGGCTCTATTGTTATTCGTTCGTTTTTTATTATTATTACGCCACTTTAAACCTTAATTTGACCCCCT
>JAQMCX010000057.1:9389414-9540268 GCA_029814765.1 Acanthurus leucopareius | reverse complement strand
ACACTTTGAAGAAACACACACATATCCCGACGGGCCAGAGTGCGAGGGCTCGACCAACGCTGCTTGCAGCTTTAATTTTTGATTGATTCTTATCTAATTCTTGTTCTTGTTTAATTCAAAAAAAGAGAGAAAAAGGTCAGATGATAATAATAAGAAAGTCAAATAGAACCGGTGAATAATGGGCCTAGTACACATATACAAAGTGTGTCTTTGAGAGAGAGAGAGACAGTGAGACAGACGGAGTAAATGATGGAAACAGTTACCCCTTGCGGCCGAAACAAGAACTATCACCTCATTCCACATTATTAACTACTCGCTCTGCGTTGCTACGTTACAGACTCCAAACAAACTGAATGAAACAGAAGAAATCCCAGTGAACAGTCCCTCACTGCAGCCACAGTGGGATATTTAACGTAAGCTGTTTAAATGCACTCCTGTGTAAAATGAGCTCGCCACTGTCGATGCTGAAGAAAACAAGGCGCATCCCGCTGCAGGACCCTCTGAGTGAACCAGGGTAGGTTACTGAACATATCCAGAGCTAACTTTACTGTCCAGGGAACATGTAGCTGAACGTTACATTACATTGTCTTTGGCCTGCAGGGGCAGAGGAAAGGTGCCATTCAGGAGGAATCTGTTGAAAGGTATGTTGTTGCTATGTAGCTTTAAATCTTACACCAAACATAAAGGCATTCACTGCACTGACAGCACACTAAAACAGCTGTTTACACTAATATCTCTGCTTCAATATACCATTTGAGTAAAAAGTACTTAGTAACTGTGTTTCAAACTACTCTGACAACTGATTTGTACAGTAAATATCAAACTGCTTCCCCTGCCAGGTAAAACATGGTCATGTTTTATAATTTAATCACTCTTTTGAAGTTCACGTTTTTTATTTTATTTTATTTCTTTTTTTTGTTTTCAGAACTTCAAACAGGATTGACTGCTGTTGATGATGATGATGGTGATGATGAATCCTCTGATCCACGTCCTCCTGTCGCATCACGTGCTCCAGCCAAACCTGCCTCCACTTTACAGTCAAAAGCCTCATTAAAAAAAGGTTACAGTTAATACAAATTCTTTTAATATATCTGCTCTTATATATAGTCAGACAAACTGAAAATCTGAATCTGTATCTGAAAAAAATTTAGGTATCGATTGATACTTATTTACTGTATGCAAAGCGATGCTTTTTACCCATTTAACACTACACATTTACACATTTACACACTCTGATATTAAGCTGCTCCACCGAACGACTTTGAGCTCATGTCTGCCATGATGCAGCGAGTCACCCTGCTGGAGAAAACAGTGAGGAGCCAAGCGCAGGAGATCGAGTGCAAGGTGAACACACACCTCTTCCAGGTGAACAGAAAACTGTGATGACACACTCTTTAAACATGTCAAACTCTGACTTTGAATTTTCTTTCAAAGAACAGAAAGATTTCAGCTTTGGAGAAAAAACTGAAGCCTCTGAAAGAATCAGGTAACATCTAGTTCGACACATACAACGTATATCTTGATAAAATGTATCTCTGATTTGGCTGTTTTTCCTGTTGGTGAGTTCAGAGAGATCACATGATCAGAGTTGCAGAGAGGATCTTGAACAAAAGTGCAAAAGACTGCAAAATCAAGTGTGTGAAATGGAAGTAAGTTGGTTTGATATTTTTCTCTTGTGTTTGGTCATTTGAATGCACTCATTAATCCTACTGATTGTGGACTTGCAGAGCTTTCTGAATGACTATGGTTTGATCTGGGTTGGAGACGAAGAGTCCAGTGACTCACCTGAAAGTGAGCCGCCACATAATGATGAGGAAGGCCTCAGGCAGCCAGGTAGTTTCCATCTGCTGTCTTCTTTAAAGGCTTCCCTGAGCATATTTATTGGATCTGCTACCTAAAATGATTCCTAACATGCAGGGTATCTTCCCTGTGCAGACACCTCTGTGGTCCGGAGCTTCCGCATGAACTTTGACCTCGTGCTCCAGAGGATCAGGGAGCTGAACCTCCTCGCAGGGGAGGGAGAGTGTTTCATACGATCGACAGCCACGGGGGCTCAGCTGGCAAAAAAGGATCCCATTCAACTGAGGCTCTACAGCAATGGGATTGTCATGTTCAATGGTCCTTTCCGCTCTTATCAAGAGCACAGCACCCAGGTTCAGCTCACCACAACCACACCGGATTTAACGCTTCAAACTGGGTTCTGGGTTCTTTTCTGTTGATTCAAACCTTCTTTCTTTGGTCTTTGCAGCAGTGCATGCAGGATCTGATGGACGGGTATTTTCCATCTGAGCTTCAAGAACGATTTCCAGATGGTGTGCCTTTTGAGGTTTGTTTCTGTTTGTGTCTGAGCCAGTGAGTACTTGTGAATAAACTTTTGAATATGCTATTTATGAGATTTTTTTTCTGCAGGTTCATGACAAGCGAGATGAGGAATTCATCTTCAGGCTGTCGTGGGAGAAATTTCCTGGCGAAGGACAGGCTGTTCGTGGGGAGAAAGACACATCTGGTCTGTCCTGCAAATATCACTGATAATCCCAGAGTGTCACAGCAGTCTTCACTGTCTTCCTCATGTTTTCCTTTGGTCACAGGCAAGAAATCGAGCATGGATCGGTTCCTGAACAGGTTTCCAAAGGCGATAGTAAAGGCTGGTCGTGTGATTGATATCAGGGAGTCACTGAGGGCTACTCTGCAGGTGAGCAGTGTGCAGAGAAGATCTGTGCCCTCTATGCTCCTGCTGAATGTATTTTCTCTATATTACTGTATGCTCAACATCTAACAAGTCCTCTCACTAGGGTTCATCTGATGCCCAGAGCTGCAACTCTGTGGTCCTCATAGACACACCCGCCATGCAAGCAGTGAGGGACAGGTATTAAAAAGTTTTGAAAGCATAATGTAAAACACAAATACTGACTTATAAGTGGAGACCTGTCATTACAAACTCATCTTGGGTAGACAAACATTGTTCAGATCCACAGCAATGTATTTTAGATTGTAGAGAATAAAGAGACAAAATATGTCAGGCTGAACCTAATGATACAGATCTAGCAAATTTAAATGTAATACTAAAAAATGACGAAAATTGTATCCCTGGTTTAAAACTTGTAAGGTACAGAATGATGTACACAAGCTGTTTGTAAATCATTGTCCAGCTTTAAGACCATGTAGGGGTTACATGGGAAAACACAGTTTGTATAGCTTCAGAGGAATTACTAGATCTGGCAGCATGCTGCATGATGTAAAGGCTGATTAAAATGCTGATGTGGCTGCAGCGGCTGATTGTCAAGACTGTGGAGATTACTGTATGCACTGATTTGAAAAATAGGTCAGGTCACTCTGGGCAGCCAGCATTGGTTAGCTCATGATGGAGACTAGGATTCAGATGTGTGACCTCCTAAACGAGTCTCAGGCCAGTCTGAGACTTTATCATTATTTCATCAAGCGTGTTTGTATTCTGTGCCTTACAGACTGCACACGCTCAGCGCTGAGTGGCCCGTGTCTGCCTGTGATGTTATCACACTCAAGGTGAAGTCAGAGGATGGCAATCACACTTTCATATTGAAAATGTGTCCCACAGAGACAATCGGCCACCTGCGGCAGTATCTGGACAAACACAGGTGAGACCACATCCTGCTGCACTGACCCAGTGTCTGTCTTTAGAACACGTCACACTCGTTCTTTGTGTTTCTTGCATTCCAGAGGGGGCAGTCTCGGTGGTTACGACATCATCAGTGCATATCCACAGTGTCACTATGAAGACGACGGCAAGTCACTTCAATCATGTGGACTCATGACTAACACTACTCTGCTGCTGCGAAAGAAGAACGACTCTCATTCACTGACAGAAGTTAATAAAATAAATGCATAAAATGCAAATAAATGACTGTTGAAAATTCTTATTTTAAATCACTGCAGATATTTTGCTTATATTGTTTACAAGGAAAAGGATTGCTTGGTGCTCCACTATGACTAAATGAATAACACATACCTGACACATACAATTTTAGTTCTACATCATTGACGTAAAGATTGATCAAGTCATGGTCAAAACCAAGTCTCCTTGATGAGTTACGCAGCTGATATGGATCTGCTGTATCTCATCGGAGCATCCCTGGTTAAATGAAGCTTTATCTTGTGGCTTTATGCACAGAGTGGATGAAAGTACTGCAGTTAACAAATTAAAACAAATTGAAACAAAACAAAAATGCTGAAAATCTTTATTTCTAAAATATGCAAATACAAACAAGGACAAAAGTATGAAAATATAAACATCTTTTTCCCTTTTGCAAAAACATTTGAGATGTTAAGGCATGCGGCGCCTGACTTTTCCAAAGGTAAATCTTGTGCTAATCGAGTTTTAAAAAAAGGTCCCATGAAACGAAAAAATGGCTTGTGTGTCCCTGGGTGTGTTCTGTGAATTTTTTGTCCAAAAGAGTCATTGTTGCATATTTTTTAGATTAAAATCCCTTTCTCTTCCTGTAAAGTGTCAAGTTTTTTTTTTCATGGCTTATCCTGCATTCACAGGGGCAATTGTAACATCCTGTCTAGTACAATGTGAGTGGTGATTTCAGGGTGATCCAGCCAACCCCTTTCACCACCATCAACATCATTATCACCACCACATGGGATTCAGAAATGTTCTTCCACTTGAAGAACATGAAGGATCCCATGTGACTGATGCCAATTTCTGTCCCTAAAACAATAAATCTGCTCTTGTGACACATTTTGAACCACGGGAAAAGTACGAAAAGCCACTTCATGGGACCTTTACACATTGTGGATGCCATGTTTGTTCAAACACATTAGCACAACGTTACAGCAACACATTAGGACTCACTGAGTTGTCAATGCAAACAAAGAAAATAAATAATACTGAAGATTAATACTGTTGAATGCGAGTCAGCCATTATCAACCTGAAATGTACAGTAAACTGTGGAGATGTTCATCTTCACAGAGCAGATCCTACAAACGTCACACAGACTGAAGAGTTTCAACTAACTTCATACATCTACCTGACACAAACAAACAAAACAAAACGAAGCATCAGGGGCCTCCACAAGCTCTGTGAGGTGGCCCAAAGTTATCTGCTACATTCAGAGTCAGGGAATGTATTTACTATCCTACTGGTTGATACACTGAGAGAAAGGTCATATTGGAAGAGTCAGCTGCAGACAGCCCTTTTGTGGTTGGTCTAAAAAAAATTAATTAGCATTGTGGTTGCGAACGTGACAGAAAGGCACATAGTTGGTGTTCATTCAGGAGGAGGCCTGCAGCAGAGAGAAGCATTTACAAACATTCACAGACTTGCCCAACTGCTTCGGCCAGAGTTTCTTTGGTAGTTAAACTGTTGGAGGCCTGTTGGTGCGAGAAAAGCTGATTTGGTATTAAACCCTTCGGGTGCCAAGTCTCATACCTCACAGCAGAGTCTAATGTTACCGTGTCCACCATTTTAAATAATGGCTGGTTAGTAACATCTCCCTTTGTTATTCAGGTAAAAGCACAGAACAAAATAGTTTCAGTTGATTGTCAACCACTTTTTAAATAATTCCCCTCGAGAGGAAAATGAAGATTTAAATAAATTATATTTGTGGGACTTCTACACAAATACTTTTCCACTAGTGTGGAACAAAAAGTATAAGACTGTTTGGTAACTGACAGTATCATGTCATTATTATTAAAAACACACACACACAAAACGCTTAAGGATCAAGTATTAGAGGTAAGTTATTTTCTGTTAGCCCTTGGACTGAAATAGATGAACTCACCGGGGGGCGGGGGGGTTCTGAGCTACAGGCAGGCTTCAGAATAAAATAGGGAGAGAAGGACAAGCTAAACCATTTGGGCTTTCCTCTGTCCTCATTTTAAGAAAATTAAAATTACAGTCTTCTTTCTGACATTCAGTATCTGAATGATGAGCCTGTTTTAGATGCCCCAGACGTGAAGTGGGTCTCCCACAAGTTTCTTTTGTCACTTGGGTGGGCGAGGTCATTGGGTGATGCAATTTTCTCCCATGTCCTGTGCGTAGCGATCCAGTATTACATTGCGGAGTTCCTCGACGTCTCGACGGAGCTGCTGAGCTTCAACAAGCTTCTTCTGCAGCACCTCTGGACTCATCCAGTCCTCAGTCTGCTCTGCCACCGGTGGGGGCGCTGTAGAAACAAAACACGACTCTGATTCACCTTTTGCATTTTTTTTTAATAAGAGGCACTTTAATGCTTTGATTAACAAGAGAGAGAGTAGAATCCATGTAGTGCTTACATGTGAGGCCGAGCAGCAGGGAGAGGTTGGGGTCTTGTCCCTGAGCTCTCTGGGTCAGAATGCTGCACAGGGAGCGCAGGTCACTGAGGCAGGACGCGATCTCTACATGTAACTTCTGTGTGAGGCGCGCCCCAGCTGGCTGCAGGGCAGAGGAGGCCTGGCTCGTGCTCCTCTGCTCTGAATCGCTCATCTGCTCCTGCAGGGTCAGATTCTGCTCCATCAGTTCCTGGTTCTGAGCTGACAGCTGAAACAAGGAGTAAGCATCAACATTCTTCCTTGAAAGTGAGAAAAAACTTTTGAATAGGCTTATTAAAGTGAAGGCCCCCTTAAATCATACAAAGAAACAGAATTTATCTGACCTCCTTCATGGCTGTGTGAAGTTCTAACACGTTCTGCTCTTTGGCCAGCACCTCTTCTCTGAGAGCCTGAGAGCTGTTCTCTTCCTGAGATACCTGCTCCTCCAAGGCCTGCAGACACAAACGTTTACACGTTAAAAAGATGGAAAAAAACATGCTGGTAATAACACAAAGCACTCTAAGACTCATTTTGAAGAGATAAACACCTGAATCTGAGTGCTGAGCTGTTCCATCATTCGGTGCTGCTTCTCAATAACCTGCAAAGAGAAAAACTGAGCTTTAAAACTTTCCATCTACCTGGACAGATTTAAACAATCAACTTCTACTACTGTGATTTTAATATCAAATTACATATTTCTTCAGCCTGTCCTTTGGAGCAGGGTAATTGTAACCCAAGCTTCATGCGAACAGTGTGTGTGTGTGTGTGTGTTTATGACCATGTTTTCTTTGAAGCACGCAAATCATAGCAAGCATGGTAAAGATCATAGTGAAGACATTAAAAGAGATGTAACACTCAAAAAAGGATTGAAAATGTTCTCTTTGATGGACTGTTGGCTGATTTGTCTTTACAGCACAAACTCTCTGAAGCTGAACTAATGTGAAGTGAAGCACACCAAAAGTAAAATTAGACTACACAGAATAAACAGTTTTTGCATTAAATATCTGAGAGACGTATTTACATGATTTTACTGATACTGCCAATATTTTGTGCTTGCTATACACATCTATATAGACAATAAAAGAACAACATTTTTGACAAAATCATGATGTTAAAGGAAATTAAAAATTTCCAGCATAACATTTAAGGTTCAAGAACTGTAATGCATTACATTTTATGATAATGTTTTGCCCCATTTGTTTAGTTTCCTTGGACAACCACTGTGCTTCTTGAAGAACAGCTCGAGGAGTATTTACATAAAAGCTGTCCCATGAGATGTCCCACATGCGCTTTGAAAAAGAAAACACACAACACAAGACCTTTTTGAGCCTCTGCTGCTCTTCTCTCAAGGCGTTGTTCTCTCCTCTGAGCCTCTCGATATCTAGGGAAGGCAGTCTGGCTCCATCCTCCAGGCCCTGCTGTACCCGCTGCTGCATGCTGATGAGGACAAAAAATTAAACAGAGTTATGACTGTTTGAATAAATGTACCCACTGAACAGACTGATCACTGTCGTTAGCCTGGTTGTGGACATACTCAGTAATAGTGGTCAGCAGGTCTCTTTCCCTGCGTTTCTGTTCTTCCAGATGCACGTCTTTTTCCCTTAGTTGTGATCGCGTTGTGTCTACACAGACCTCCAATTCTCGTACTTTCTCTTGCATCTGAGCCACCTTCTCTTCAGCCTCTAGAAGCTGATAAAAATTACAAAAAAAAAAAAACGCCCAGGTTTGTTGATTTACCCAGGTAACAAAATTTAGAGCAAATCTATTAAGAATGAATGAAATGGTCATTACCTGCTTGTTCTGGCTCTGGTAGTCCTCCAAGGTGGGCAGGTCAGCTAGATAGCGCTCTAGAGTCTCAATACGCTGCTGGTTCTCTCTCTTCAGCTCAGACTCCTTCTGACACTTCTTCTTCAGGTTGTTGATGTGCTTGTCTCTACTGCGAATCTGCACAAATGGCAAATGTGTAAGAGGGAAAAGATGAACAATAAGTAACACATAAAAAGGTGCTACAACAACTCATAACTCACAGCAAGTAAGACAACTCAAGGCAAGAACATGTGACAGACTGTGGCTACAAACATCACGTCAGGCTCAGAGATACTGTTTTCACATCTTCCCTTTGTCTGTCTATATGTAAATGAATAAGTGAGCCTGTAACCCTGGAGTTATACACAACATGTACCATCTATTTATGTTACCAATGAAAGTGGTTTTTATCAATAGATCTCAGTTGCTGGGGGGAGATAAAAGCCTCCAGTCCAGTGTTTTGTTTCTATAATAGCTGTCTGGAACTGCTGTGGCAGGAAGTCTGACATGGTTGTAACAGCTTATCTTCATTACAAACATGAACAAGATAAAGAAATCCAATGCAGTTCCCCATTGATTACTTCCACTGAGAGAGCAAAGTGAACTGTTTGTGAACATAGACATAATTTTAACTTCTAAACGCTATTGATTTTTTCATGTTACTTTACTTATTCAAAAAACTGTATGTTAGGAGGATGTGTTAGGCAAGCACAAACCCTCTCTTCCTGTTTCTTCATCTCCTCAGCGTGTCTCTCACAGGTCTCTTTCAGGCTTTCAGTTAGTCGCCGTGTCTCGGCCTCAACTGCCCCCAGTCTACGCTCTGCTTCTGCCTTTTCCAGGGCAGCACAGTCGGCGCGCTCAGTAAACTGCGCCCTCAGGAACGCGTTCTCCCTCTGAGCCTCCTATAAAAGGCAACATGTGATACAAAGGTCTCAATGCAGGCTCTTGAGGTTACAAAGTTTGTAAGGATAATGACAGTGTAAGAGTTCTTGGTGGGAGCTAACTCATATTTATCCCAACCTGTAACCGCAGCATGAACATATCTCCATAAGAAGCTCCTCGGCCCAGGAGAGCACCATGGACTTGCATCTCACTTTCCCTCAGCCGCTGCTCCAGCTGGGTCATATGCTGCTTTTGTCTGCATTATGACAAGATCCAGTATTAAGAACCAAAACAAGAACAACGATAAATTTGCAAAATAGTGGAGAAACCATCAGTTAAAAGCACTGCACAGCCACTGGGGTTAGGAGACGCACAGAAATACTAATATACTACATTTTGTCAACACTTTTAATATCTAGTTAAGAAAAAAAGACTGTGTTTTGCATAACCACACTATTAAGTCAAGATGAACCGTACCACAAAGCATTCAGGTAAGATAAGCAAATAGTAAACAAAGAGTCCCTCCCCAGTGTCCTCACATAAGCCTGGAAATCATAAGAAACACTTGCCTCTCAATGATAAGCTCCTTCTCCTTAAGCAGACTCTCACTGGCTTTGACCAGAGCGTCCCACTTGCCTGACTCTGAGTGAGTGGGCGTTGAGTACAGAGATGGGTACTGACCAACTCCACCACTCATCAACTGTTACAAAAGACAAAAAACACTCAGACAGTTAGAGCTGAAAAAATGTGGTGAGAGAAGAGTTGACAAAGAAGAATTTTAACTCTACAACTAAATAAAAGTGTATGTGTAAGGCTAACATCTTGTCCAGTATAAACAGTGATCGTGAATGCATTCCAGGTGTTGACAGAAACACAAATATAACCACATAAAACAAAATGCTGTCAGCTAGCCTTGCTCAATCTGAAACCCGATCGAATTATTCTTACACCAGAGCAGTCAACCGACAACAACATGGTCACGTTGAAATGGCTGCAGGAAAAGATAAACAAAACCCGATGAGTATCAAGCCATTCCAGTCTCTTTCTTTAAAATAGAATGTAATTCCATCTCAGTGACTATTTCAAGTCTTTCTTCCAACACACACTGAAAACACTGCCAAGTGTCAGAGCATGCTGGCCCTGAAGAACACATTTAGTACTGTGAAGGAATGAATGAATGGATTGATTGAATGGGCCGTTTGAAAACAGAGCTTAACAGCGTATCATTTAGCTGATGAGGCAATGTTTGATGACCATCATTACCAAAACTTGATTGATGTTCTACAATTTCTTCATACAGTAAGAAACTCCCAACAAGATTTTGCACTTGAATATTCTGCCCAATGTGATGTCTTATAGAGTGTTTGAAACTTGTTTAAAACCATAAAAATTGTGCTAAATTGATAGTGTCAGTTAATGTGTCAGCACACACTACTTGGAAGTGGTAACAGTCACTCCGAAGTGGACAGCAGCCGCAAACACTGCTGAAACGGTTAAGAGCTGCTGTGCAACAGCCATTTACAGGCTGCAAAAGGGAAGCTGCAACAAGCTGTGTAGAGTTTATCATGCATCAAATTTGCTGAATTAAACATTTGGTTAAAAAACAAAAAAACAAAAAAAACAAAAAAAAAACAAAACTGACAACAGACACCAGAATATCCTATGAGGTTGATGGGATATTGCTGATTGATGAGACAAGTTGTGCTATAAAATAGGACAGGGCGTCTGTGGCTGCAGGCTTTATACGCTGGAACATGATTTTTCCAATGTTGACCTATAAATGTGTCAGGGACCAAATTTCAATCGTGCACAAACAAACGACTGCCCCACATGTCTACTACAATGCCCTTCACCTTACCAAGATGTTTTCCTTAGATAATTCACCTCAACCAATTCACAGCAGCAAAGACACACATAAAAACCCTCTGCCTCCCAAAGTTTGAGTTTCTTTACCTTGAATTTATTGTAATTTTTTTATTTAGGATAATTTTTACCTGCATTTGTTCCACTTGCAGGCGTAAACTCTCCAGTTGTTGTTTATGTTGCTGCTGTTGCTGCCAGCTGGACATTTCACCACATCTGTCCTGCCGCAATGGCTCATAACCCTTGGAGCCTGCATGCTCCCTCAGCAGAGCCTGTGTTTGCAGGCTGAGAGGGTTTGCATAAATTCCAGGTGATCCGACCGCACCAGGCTGACTTCCTCTATGATTAGGGGTTTCTGCTGTGCCGGGAAGCCCGGACCTGGCTTCAGGCAGAACCTTATAGCTGTGATCCATGCTTCCTCTGTAGGCCTCAGACACACAGTCTGAAGTGTCTCTAATCCCAGTCGTCTGTAATCGGAGTCTGACATCAGGGCATAACCCCCCCATCAGGGCTGACTGATTTAGCGTAGGCTCCACAGCAGGTGTGTCAAACCTCTGGCCCTCATCCACCCGCGTGTGATCCGAGGGGAAAAGTGAGTGGTCCAGCCCATTGACAAGGCTGCGGTAGCGGCTTAGGCAGTCTGGCTTTGGCCCCACATAATCACCCCCCACATTGGCCTGAGCATCCAAGTTGGGTGAAGATGCTGATTTGGAGAGAGAGGAAGACTTCGAGGTGGAGCCACTTGGGGTTCTGGAGCCAGAGGATGACCTGTGTCCCTCAAGAGAAGACAGGGAGTTCTCCTGGACACATGACTGGGGCTTGGAGGCCGGGGCTCCGGCCGTGGATGGCATGACATGTGCAGTGGGTATGGGGATCTGACTGCGGATGGGTTGGAAAGGAGGGCTGCTGCTTGAACTGCAGAAATCTTTAAATGGTAAAAAAAAAAAAAAAAAAGAGTCATTAGAAACTGCATTACAGCTTATTATCTCACTAATCAATTTACAAAAACTTAAGTAAATCAGTGCGGTGCTTCTAAAGCAATGCTGCAGGCCATTTTCTCTATTTTCAGCAGTGATGTAAAGTAGATGCAGCAGGGTTTATGGGTGGCCTACTTTGATGATGAGGTGTCACCACTGAAAGAATTAACTGGCTCTGACTCACTCACTGAACCCAGGGAATAGGCTTATAATAGACTTAAACCAATGTGCAGAATAAGTGCTCCGGATTACATGATTAACAAAAACAATATGTTGCTGTCTTAATTGTCATGATACTCTGTGCACATGTAAGACAATTATTCTGTTAAGATAGATCTGCTGACTAAAAGGTCTTCCTTTTTTAATTAGCACAAACCCTTGTAATTATTCCCTTAACATACAAAGATAAGCACCTTCAGATTACTCTAGTACACACCCAATCGACCACATTAAAAACATGCACAAAAATGTTATCTGTCTTCACTTGAAAAACTCAGAGCTCAACACTGTGCTCATAAAGAACTTCAGGAGCACAGCAAAGATCATTACAGCCAACCTGTAGAGATCCCCACAAGCCCCAACATAATTCAAAGTTACATAACTCTGATTTCAGCAGCATTACAAACCTGAGAGACCTGTTGAAATCTGGAAGTCTGGCATTCACTCCAACGCAACAAACATGTTATTAGCTGTGGCATTTTTTCTAAACCTTAACTGAGCTGAGCAGAGCAGCAAAATGCATTAAATCAAAACAGTCCCTCCGGTGCATTTCTGGAAAGCAGCTATTAAACCACTGAAGCTAAGACTGACAGCGTTGTGCAGGCAGGCCTCGTGCCCAAAGCTGTATTGTCCTCCAGTAGCCCAAGCAGTCTGTATGAAGCTCCGAGCAAACACACACACAAACGGGCATACACAGGAAAGGTTAGGGGTATTTATAGCCCACCTCTCATGTTACAGAGTGATCTGTGGGTGCCGCTTATTTAAGCACCTTGCCTCCTCCCACTTTTAACAAACATCACACACACGTGTATGTTCAAAGTCACAGACTGAATGGTCTGGTCAGCTTAAATCAACACTTCCTTAAGTTAGAAACTCTTGAGAATCACAAAGGAAAATAATAATTAGTAAAAAGGCAAGCATAATTTGGAAACAACATCAAGCTTTCAGGAAGATAAAAATTCAAGCATAAAAGGAGCCCCCAGGCTCCACTGATTCATGACTGTCTTGAACAAGTCTGAACTACACTGCAAGAGAACGTTTACTAGAACTTTGCTGAACAGACATCCCTGTCTTTGGAAAGTATGTAGTATAATGTCAATTACCTGCAGCTGTAAAACAGAACGTTTCAATCAAAAAACAGCAACTAAAAGAAAATTACAACGCTCTTTTCCTGGTTTTTCTTAAATGTCTAGTTTTCTGAAGCTGTTTCAATTATACTTAAAGTATGCTACACTAAATATCAACAACAGATCATTATGTGGCTAAACTTGGGGATAGCTGTCATGTTGCTTCACACGGCTGTCAGTCTAAGTGCTGGGATTAGGTTGTACAAGCACCAGTAGCATGCTAAACAGTCTCTACTAAACAAGTCAGGCCTTTAAGAAGTAGTTAAGTAGTAGTTAAAAATGCCCACATGATGATGACTGTTTAAAAAGGAAAGGTATCCACCAAACACATCAAACATGTAAGGGGTTGAAAAAAATCATGCACAACAACTGCTGAAATTTTAGATAAAAGTTGTTCAGCAACCATTTGCTTAAATGAAGCTTCAAACTTCCTGGTAATGTTGTCTTACTGGTCACCAGGGATTGTGATATAACACTGTATACCTCAAGATCATGAATATTCATTTATTTAAAGTTGTACAAGATATGCATTTACTAACTTTTCATAAACCTCAGTGACTATGGCTATCCAGTGATTGGATGTTTGTCTGGAGGCTGTATAGGAGCCAGGAGCTATGCAGAGGCCTCTTCACTTACTATAGCAATTTATAGCAATCACAAAGCCCTAAAACAAGCATTAATTTATGCAGAACAGTGAATAAAAAATATTCTCAGTACAAAAATGTTTATAAATAACATGTAACTTTTCTGTTACACAACTGCACAGACTGATTATAGCTGCTATTGTCACCAATGATTTTTTTTCTATATCATTTAAGAATTGGTAAAAGACATTATGATTTAAAGGACGACCTCAGGGAAGCCAACAGACATGCATGTAACTAGATGTCAGGGGCCAACACTGGTGACTGCTTGTAGTTGTTATGAATAGTTTCCAACTGGCAGCCCTGCCATGAATACCTGCTTTGTGAAGTTTAAACCCTACAGTGCTGATATACTTGTAACTTTCCAGCATGTTATTGTGTTGTGTTTCCTGTTAAACATGCGACCATCCACCCCACGCTGGGAGGCTATTACATGAAACGTGTTTAATACTCCCATCTGTTATTTTTTCCACTCAGTGCGTGGACATATAAAAAAGCATACACACACTTTCACCAGTGAGATTTCACATTTCCAGTTGGATGTTTCCATTGAAAATTTAAAGATATGGCAATATAACTGGAGAGGAAGAGAACAACAAGAACAAAAAACAACTCAGCCCAAACCAACTTTGAATGTGACATTTTGCTCCACAAAAAGGGTTCAGTTACCATTTAACAGTCCAGTACTGGTTTCCTAACACCCCATCCTCCTCCCAATTAACCTTAACACCAGACTAGTGCAGCAGTACCTTGGAGCATTTTGGCTAGGACTTTGATCTAGCTCTGCAAATCTCTAGAGCACCCACAGTGGATCATGAACATTTTTCTCACTCTATAAATAGCCTAAGAAAAAAAAACAAAGTCTTGTCAACCTCTGCCCAAGTCTTCGGGCTTTTCATGTCTATTATGTACTTTCAAGTCAACTCAAACACCAATTTAAAATTATATCAGACAAACAACTATTCTGCAGAGCATAGCAATCCTGTAAAGTGAATGTACGCAGCTGACAATTATTTTAAAAAACCAACAACACTAAAATTCCCAGTTCTGGCTGTAAAGAGTACAAATCAAGCTCCGTCAATAACAGTGAAACTTCCAAAGAAAGTTATATAATACCTATGTCAAGCAGGGAAAGAACAAGAAAAAGTCATCACCTTCTGTGCTGTCAGATGCTGAGGTGCCAAGACCAGTGTCCCCGCTGTCCGATGTCCCAGGCCGGCGGCCAAAACGGCTTTGGAACTTCTCTGACACAGCTGGCGTCTGCCACTCCATGTCAGCAAACCGAGCTAATATGTATTTGTGAAACAGGACAATGGCAACAGAGGAACAGGTAAACTCAAGCTGAACCGTCACAAAGTACTCTGAAAGCAGATTGTGAACTTACCCGCTGGTTTAGATTCAAAATGTCTGTGTGAGGTCGTCATTCCATACAAGACAATGTCACCTGATTGAAATGAGGAGGAGATTACATTATCATCAAGGACAGACAAACTGAAAAGATATTTTAATATTGTTTAGTTTACAAATCACATAACGACCTTGCCAAAGTTCCTCTTTTTTAAAAAAAAAATAAATCTTTATTTAGGTTAGTTAAGTTTGCTTCGCTAGCAAACAGCTGATTGTCAATTCTTCAGGTACAGTTCATTGGAGAAACAATTAAAGGTACTGGTCAGTCAGAAACTTATATCTGAAAATAAAGCTTCTTTCCTACACCCTGGACATTATGAACTGAACTTCCACGGCCTTGAACTCAACAGCTGCTGGTTACTGACTGATCTTCTCACTTATCTATCTCATCATTCCCTTAACGTGCCAATAGCAACCTCGACATACTTTTCTGGGTAGCAACAAAAATAACAACATGAACACATGTCTTAGAGTTACATAAGCTGTTACACAAACACATACATCCCTACAGATATCAGAACATTATTTGTGACAGGAGAATATAAGGATTAACGTTACTGATGAATACGGGCAGTCTGAGATGCAGCCCAAATAATCCTCTTCAATTGCTAATTCATAAAGGAAATGACTCGCTAACACTTGCCAGCCAAGACGAACTATCAGTTAAACGACACTAATCGCTAAATTGGATGTATTCAAAATTTACGTCCCTGGCTCGCTGCAACATTCGTTGCTACCAATGTCTAAGATGTATTAGAGCAACATCTTCTTTATGATTTTCTCTACCGTGATATAAAAGGCTGCTGCACTGTGATGCGCTGCACCGTTAACCATTTTAGCTAATCCCTGACAAATCCGTTTCCGTCTAACAAGCTAATGTTAGCTAACGGCTAACAGCGTTGTCGTGTACTTAAACTACTTCAGTTAACATTCACAATACACATTTCTAATAGCTTTCTTACTCAGGTAACCGAAGCTAAGCTAGCTGTCGACGCTGGCAAAAGGGATACTTTACCTTTCGTCTTACATAAACACAGAATGCTGAAACAAATCTCGGTTAGAGGCTAGCAACCGAAGCTGAATCTGGACCATCCGCTGCTGCTGTTGTTCCGCTAGCCAACTGAGCAGAGCCTCTGATGGCAGACAACCGTCAAAGACACAATGCCCGGTTGTTTAATGTCACAGCGCCGCCCGTTGAACGCTGACGCTTAGTGTTTTCTGAGAAATAGTTTGAGGGTTTCCTGTCTGCAAAGTACATGCATCCGCTATGGTTATATTTTCAGACTACAGCAATGAGGTAAAATCGTTCACAAGACTCTGCTAGTCTTAATGATGTTGCTGCTGATGCGACAAGAATGACTGGGTTCATTCCGCCATGTGAGAAAAAAACGCGCTAGTCAAACAAAACGAACAAACCTAAGCAAGATGCTTTTAGGTGATTGAAATTGGGCTAATTTTCTAAACTAAGGGATCAACTCTACAAATCAGGTTTGAAAATTATTTAATAAGACTTGTCTAAATAAAAAAGTGTTTGTTATTTTGGTGCAAAGATAGTTAGTCACAACCAGGTTACAACAAACAGCAATTTCTTCACTAGTTATAGCCTTCTACCTAATAAAATAAATCCCACAAATTTTTGCTTTCCAGTTTGAATGCAGCTGCCGATTCACGACAAACATAACAGCTTTAGATAAAAAGAAAAAGAGATAAAAAATCACAAATGCTGACAACGGTTGATTGTTCTTATGTTAGAACACTGATGATAGCATTTGTAATACCTCTAATAAACAGGGGCACATATTCTGATTCTGATATCCTGAACAGGATTTGTTTGTTTGTTTTTGTGGGTGAAATAAAACTGCTTGCACCTCAAATATTAATGTTTTTTTACTACCATGGTGCATGATGCACATTGATTTTACATTACAATAATAATAAAATATGCACAATAATCTACTAAAATAACTCCATATTTTGCAACTGTCTAAAATGCCATCAGTGCACCTGTAATATAACATGAGAATGTCTGATGCAGGATATTTAAAATATAAAATATCACAAAGAGTAGCCCAATATGTTTGCCTCATTGTGGCTCAACAACAACAGCACAAGTTTGGGCCATGGTCTTAAGTGAAAATAACACAGTTAAAAAGGCAGGCTTGGATGAAGAAAAGATTTATCCACATTAACTAATTGTGCAACAAGTGTAGATGTAACCTGGCCTAAAGGTTGCAGCTAGTTCCAGGTTTTCTTAAAGAAGTTTGCAATTTTTCTTAAATAGTCTCACAGTTCTTGTCAGCCATATCATTTTGTCTTGTTGACTTTTTAACTTAACCCATTCAGTTGATCTTTGCATCTTTAAACTGCTACCAAAGTATTTGTTCATATTTTTTTTAACAATTATTAAAACAATGTACATTTTTGAATGTTATATTTTCCAATGTTTTAAAAATTTCTATTTTTTTTTTGTAATTTCCTTATTTTTCAACATTTTTATTTATTTTATTTTTGATTATTTTACTTTTAAACAATTGTAATTAAAATTTTAAAATTATAAATTGACTTTTTATTGTTTTTATCATATATTAATATATTTTTGTTCCTTTTAAACTGTTTTTTATTTTTCAATTATCTTGCTTTTTTAATTTTCTAATTTTTTTTATATTTTGAATCTTGTTATTCCTTTTTCCATCCTTTAATTGATTATTTTTCAATTAAAGCTTTAATATAAGTATTATTATTATTTTCCTTTTTTCTTTTATTTTTTAAAATTTTCATCTTTTTAAACTTTATTTATTTATTTATTTATTTATTTATCTATTTATTATTTATTATGTTTAGTGTTTCATGTGTCGTATTGTTTGTTTATTGGACCATCAGTCCGTAATTAAGTCTTAAGGTAAGTAATTATTTCAACGCAATGTTTTTTTTATAAATAGCATGCTTGATTTTTGTCGCTTAATTTCTTTTATGCTTGCTGTGCCTTGGTATGAAATGTCTGTTTTTCGCTTTCACATCAAGGGTGTGCTTTTATTCTGAAAAAACAAACACGGAGCGGAAGTGATGCGTGATAACACTCAGTAGGAGGAGGTTTGTGTTCATGTCAGAGGAGGTATTAGCGTGAACCCTGTCAACAAACTCTCAGAGAGTGATTCATCACGTCTATTAAATGGACATTTCTTGACAGAAGCCATTTTAGCTGGAGGAAAGCGGTGAGAAATGTTTAGCAGTCGCAAATTCTTATTGAAGCGTTGCAAATGTGACGTTACATGCAGTGTTGTTTAGCTAGCAAGGTAACGCAAATACGCTAACGCCAGCTACTTGGTAAACGACAGGTCTCTTAAAGGCCCGATGCATAGGTGGCTAACAGTTCCGACAGGCTAACAGTGCCCTTAAAAGACTGTATTGTCTGAGTTCGGCGAAAGAGTCAGCCAATTCTAATACTGACAGACCTTCATAGCTATCATTAGCTTATAAGCTAATGAACTTTCTTTTTTTTTGTAACGTTGACGGAAGAAAAACCGCTGTCTTTTGCACTGCTGTGAACAAAGTCTGTAGAGCAGCTAACGTTTCATGAGTTAGAGAATGGTTAAACATGGTTTTGCTTTGGCTGTTAGAGAAGAGAACAAAAAAATAGTTTATAATTTAAATACCTGCTGACAACTTGTCTTTTCCACGCTCCATTACTGACATCAAACCAACGTAAGATAACTGCCCTGTAGGAAATGTCTTTCCTGTCCTGTCTTAATATCTCCAACTTCTTTCCAGCTTTATCTTGAGAAACACAGAGTAAATGTCATTGGAGAACTGACACCTGGAACCTCCAGCCCAAACCCCAATTTATGTTTTGTGGTGAGGCCATGACTACTGTCAACATCACTAGAGACATCCTGCACAGGCAGATTAAAGTAAGTTAACAAATCCGAGAGCATCTTAGAAGCTCAGTCTAGGAGGAAACAGTTGTTATCATATATGTTTATCATATGTGGAAGACTCACCAACTAAAATGATTGCTAACATTTTTGTGATGATACTTTTTAATGGACAAAAGTGTGATGGAATGATTGTTTCATGCCCTCAGGACAAGCGAGCATCAGGCTTCCAAAGGTTTTATCATGTCACTGACCCCTTAATCAAGAGACTTGGACTAGAGGCAGAGCTTCAGGTCAGTGACAGCAAGTGTGTGTGTTGGCACGTAGAAGAAATAAGTTGTGAAAGGATAGGGAGACTGAGAAGATATATCTGTGTACTCTAATATCATCTTACAGTTTACACTGTCTGTCTCAATAGGGCCATACTGGCTGTGTGAACTGTCTAGAATGGAATGAACGAGGAGAGTAAGTCTTCCAAACATAAATTTTCACCTTACGTACAATTATAGTCTGTGACCTGGGACTACTGGCTGGGTGAGGCCACTACTCTGTTCTGAAGGACACTCAATCTACAGCAGGGGATTTTGCTGGGTTATATTTTTGAATAAAATTAGTATACCATACTGTTCTGCTTATTCATCAGTTTTACTTGTCATTGCTGCATTGCATATTACCCATAAGTATTACCCATTTTACAACTGTTATTGGTCCTGTATTCCTTCAGTTAGTTTTGGAGTAATTGGTTTAAGCCATTAAATGAAAAAGGAAAAATCTGGCAATTTAAATCCACCAACAATGAATTCAGCTCATTGCAATTCTTGATTTATTAGTCCTAGTTTCTAATCACAAGATCTGAGGTAGTTATTGTAATTTATCTAATTAAATAACTAAGAATATTACAAAGTGATTCAATTGTTGCATATCTTTACCAGTTTTACATTGTGAGATTTTAAATCATATTAGTACTTAGAACAAATGTTGCTTGACAGGTGATTCTTTTTGTATTCAGCTTACTGGCCTCAGGCTCAGACGATCAACATGCCGTCATCTGGGACCCATTCAGACACAAAAAGCTTACAACTATGCACACAGGTCATGCAGCGAATATCTTCTCTGTAAAGGTAAGGCAAACTTATGTAAGATGAATGTATTGAATTGCTGAAGAGAAATTTGGCTAACATCATTCAAAGAGGCTTTGTTTACTAACACATCGATTCTTATGTGATTAAGGCAGTAATCCAAGTGAGGTGTAGCATAATCGAACAATATACAGTCGGAGTAAGCAATTCCAAGTCTGGATGCTGAATGCATAAGTTCTCAACCTTCTCAATAAATGCTCTGATGCTAAAAAAAAATCACTTCTTGTACAATAGGGGGCACTGTTTGGCATTTAATGAGTGGAATGTTGTTTATTAGAAACATCTTTCTATAAGTTGAAATTGCCACAAGGGCATTCCACTGTGGCTTAATGAAAAATAGCTTGGGAATGAGGTCAGATGCTGAAAGGAAAATGTTACAGTGTAAGAGAGTACGGGGGTGGCATTGAAACCTGTTAATCAGACTATACACTATAACACAGAAATGGGAAGATCAGAGGATTGGCAGCACAAATGTCTGTGTGCACATCTTGCCTTAATCTGTGGTCACTGCGAGGATTTGGTTCACAATGTGATATAACTCTTAAATAGAAGCCGTTGTGTTTGTACTTGTCATGTCACTGTGGTGTTTTTTGTCTGTTCATACAGTTCCTGCCACACTCTGGGGACAGAATTTTGGTAACAGGTGCAGCCGACACAAAGGTCCACGTGCATGACCTGACAGTGAAGGAAACCATCCATATGTTCTCTGATCACACCAACAGGGTCAAGCGCATAGCCACAGCACCCATGTGGCCCAACACCTTTTGGAGTGCTGCAGAGGATGGCATCATCAGGTAAGAACCCACAGATCAGACAAACAATAAAAAATCTTGTTTCAAGTCAAAACATAATCCTGTGTCAAAGTTCTTCTACAGGTAATGTGTTCATTTCCTCCTTGTTCACTGCAGACAGTATGATTTGAGGGAGAGCAGCAAACGCTCTGAGGTGCTGATTGACCTCACAGAGTTCTGTGGTCAGTTGGTAGAGGCCAAGTGTTTAGCTGTCAACCCAAGGGACAACAATTACCTGGCGGTGGGAACCAACGGGCCTTTTGTTCGCCTTTATGACATCAGGATGATTCACAATTACAGGTTGGTATTTTATTTTTGGGTCATTCTATAGTAACAAAATTACCTACCTCTCAGGTGTGGTAAGTTTCTCATTCCAGGTTTTAACATACACACACTCAGCTGGGTCTTAACCAAGAATTTCTTTTCCTTACACAGGAAATCTCTGAGTCAGGGCACATCCGCAGCCGTGCACACGTTCTGCGAGAGGCAGAAGCCCATCCCAGATGGAGCAGGGCAGTATTATGTTGCAGGTACATATATGTCTGTTGACCTATTATTTGATGGGTACCTGAGTATTCTATTTATATATAGTAATGACACAAGGAAACGTGCAGCAGAGTGTCCAAAACATGTCGCTAAATAATATTATTTTATGTTTAAACACCCCAGGGCACCTGCCAGTCAAACTCCCAGACTACAACAACCGCCTGAGGGTCTTGGTGGCCACTTACGTCACCTTCAGCCCAGATGGCACCGAGCTACTTGTTAACATGGGTGGAGAGCAGGTAATGCCTCTCAGAGCAAATTAGGAATGATAAGAGGAGTTATTAAGTCTGTTTTGGTGTTTGAACATTTTCTTTGTTAATTTGTACGTCACTTCCAGGTGTATCTGTTTGACTTAACATTTAAGCAGAGGCCATACACTTTCTTGCTTCCAAAAAAGTGCCAGTCATCAACAGGTAGGTCGACAATCTATATTAATATTAAGATTTTGAATGGTGCCTCATAGAGGTAAAAACTGACAGTATGTGTCTATATATTCTTTATTGCTAAAAACTTCGGCTTTCCAGGAGATGTCCAGAATGGAAAGACAACCAATGGCGTCTCCAATGGAATTCACTTGCCAACTAGCCATATTCGATTTGCTGGGAGCAAGATACACTCAAAGTAATTGCTTTTTCACATTGTCAGTGATTGTTTTGTGTACATAGATTGACTGTTTAAAGTTTGAGCATAAACACACTTGAGTTATCTTTCCTCTACTCTTGTTGTTTTAGTTCTACTGAGCTTCCTCCTCACTTGGAGAAGATAAAGCAACAAGCTAATGATGCATTTGCACGGCAGCAGTGGACACAAGCCATCCAGCTGTACAGTTTAGGCATTCATCAGGCCAGCTGCAACGCCATGCTGTATGGGAACCGGGCCGCAGCGTACATGAAACGCAAGTGGTACGCAAGTGGTCTTTGTGTCACTGCAGGGAGATGATTTATCATTGCCTCCTACAGCTGTAAAACGTTTGTTTCCATGTGTGATTCACAGGGACGGAGACCATTATGATGCCCTCAGGGACTGTTTGAAGGCTCTGACTCTGAACCCTGGTCATCTGAAGGCACACTTCAGGCTGGCACGGTGTCTCTTTGAGCTGAAGTATGTGGCTGAAGCTCTGGAGTGTCTGGATGATTTCAAAGGAAAGTTTCCAGAGCAGGCGCACAGTAGTGCCTGTGATGCATTGGATAAAGACATCAAGGCTGCTCTCTTCTCCAAGACAGAATCAGGTAGAAAAGGGTTACTTGGTTACTTGCATCAAGAGGAACAGACTGTTTATTTCTCAGTGTGTTTGAAAGTCTCTGCAGTTGTAAGAATGGTTTTTTTTCTTAACTAGCAGAAGACAAGAAGGCCAACAGCTCCATTCGTTTCCACTCATTCAGCCGGAAGGAGTCCATCCCTGAAGATGAGCTAGTGCTGAGAGAGCGCAGCTTTGACTACAAGCACAGATACTGTGGTCACTGCAACACTACCACTGACATTAAAGAGGCCAACTTTTTTGGAAGGTCAGTAGATCTCACTCCCAGTCTGCTGAGGGCACACTAGGGGGCAGTCATGTGCTCTGTGGTTTGAGACAGAGAATGATAAATCTATAGTGAGAATTTACAGAGCTCAAACCAACAGTGAAAAAAAATATTTCATTCACTAGTGTAGGCTCAAAGTACTGTCTCTACTAAGTTAAGTAATTCAAAAAAAGTTAAACATTATATATTATAAAGCTTAAATATCCCCAAAAAATGATAGAGAGCTTTCATTTCCATACAGGCAAATATTTTAGAACATGCTCATCAAAACATCAAATCAAAAGGGGATTATCTACCAAAAAATATTTCAAAAGCTGTGACCCCTTTGGTTTGTTTTATTGTTCAGATGTTGTTTGCTTTATATTAATTGTTTGTCAAAATGTATTCTGATGAACGAGATGACCAAAGTAATGGAGATATATGTAAACAAATATCACTAACTAAACAAGTCTAACTTCTTCTAAACGGCATTTAAAAGCATTTGGTCTTTGGTGGAGTAGATCATGTTGTATGATGTGTAAAAACCCAGTTGGAAACCCTGAATAACTAGAAGCACTGGAATTGTAATACAGGACTCATAATGTAGTAGTTGTATGCCAGATTACCTTGCAGCCATTCCCATCTAAACTGTGAAAGCTCTGGTTACACACCTTTATGTGGAATTGAACTAGTGTTCCGTGAAGGAAGTTTAAATGTAAAACGGTGGCACAATTTTGCAATTCAGGGTAAATACACCATTTAAGTAAGACCATGGCTTGTCAAGCTGGTGTGACGGGTTTCCTTTCTCCACAGCAAAGGACAGTATATTGTCAGCGGCTCAGACGATGGCTCCTTCTTTATCTGGGAAAAGGAGACAACAAATCTGGTGAGGATCCTGCAGGGGGATGAGTCCATAGTCAACTGCCTGCAGCCCCACCCCAGCTACTGTTTCCTGGCCACCAGTGGTATTGACCCAGTGGTTCGATTATGGAACCCTAGACCAGAGGTAAACATTGTGGTGTATTTGTATAAAAACCTTGTTATATTTAGACAACAGTTGAGGCTCAGTATGTCATTGTTTTTACAACAAAATTAAAAGTCATACTGATTGTTAGAATTAATAGACTTTTGTAAAAGTATTTGATGAAGTACTAGTGACTGATAACTACCTGATCTATAAACAGTAAAAATTACATGGTTGTGTGATATTTTGTGACTGTTTGAATTAATTATGCACACCTGGATCAACCACTAAACAATCTGAGGAGGATACTGAGATCTGTAAAACATTCAGGAGTTTTGTCCCTCAAAATTCTGCAAAGAAAGTTGCATTTGGCATAGTTTTTGGCATGGGACAGACAGGCCTCATTGACCTATTTGAAAGTATTTGTTCTTAAATTACGGTCCATTATATGAGAAAAAGTTGAACACAACTTAAAAGAAAAAAAGCAAGGACTTTGTTGTCATGTTGAAAGTCTATCATGAAAAAGACAAAAATTACAGTTGGTGTTGAAACTTTTTCTTTCTCTTCTTTCTTGTAAAACAGACAGAGTGTGAGAATGGGCGAGTGGTGGAGGACATGGATGGTGCTGCTCAGGCAAACCAGAGACGTATGAATGCTGATCCACTGGAGGTAATGCTGCTCAACATGGGCTACCGCATCACAGGCCTGCGTGGTGTCGGCCCAGAAGGCTCAGATGATGAAGACAGCTCAGAGGGACAAGTGCAGTGTCGGCCGAGCTAAACAAACTATCAGCCATTCTTTAGAATGGATGTAGGAAGCAAAGCACTCTCCCAGCTCCTGTTTGAATCTTTACCACCGCCCCCCCGATCCCTATCTGACAGAAACATTGAGTGAATGTCATGTCACATCTCTGCACTATGCATCGCCCTCCCCTGTCCAAAGAGAGGACTGGTGGAGACCAATTTGGGGAGAGGAATTCATGGAGGGTGGGGAAGATAACCATCTCACCCCTTCAAAGCACCAACAACACCTCAGCCTCTCCCTCCACCCTGTGGTGACGAGGGGAGACACTTTTGAGGAGAGAGCACCTTCCACGTCACTCCCCAGTTTCTCACAAAGAAGGAGGAGTTCAGCACTTGTCCCTCCTCAAGTTTATGTTGGAAAGAGACACAACATGTCGAAGGAGAACCCTGAGGTCAGGAGGCCTATTTTTCAGGTCAGTGTGGCCACATAGTTGCAGCGTCCTCCAAGGAGGATCAGATCACAGATCAGAAGACGGTGCTTTGATGCATCTCCCGTCTGCTTTGCAGTCGGAGCCAAGAGTCTTACTGCCCACTCATCTCACAAAGGCTGCATACCCAAGTCATTAATTCCTAGTTAGGCTTTATGATATTTTCAGTTGGAGTTTTGGTCACAGGAAGCCTAGAATTGTCACTTGCCAAGTTGTGAAGTTGCAAGTGTTGCTCCAATCAAATGTATTAATGAGCTTTGTTTAGTTTATAACTGTTGAAAAAAATACAAGTTGTTTTTTCTGCCAAAGGTTGTCATCGACCATTTCAATGGCCAAGGATTAATGTTTGTTTTCATTGTTTCATTGAAACATAATTTTGGCGTTCTGTGCTCCTTTTAGTTGAGAAATTTAACTATCATAGATTGTTGACAAGATCAACAACATATCGACAAAGAAATATTTGTTAAAAAAAAGTAACTTTCTAATACAGTTTTTTTTTGTGTTAAATCAAGTCCCATTGATTGCAAATGTTGTTTGGCATGAAATGTCCGTGTGAAACTTCCGTTGGGTATATGTGAGTGGGACACAGATGCTAATATGTGGTATATGGCAACCGATGCATTAAATATTTGGTGATGATGAGGTTCCTGCTGACTAGCTGCGTGGCTCTAGCACCTGCTGCAGTCAGGTGTTCAGTCCTGCTTGCATGAGGCTTCTCTGACCATAGTTCTGGACACAAACAGACAGAACCATCCCATCTGCTGCTCAGAGAACAACTCATTGGGTCCTTCTACACCCTTGAATAGGGTGTATGCTCAAGAATGGGTCCTCAACTACATGCAACACTAGGCTTCCATGTGTTTTACTTTGTTTATTAATTTGAAAATGTTTCTTTTTTTGAAGAATCGTATAATTACCTTTGTTGCAAAAAAGTGAAGAATAAAAATATAAAAAAACATTTTGTCAATATTATTTTGCTTTAATTCTTGAAATTGTAACAATTATAATGAAGTGTTTGCCTTTTTAGAGGATCAGTAAAATATCAGATACAGCAGCTCTGGCACATGATTAAGTAGGCAGGAAAGATGTACTGTAGGTGAGGCTACAGTGCAGAATCTATGATTAATCCATCAGTGTCTGCTTCACTCCCGGCTTTTGCTGACTCTCAGGCAACAAATATGAGCAGTTTATCATAAGCATGAGTAGTTGGTAGAGTGTCTCATGGCCCATATAGTCTACTGTACATTAATGAGGTGACCCAGCTTTAGGAAAGGTGGAGGTTACAGTAATAAAGCTTTTGGCAAACTGAGACAGTCTGAGTGCCAAATAGGGCTGAAATGACACTAAGGCTCAGTGGCTAAGCTATTTTTTCGATAAAGGTCCAATAAAATAATGTTGATGTAAGCATCAAATTAACACATTTAACATCATAAAGCAGACTATTACACAGTAAAGTAAAGCGAGTTGCAATAACTTATTAGTGTTGTCCTTGGAGCAGTTCATACATTTCCGCCCACTTTATAATTAATTATAAAAAGAAAAAAATAGAAATAAACGCAAAAAATATCGAACAATGTTTTTCGGCAGACGTTTAATAACCAGAACTTCCGAAACGTAGGAAATTACGGTAAACAAACAAATAAACGGTGTTGCGTTCACTGACCGACAGTTGGATGAACTGCAGAAGCTACTACTGCGCGCTTCCGCTTTCACGCAGCCACGCGCTGTCTGTTGCTTTGCGTCACTGTCATCCTCTGTCACTCCAGGCAGTGATGGCGGAGGTGGACGATACCGACGTAATGATGAGCTACCACGGTGATTTCTCAAAGAGCGACAGGAAAATCAGCCGCTACCCTTACTGCATTGTCTGGACACCAATTCCTATTTTATCGTAAGAAGCTAACGTCAACACGTAATGTTTACCTGGTCTTGTTAGCTTAGCATGTTACAGCTCGGGCTTATTTACGTTAGCCGTTGATTAAATCTTATGTTTTCAATTTCCCTTTAGTAAATGGCTGCACTTAATATCCTTCATAGTATCTATTTACAACTAGACTTTCGTGGATTGACTCACTTATTGATGTATTGTTGTCTGCTGGGTGCATCCTGCAGGTGGGTTCTTCCCTTCATTGGTCACATGGGTATATGCACCTCTTCTGGGATCATAAGAGACTTTGCAGGATCATATTTTGTCTCGGTGAGTATCAAAATAAACAATGTATTCATGCATTGTGATGTGAGCTGACATAGGCAGCTTCAACTCATGCCACGATTCTCTTCATTGTAGGCTCAGCCGAGTCAATAAAAATGAAATGAAAATACAAACCTAAGGTGTTATGCTGACATGCACAGTAAAGCTGCCGAATTAGTAATAATTTTTGGAGCATTTACTGTATTCTAGGCGCTAAAGTTGATAAAACACTTAAGTAGAGTTGAATTCTATAATAATCTAAAACATCCTCCATCACTTACAGGATTCATTAGGTGTTTTTAAAATGTGACTTCTTGTTTTCCAGGAGGACAACATGGGCTTTGGTAGACCAACAAAGTAAGTTTTTTTAATAATATGTCTTAATTAGGTAGTAAAAATCTGTTTAAATATGCACATTGATGAACTGTTTACTAATTTGCAGGTATTGGAAGCTTGATGTGGACAAAGTGTGTGGCAATGGTGCTGCCACATGGGACAAAGCAGTGCATGATGCATCTGAGGAATACAAATGCAGGCCGGTAAGATAGAATTTAGGATTTTTAATTCACATATTTCTACATCACTATTCATGTTGGATTAACAACTTTTTTTTCTGTTATGTTGAAGCACAACCTGTGCTTAGATAACTGTCATTCCCACGTGGCAATGGCCCTCAACCTTATGCGCTATGACAATAGCACATCTTGGAACATGGTGAACCTGTGTGTGTGGTCTTTTGTTCATGGAAAACATGTGAGGTAAGTGTTTAAGTCTCATTCTGTTGTTTGTATTACCAGACAGACACACACATGAACCAGTGTCCTGCCTCACATTCAAGTTAGCATCTTCTTAATATGTTTTTTAAAAACAAGTTTAGCTGGGGAGTGTTTGAGGCCCTTTGTGTACGATTTAGTGGCATCCAGCAGTGAAGTTGCAGAATGCATCTGCTTGAATGTCCCTCTGCTTGCTTTCCTTACCCAAGTGTGCAGAAGAACCCAAGATGGCTGCTAAACTTGCAAATTAAGAAAATGGCCCTCTCTAGAATCTCTAGAGCCAAGTGTTTGGTTTATCTGCTCTAGGCCACTGTTGTAACATGGCTGACTCAAAAAAGATGACTCCTCTATATATAAAAGGCTCATTCTAAAGCAATGAAAACATAACAATCCTGATTTCAGGTGATTATACGCTAGTTAACAAAACCTTATGAATCAGCAATTTCTTCCATATACCACAAATAGATCCCTCTAAATCCTACACACCGGACCTTTGATTTGACTCTGTTGGGTATTCTCCGCCATATTACATAGTGATGATTAAATACTTTTAACATTTATCCAGGAATCAAGTCACAGTTACTTGGTTTACATTTAACAGTTTAGCTCTGATTACAATTTACAATTCACAATCATTTCTCTACTACTTTATTTAAGTTGCAGTTGTCTATAGGCAAACTATCCATATCTCAAGGCAGTGAATGCAGCACTTAATAGTTTTAATTCAGGAAACATGTCTGCATCAAACTGATGGTCTCTCTGGTTTTTGTTTGCCTCTGTGTGTCAGATTGTCAAATTGTTTTGGTAAATTAAAATTTTTAATACATTTTTAAAGCCCAAAATTACAAACCAATATGCCTAAAACTGTTTCGAAATCTGTGCAATGTATACTATCTACAGAAAGAGATTTTAAAAAAACAATACACACACAAACTTTTACAGGAAACGGGTGAAAAATGTCACAGGTGGGATTCCTCTTCCAGGACAGACTCACATGAAGTAGGTATCATATGTGCAGAGAGGACCAAAGAAGTCTTAAAGAAACAGGGTTGTTCTTAATACTGAGCCAAACACACCTGAAGCATTTTAATCACAAACATGTACACAGTCTTTTGAATTGCTCTGCTGTTGGATGCTTATGAGCATAAAGAGACATATGGCTCAGAGAGCCCCCCCTCATTATTCTCCGCTGACCCACATAGAGAGCGCTGGCGTCACAGTTTGTGCTGCCTCTGCACATACACTTCCGAAGCGCAGGAGTCTTTTAAAAAGAACGGGAGTCATGTAATACATCACTGACAGCAGTGCTCCCCCTCTGTGTCACCACTGAAGGTCACCTCTTTGTAGGGGCTCCCTGCGCTGGCTGGGTGTAAAGGACAGTAGGATGCAGGTTGGGGTACAAGGCGGTGAGGTAGCTGTTGGCCTCAGGGAGCAAAGTGATTGGACCATGTGGTACTTAAACACATCTCTCATGTCCTTGTGTGTCCAAAAATATACAAGAGATGTTGTTTTACCCTCTCTTACACACACACACACACACACACACACACACACACACAAACACACACTCTTATACACTCATGATATCTAGTTGTTGGTAATTATTCTAACACACATTACCTTTTCTGTATTCTTCAGCTGGGCAGCGTTCCTCAAGACCTGGCTCCCCTTCTTCATGCTCTGTGGAGTCCTCACCACGTTCATCCTGACATTTAACCTGCAGTAGTGGGGCGAGCAGTTAAAGGGAATGACTCATTGCCTTTTGTTATACTTTACACATTATTATTGGCTGTAGAACGATGTTTTTTTCTGTTAGTGACTCAGTCTCTCGGAAGGTATGCCCAGCTGTTTGTGGGTAATTTTGAAATCAATAATTTATGTTTTAATGGTCACGATTTATTTATTTATTTATTTCCTTTACTGTGTATTTATGTGTTTTATGAGGGTGCAAGTGCTACAGTTCCTTCAAAACACTTCTATAAAATTGACATGTTATTAAGAATATTGTAGAGGAAGATGATCCTCCCCAGATTACACCAGAGTGGAGCAATGCTGTTAAATCCTTGGATGTATTTTTAAGAATGGCAGTGATGAATGTGCTTCCAGTCCAGCTAATGTCCATTTCAAAGACGAATCACTACAAAAATGGACCACAAAATCTAAATACTGAAAGAATTCATCAATTATTTCTAGATAAGAGCTGCCACCAAAGATAGAATGATGTAGGACCCACGTGTGATAAATAGTGTTATTGTGGGATAAAAATGCTCTCCTCCCTTCCATCCTCTTTCTTCTGGTGTGTGTGAAGAACAGATGTGGAGTTTTTTTTTACATGAATTTATCAGCCTTTCTCTGGATGGAAGTCGATGGCTTCAATGTCTCCTCATGCTGTAATGTTCTCTAACTCCTGTTAACAACAGAACATTACATAGTGTTTCTTTTCTTTCTTTTTTTTTAAATCATACTGTGTACCCAAATAAGTATTATTAATCATTGTTGTACATATCTGTTCATGTTATAGTTTGGTTTCTGTAGCTTCATTTTTTGAAGTGCTGTGCACAAAGCTTTTTAAATCTCCCCCTGGCAGACCGTGGTGGAGGTCACAGGCTGTGGATGCCCTAATCGTCCTCTGTACCTTTAAGGGAACCACGTACCTTTTTCATCCAGCAGATTGTGCGTGATATGAACTCCCATCAGTTTACAGGATTCTTTATTCCCTGAGTGGAGCAGATTTGGAGGGCTGATGCTGACCGGCTCTTTGCCACCTCTGCAGCATTTACATTTACATTCAGAATTTGACTTAATAATTCAAGTTTTTTTTCTGCCTGAGATCAAACATTTTTTTTATCTACCATTATTCACTTGGCTGTGCTATAGAAATGTGTATTTTTGCATTTCGAGTGTTTTTTGGAGTCCTTCTTTGTGCACCATACCGGTGTTTGGAGTGTCCTTTTGGCTGTGAGTGTTTTGCTGTCACTCGCACAGTAAAATGTGTTTCTAAGGATCTGCTCATGGTGCCGCAAGGTACTCCACAATACACAAGGACAGTCATCATCACAGGGAATAATATTCACCAGATTGGACCCGAGTCATTTGCAGAGCTGGAGAATGTCACCAACATCATTTTAAGCAATAATAGGTGAGAATGTTATTGTTTGCTTTTTGTTTCATTCATCTTTATTAAGACATCTTCTGTTAACATGACTTACTTTCTTGATGTGTGTCTAATAAATACATTTTCTCTGAATGCATTCTCCTTGTTTAATTGGACAGA
Source organism: Acanthurus leucopareius (assembly GCA_029814765.1). Lineage (NCBI taxonomy): Eukaryota > Metazoa > Chordata > Actinopteri > Acanthuriformes > Acanthuridae > Acanthurus > Acanthurus leucopareius. Next base: position 9,508,789 of record JAQMCX010000057.1, on the reverse strand, counting down.
CAGATGCATGTAGTTTGTATCAAAACGTGACAATAATCTTAATGTCTAAGAACATGTGACAGTGTTAGTCATCTTCACAGGATTGCAGAGATGGCATCCCACAGCTTCTCTGCCCTTCTCAATCTGCGCTTTCTGGACCTCAGTGGGAACAGACTGGCGCTCATCCATCCAGAAGCTCTCAGCATACCTGACAGTCCCCTTCAGGAGCTTAACCTGAGCTGCTCACTGTACAATGTCTCTGCCCTGTCAGACCTCACCACAGCTCTACGCTGGGGTGGCCTCAGAGGGCTCCTCCGCCTCGACCTCTCTGGGAACCAGCTTGCCCTCTTGCCCCCAGGCATGTTCTCCCACCTTCCCAACCTGCAGCAGCTTTTCCTCAATAACAACTCACTGGCAGTGGTCTATAGTGGCACCTTCTCTGGCATGAACCATCTGCAGGTGTTGGATCTTACTCACAATGCCTTCACGACATTTAGGGCTGATGCATTACAAGAGCTGGAGAAGCTTGGGAACACACGAATCCTTCTAGGTGACAACCCGTACACCTGCTCCTGTGAGATCCGCACTTTTGTGGCCTGGCTGAATGAAACAAGAGCTCAGGTAGATGTTGATGATGTAAGATGTGCCTCACCAAGGAGTGACACCCAGCTGCAGAGGCTCAGTGTCCAGGCCATTGGATGTGTCGTTCCAGTCCAAACAGAGGTGGCTAACCTCACCCTGCAGACATCTTATGTCTTCCTGGGGCTGGTGCTGGGCTTTGTGGGCATGGTGTTTCTCTTTGTGCTCTACTTGAATCGCAAAGGTATGAAGAAGTGGATCACTGAAATGAGAGATGCGTGCCGGGACGTCATGGAAGGATATCACTATCGATATGAGATTGACTCAGACCCTCGGCTGGGGCACATTTCAGCAAGTAACAGCATCAACAGGGCACAAGGGCAACTGGGATTAGCTGTGTCACAGCAGCTGCCAAGTGATACCTGTATTACACAGGTTCCCTCAGACACACATATCAAACAGGTGACAACCTCTGCATCTTTAAAGCCATAACTTTTTTTGTGTGTGTAACTTTCACCTCATGATATTGACAGCTTGAGAGAGACAGGAAAGGCAGGAAAGACAAAGGGGATGACATGCAGCAAAAGGCCTCAGGCTGAAATAAAATATCCCTCATACATGGTCTGGGCTCTACAATACAAGCTACCAGGGTGCCCCAAGCCTAAAATGTTTTAGAAGCTAAAATTATCTGACAAAATATGATAAAGATGTAGATGTGAATAGTTAATGCTGCTCGGTTTGCAGTTATGAGCTTCCTGTACATACCGCAGGTCTAGCTTGTAAATCTTACCATAAAGATTTATAGTGTTTTCTGAGCCACTGGAAAATTGCAGCTAAAAAAAAATGTTGTGGTTTATTATAAATTTTATTAAAATGTAATATACAGTATATGCTACATTAAAAACACTACTTGAAGAAACAAGAAAATACTAGAAAGCCCCTCATCACTGTTTTTTATTTATTTTCTGTCTTTTTTCTTCTGTCTTTTTATTAGTGTCATGACTTTTAATATCTTAACATGACGCGCCAGACTGCCAGAAAGATAAATGGCATAGATGGTAGACTAATGGCATGGAAAATGTAGTTTGACATAAGAAATTACTGTAATCCATAGTCTTGGAATAGGTTGCTATAGGAGTGTGTATGCCTTAGTAAAATTAGAAGAAAAAAGTCTTTTAAAATGATATAAACGTGTTTAGTATGCTGGAATTCAATATGCAGTTTGTATTTCAATGTTTAAAGGAATAGATATTAAAATCACTGTCTGCCATGAAACTTGTATTTACATTATTAGAATAAAATAAAATTTGAATGTAATTATTGTTGTCCTGCTCCTGTGTTATTGTGACTGCAGAAAAACCACATGACACAAAGCTACACAGACTCATTTTTTCTCCAGGTGAGGTGTCCCTACTATTTCAACTTAATGTGGGTGATTAAGTGTTTCCATACAGGGAAAAAATAGGGCAGAATGAAAGAAATTGCTTGGAAAAACACCTGCTGGCTCTGCAGCTGTGTGCCTGTCAGACCCACCTACGTGTGTAGTGACAGCATGTGTGTGTACATATGAAAAAGTCCCATTTGTAAGATTGTTTTGTGCAGAACTTAAGCATCACTTGCAATGTTGCATCATAAAGTGACATATTACAGACAGTAACTACGAAAAGAGAAAAGTTTATATGTTTCACTTTTTGATCAGATTTACATCCACTTTATCTTATTTCCTTTTTTAGTTCTTCATTTTTCGTCATTTTTTTTCCTGCTCTTTCCTCCTGTACTTGTATATCCGCCTCGCGTGACGTCACGTCTCACCTGTGGGTGGGTGTCGGATCTGGGATTAGCTGTAGCCGCAGGTGATAGCCAAACACTGGGAGACTCTCGGCTACACAAGACTGAATCTCACAAAAGGGAGACGACACGAATGAGTCGAGTTGTTTTGTTCGATCGAAGCAACCGACTTGAGGTTTGCTGAGTTTGTTGTTTCGTGGAGGTGAAGTTACCTGGAAGTCTGTGGGCGGTCGAAGTCGAACTCTTTCTCTCTGTGTTGGAGGCGCGAGCTGAAGTTTTCTTTCCCCGAGACTTCCGCGGTTTGCTCGTTGAACAAGTTACCTGGGATATAAAAGATAACCACAAGTGTTTCCTCTTATGCGGTAAGTTCACATTTTGCTAACAAATCAAAAAAACGGCTGAATGTTGACTGGGGTTTGGTCTGCACTGTTTGCTGCAAAACTTTCGTAGGCCAAACAAGCTTTTAGGGCGCGACGAACTGGCCCAACTTATTATCAGGCCAGCAATCAATGCACTCAGTTTTATTTACATTCTCAGAGTTTCAGGGGGAGTTTGCTTTACTGGAAGTCTGATGTTTACTACATATGTTTTAAATGCAGGCCATTTAGTGCGTCTAATGGTGCGTTTGATGCCGCAAGCATGAGTGGCAACAAAAGGAGAGGTTTTACACCTGGTTATTATTTCTAAACATGCCTCTCCCTCACCAGGTCCCGGGCATTTTGAGCCATGCCTGGCCACAGCACAGGGGCTCCCCACCCGTCCCGCCACCACAAACACCACAGCTCCAACTCCAACTCCAGGTCAGAAAAGTACCGACAGGCTCGGACTATATCCAGGGAGAGCTCGGCCAGCCAGGACTCATACAAGGATCCTCATGGAGATCATCAACATGAGCTTCACACTGACCACTCCCGGTACTCGGAGAACAAGTACGGTCGCAGCAGAGGCCACCCACGAAACGGCACTGGACGGGGGTCAGAGACTATAGGATTTATTCCGGGCTCAGCAGACAGCACGCCCACCAGCAGACATGCCTGTGGCTCCTGTGCCTCTATGGGCTGGAGTGGCTGTAAGGCTCTTATCTGCTGTGTGTTGACCTGTGGATTTTATGGCAGCAGGGAGCCCTGCTTGCCTGTCAATGAGAGCTCCACAGACCATCCCCCTAAAGTAGGATCTGAGTCTCACCCTTCTAACGGCATGGCTGTGTCCAACCCCACTTGTGGCATCCCTATGGAGTCCGCCAAGACCACGAAACCCTCAAAGTTGCCCACAAGTGACAGTTTCCGCTACCCGGATGTGCGCATCGCAGGTCAGACAGTCAGGTATCCCGTCACTGCCCCCAAACGGACCCGTACGCCCGGTAAGGGGGAAAGCCAGCGGCCTGTCAGCAACACTAGCCTGTTATCCCGTGAGGACTATGACTTGGATGACCTGAGCGAAACAGGCACAGACATTGACTCTCTAATTACAAAGAAGCTGCTGGAGCTTTACGCTTTGCACCAGATCGACCAGCTGGCTAAATGCACCTCTGACTCCTCTTTCTCCCGCAAGACCAACGAGATCAGCGAGCTCATCTACAGCATCGCCCAGGACTACAACCTGGAGGAGCAGGAGGCCGAGTGCAAACTGGTGCATGGCGTCATCCGCATCAGCACGAGGAAGGGCAAGAGAAACAAGAACCATCAGTCTGCAGGACAGCGTCAGAACGGGAGGAGCGACGGGACTCTGCCCGACAGCGGCAACGAGACCATGACCAACACTTTCATGAGCAGTGACTGTAAGAATATCATGCACCATATTTTAAAACAGTTAACATTTATAATTACAGCTGTGTAAATATTTATGAGATCCCGCGTGACAACTCTTTACCAACTGGCTGCAGCATACCAAATATACCAGTCATCTCTTCCCCGAATGAGTCACTGTGTCTGTTGGAAAGCTGCAAAGGCTCCTTTGTAGGCTCATAGTTTGAAACCCTACCAGGTATTTTACGGGCAGTGATCTAATAGTAATTGGTTTATGTGGGGCAAGTTGATACAGGCACGTCTTCTGAAACACATTGCACAATAGCAGAAATGACCACACTGATGTCTGTCGTATCTCCCTGCCTCCTTGTGTTTATTTCGACTTTTTTGTCCCCTGTCACAGTTCCAGAGGTGAAGGTGTCGGAGCAGACGCCGTCAGATGAGCTGGCAAGGAAGATGAGACATTACAGCGGGAGAAGTGAGTACATGTGGGGAATTTTCCATGAACAGACACATTTATATCCTCTGATCCTAATCAATCAGAACCAGAGTTAAAGAGTGTGGAAAGAGTGGTTGGAAGTAATTCACCTTTACATATTAATGGTATTCACAAAGTTGATGTAGCTACAGCCTTTATTTCTCCTGGTCACTGAGGTATAATTACTAGCCCTGGTGAATCAGTGTGTGTGTGTGTGTGTGAGGCTCGTTCTTTGCAACCCATTGTACCTGCTGCAGCTGCAGGCATTTTCTCACCTCCTCTCTACTTTCCAGTAACATGCCACCCTTTTAGCAGTGAAAGCCCTGCATTCCTGTCCATTTTCTTTGCATTTTAAAATCCCTCGCACATTAGGTGCCTCCTCCCCTCATCTGCCACCTTACACCCAACTATCAATCTGCCTCATTCTCCCCTCTGGCTCAGCAGTCATGCTACACCACCCGTTAGAGCAGCAGATCAAGTTGCATTAAATATATGCCACAGAATGTCCCAGGTTTTATTATGTAATTTTAGCAACTTGGGTTACAGATAGATTATGGTGCAGCAGCTTCTCCACTTTTTTTGAGTTGTTGTTCTGTGAAGAAACTCGCAGAAGGCCAGGATATCCTGTTACATGTCTATGAATGAGGGCGCACCGCATTGTTTTAGCATAACTTTCACATAACAAGTGGGAATGTGCCCGTGTCAAAGGTTCAACTCAATTGTTTCATGTTTCTCGTGCATCAAATTGTAACATCCACCGTATTTTCTTTCTTTTACAGCCATGTTTTTTTTAGTTTTAAGTGCATTAAATAAAGTTCTTTCTCTCACAGCGTACTCCTCCAGCACCGCCACTGCCTATTCAGCCTACCATCATGACACCGAAACAGACTCTTCAGGCGCTCCCCTGCTTCTCTAAAGGGCAGCAACAACAGAGGAGGCTCTGCTGACAAATTTGATGTAGCCAACTAGACGGACAATGTTATCCCTCTGCTGTAATTTTTGTTCTGTTACTGACTGGAGCACCTTTTATCCTGGGCGGTTGTGCTGGTCCTTTATAATGGTCTGGCTATTGTTTGCTAATGGAGTGCCTTTTTAAATTCACGGACCTTTATCTTTGCAGCAAGTGACCAACTGCAACTGAAACTTTTTAACACAGGCAGACAAGTGTAACTGTAACTGTTGACAGTGTATAAAGTAACTACACTCCATGAAATCTTAGCAGTCAGTCCAGAGCGTAGAGACTGATGGTAGAACATAACCGTCCTCATTCTTGTGTGTGTGATTGTTTATGCAAGCCATTGTGCATGCACCGTGTAGGTTTAATGACTCCTTCAAAGCATGCATTGATCCAAACACTGCAATGTTAAGCCATATTTGATGTACATATTTTTAAATCAATGTGATGTTTGGGTTGTTAAACCACTTGCGGCAGTTGGCCATAGTTTTTTTTATTCAGAGCTCAGTCCTGTTTTTAACAAAATAAAAATCTCCGTGCTTGTTTCTGGGTTTTTCATGTGTGTTTCAGTAACAAACTTAAGTAAAACGTGCAGAAATGATGGTTAAGTCATTTATTTCTCAGTTTAGAAATGAGACATGCTACTGTGTTGTTGACCCTGATGTTAAGCATATACACTTTAGTCATGTATTTAAATATGAGCGGCTCAGTTTGTTTTGCAACAAATTATTTGCTCTCATATATCAAGTTTTTTCTTTGCACTGGCTTTCTGTCTCTTAAGCCTACTTTTCTTCTTTATCTCTTGGATTATTGTTGTCAAGCTCATCTCCCTGAGGTCACTGTGTTGTACCAGGCAGCCTTTTTCCGCCCTCAGCAGAGGAGCAAACTTGTTTGGCTGGTTCTGACAAAAAGGAAATAAAATCCTGGGGTTTGTCTTTGCCATTTATTGCAAAGGGAAGAAGCAGTGCAGAAAAAGCCAGATTTCAGAAACTTAATTCTGAATTTCTACCTTAGGTCACATGAATTGAATTCTTTTTATCCATACATATCTATATATCTATATATAAATAAAAGAAAACATACATTCAAACATATACCTCAGCCTCAGAGTGGCCTAGTTTGCCCTTTAGACAACTGAAGCTGACAAAAACATATTAATGCACATGTTAAGCAGTTAGTCTACGGACATTTTCAGCTGCAGTCATTTACAGGGCAAATTTGTATTGAAGGAACTGTTAATTTTGTTATCCTGTTTTTGAAGACTTCAGAAATGTACTTTAAGCACATCGAAACAGTGCAGAAAAAAGCTGAAAGCTGAACCATTATTAAGAGAATGCTTTTTAAACAAACTAAAATGCTGTGATTTGAAGTGAAAACAGGTGAAAAGTTCTTTTGTGCACTCCTACAAAAGCAGTCTACTCAACAATCCAGTAAACCACAAGCGAGCAATAGATCAGGATTAATCTGCACTAGATGTTGAGCTTTCAGACTTGTTTTCTGTTTGTGTGTGTGTGTGTACTTGCCCTGTGTAACCCCATTTTCTCTGGCTCTCTGCCCCCACCAGCACATTCCTGTTTTACCTGTATGAGGTGTCATGCAAAGGCTTAAGGTTTCACAACTAACATACCACAGGCTAGGATGAATCAAGAGGGCTTGTTCTGAATCAAATGTAGCCTGCAGGTTGTTTACAGCAGTCTTCATCTTTTAGGACACTTGATTCAGCACTCAGACATTTCATCCACTCACCTTTGAGCATGAAAATGAGATTATGTTGTTAAATGTTTGTTACTAAATGGCAAGATGCTGTTAAACTCCATTCTCTACGTTCTGGGACTTCAGTTTCTCAGGTTGTAAATGTGATTTCCACTGTCTTCCATCAGAGGGAGACAAAGTGCTATCAGAAAAAAAAAAACTATTTCACACTAAGAGGCCTCAACATTTTTGGTCATTACATGTAAGGGTTGTGTTTCTAATCATACTCCTGTCAGTCTCTCTGCCGAGGTGAATGATATAATGTTCACCTTGTTTTGACGTCTGCAGTCGAGAGCTCTTAAAACTGACACACGACGCTGGCAGTTAACACAAGCTGGTAAAACAAGGAGGAGAACAGCATGCATGAGTCACATGTGGTTTCTCAACATGACTTTTATGCAATACTGAGCACAACACAGGGCTGAAACACAGAATTCATCTGAAATGTTAACTCTCACCTCAAAGTTGAAAAAATTAAATTACCGTGCAATTACTACTGATATTTCCAATGCTTTTTTTAACATTTATACCACATTTTATTGATATAACCTTTTGAACTCATAATTACCATATATTTAGGGTTTTAAGGGACATGTTACTTGCATCACTTCGTAAGCATTCATCCTCTATAAACCTGTAACCCTCTGACACGCTTGCTTTCTTTGGAAACCCTGTTGTCCTGACAAGAATTTCAAATAAACAGGCTTCAGTAATGTCTGACTGCACAACCTAACCTAACCCCCCCCCGACCTGAGATGGACCTGCCGAATAAACAGCTGGGATGAAGATATTCTGAGTGAAGTGTCATTGTCTGGTGAAAAATCTGGTCAGTAAAAACAAATATTGTATCAAGGAAAGGCTGAGTCCAAACTCCACTGTTAAGTTCATGTACAAAAATATATTTATTTGAAAAGTTCTCTCAGACAACACTTATCTACAAAAATGAAGAACACAGAAAAGATGTTCGACACAGGACACAGTATAGAAACAGTTGGTACAGTCTGTCTTCATGAAGAAAATGATCATCTTTCTACATCAGCAGATAGAATCTTTTCAGACTGAGCTAAAGTGACCTCAGCTTCAATGTAAATACAAACATTCATAGTCTCATGTTCACCACTACATATGTTTTTTCTCGGCTATTTTAAGTGCATTGTTTGAGCAGTCCACTGTATTCCTTCACTCTTTTGGTTGATCCACAAAAGCTTCTACTGTTTAAAAAAACATAAACTTTCTCCAGGATTGGTTGCATGAAGTCCACACGTCCTCTTTTATCTGCAGAAAAGCATGTCGACCAAAAGTTCCAGCAGGTCTGCCTGGCCGATCACAGGCCGGAAGAAGAGTTCAGAGATGAGGCTGGGCGTGATGCTCTGCAGCATGGAGGCTGTGAGGAGGATCTGAGCAAAGCGCTCTTGGTCCCCTGGGTAAAGGAGGTGGACCACCTTGCTGAGAGCATGCTGAGCTTCCTGCTGCAAGCCTTCAACGAACAGAGCTGCCTTTAAATCTGGGACATCTGTTGGACATAAAGACAAGAAATTAGGTGTTGTATTATAATTCAGTCAAGCAAAGTAATCTTTCAGAAGTAAACTGAGAATTTTCTCCTAAGAAATCAAAACAGATGAATGCATACCTGGATTAAATATTGTGGTCCCTTTGAGGTATGCGTACTCCTTTGGACTCAAATCCAAACTCCAAAACTTTTTGAGGCAGGACTTGAGTTTGCTGACTCCAGCCATGGTGGGCTGCTCCCTCTCCATGCTGGGGCTCTGCTGCCGGTTCAGGAGAATCTTTTTCAGCATGCTGTCAGCAGGGGTGTCCGTCACCTCGAAGTCCACATGCTCCTGAGCCAGGCCCAAAATGAAAAGGGGCGCCCAACAGCTTTTAAGAAGGGAGAACTGGTCGTTTGGTGGCAGCTGGTTAAAAGCAGGTAAGTTCTTCATGAACTGGACGGTTTTAACCAGAACGGCTGAAGCTTCTTTACAAAACTCAGATGGCTTTTTCAAGCACACTGTCCTTCGCAGCTCACAGTTGCATCTATGAGGTACTGAATTGTAGTTGAGGCTGTTTTGGTTTAATTTGCTGTTATCCATTTGGCTCAGGATGTTGAAAAGGATAGGATTCAAAAGCCTGTCGCTGCTGGCTGAACAATGACAACTGTTATCCATTTTACAGGTTGTAGAGATCTGTGCAGTTAAATGGAAGTGGCCTCCCACAGGATGAGCTCTCCTTGAGCTTGTGAGGATTACTGCTGCCTCCCTCGGTCCCCCTGTATTTATAAGACCGACCCACCTTGCTAAGTGGACCTTGACTTGTCAATACACTGCCTGTGAAAAACAACTATGTGCTCTGCTTTAGAATTACCCTGACTAACCGATAAGCTTTTCTCAATGAAAATGAGCTGTTGGAGTAAAGCTGGATATCAAGAGGGTTGGGCCTTATCTTGTAGCTGGTGTCGTTAACCCAGGCAGTACCAAGCTACCAAGGACTGCAGAGGTAATCAGCCCCATGTGTCCCTGCACCCTGCCAGCTCACACCTGAGAGAGCTGGAGAGAGGCCAGAGCGCAGAGGGGCCATTGACCTATGAGTTAAACCGTTATAGATTTTTCAGTAACCGCATGTAATTGTAGCGCAGACAACACTGATTTTTTTTTTTTTATTAGAGATTACAGATTTTAGAAACGGAAATTTCTACATTCTTTCATGTTTTTAGTTCCTCATAAAATCTGACTAACAGTCACGCTGACGTACTGGAACTATCTTAAAATGCAAATGTCATTGTGATAATGATGTTGGGCAGGTGAAAAGTTTACAATGATCAGTATCTTAGTTTAGCAAATCAGCACAGCAATATTTTCTAATTAGCACTAAACACAAAGTGCAGCGGCTCATTTCATGAGAAAGTCTTCAGTCAGAAAAACAATGTTATATCATTTTAATATTTGACTGGCTTTATTGCATTAGAACAATATTTCCCAAATTTAAGGTCAAAACTCAAAATGTTTCAGTAACCTTTTCATAACTAGGTCTAAAATTTTAGGAAACTGCTTATTTTATTCTTCTACTTCTTCTTCCTCTGTTTTTTTTTTTTTTTTTGCTGTGCTGGTCTGTTCAGCTTGGATGCTGAGTGTGTCCCCTACAAAAAACCCACACACAAAATTGTATGTTAACCTATGAGACATTTAGAAACTTAACACTAAAGTGAAAAGATGAAATTTATGAAAAACTTTTTGATTGAAATAAACACATTGCATATATTTTGGTGTATATATTCAAAAGTCATAGTGTTCTTTATCAAAAGTTTATATATATAAAATATTATATATATATCTCTCTATAGATAGATAGATAGATAGATAGATAGATAGATAGATAGATAGATAGATAGTCAATTCATTATGTATTTCTGTAGCTTTGGTTCCTGGAGAAATGACAGAATTTTTCTTTACAGTCTCGGGATGAAAAAGTTGGAAACCCCTGCAGCATAAAAATAAAATTAAGGTTAAAGTTACGGAAGTCCATCCTAAGGGGGCACATGGGTGTGTGTCTCAAATGTGATGACAATCCATCCGGTGATTTTTCCAGCTTTTCATAAAAAAGTGTCAACATTACAGTAGCACTGACGGAAAAGTCAGGGGATCACCATCATTCAGACCCTCCAAGGCACTGAGGACCAGGAGGGTCTAAATGAAATTTCATGCCAATCCATCCAACACGTTCAGTCTGGAGTAAAGAGAAACAACAGACAGACAAAATTAAAAATCATGTATGCTGTGTAAAATAAATAAACAACCTATCATGAAAAACCACCACTAAAACCTGCCTGGTCGATGGATCGATGGACTGACACTACTGAAAAGGTTGTCAGGTCAGTTATCTAATCCGGCGTTGGAAGGTCATCTTCTATTTGCAGGTCCTCTGTTGCTTTTGTGCTAGATTTTTTTCGCTGATAAGTTTTACGTGCCTATATTTACAGTTACTGTTACATATGTAGATATTTCAAGACTCATGTTATATGTTTTGAAGACTATGGAGGAGTTTAATAAAATGGTATTAAGAGCACTTTTTGGCAAGATGGAAGTTATCACCATACTGACATGTATGATTTCAGTGACAAACATGAAGTCTATTTTTATGAACGATCGATAGAGAGCTTCATCACATGGTGCAAAGACAATCACCTGAATCTTAATGTCAGAGAAACCAGTGAGCCTTTGGTGGACTGGAATGCTCCTAATATGGGCTCTGCTGCTAAGAAACTAAGAACTCTACAACATGGATGCTTCACACACATCTCCAATCCAGCAGAGCAGAAGATCTGAACAAGCCGCACATTTTCAAGGTGGTCAGTCAAGATTAGTGTCACCTATTCAGTATCAGACCAGAAGTAAGATATGTTCACAATCTTCCTTTCTGTTCTGAAGTAATAGAGTTGAATAATTGCCAGAAAGTGTTTGTGCGGCACATGATGTCATAGGAAAGTCGACCTTTAACTTAATTTGGTATTAAATGTCATCACTGCATCCTTGAACTTTGGCCACCAAAAACCAGCTTATCCTTGAGTTCAAGAGGAGCTTTGGGCAAAATTTGCCAATATTCTGTTGAGAATTTCTACGAAATTTCTCAAGAGTTTGGATGAACATATATGCCATATGTACAAACAAACAACCAAACATAATTTCTCTGACTCCACAGCAATCGCCAGCAATGAGGCATAAAAATGAGCAACCCTTTCTTTCTGTTCTTTGGGCAGGCTTGGTGTCTTTTTGTCAGGTTCAGAGCCTGTTTTTGTTTTGAAATGATCCAAGTTGTTCAAGAAAATGTAAGGAATTCCAGTTTACAGTGTCTGTCAGGTGATACTATGATCGACTTACCCTATTTTTTTTATCTTCCCGGTGCCTGGCACCAAGGTTTGAAGCTGATAAGCAAATTGCTTTATAATTGTCACAAATAAACAAACAGCTTGTTTTAAGTAACTGGCTCTTTTTACATTCAGCACTATGAGCCATAAATTGTTTACCTCATTGTATAGAGAGAGGTGACACAATATGTTACATATGACACTCTACTTTTTTTTAGGACACCTGGTGCAAAAGAATCCCGGAGCATCTTAAGCTGGAAGCTCCAGAGGAAAATTTGAACCGCAGAGCAGTGGAGTCAAGGTCAGTTCATAGAGTGAACAACTGCAATAAAGAGATTACGCGCCAGACACTACTGTCAGCACCAGTCACCGAATGTTTGTTTTACTTCATAACCCTCTTTACTCATTCTTTCCAAGAATGCTTGAGAATCCATTCCCTCATTTTCTTTCATGAAGTTATCTCATTACAACACACCACAGGGATCATTCATGTTCATCATTCAGGCTCCATGTGTCCGTACTAACAGGAGCTAATTGATAGCAGATCCTGGCTTCAAAAACACGATCAAATGCATTACGTTATGTTTGAGAAATTCAGTGAAGTGACCAATAATGACCCCAGGCTTTATGAAGCAGCTGACAGTTGTAAATGTCTGAGATAAGGCCCGTGTTTATAGAGGTTAGGAGCAGGCAGAGACGGACACGGAGGACAGGCGCTAATCTCCAAACAAGACCGTAAAAATGAAATGTCCTTCATTCTATAAACGCAACAACTGCTGTATCCTGAGATCAAACAAGGGAAACAGTACACATCTCATGAGGCATGATGTAATGGTTGGCACCTAAACAGTGTCACAAACTTAACTTATTAAAACTATTAGTGAAACACATATACACTATTAATAAAAGTATTAAGACACCTGACTGTAATGGCATTGTAAAGTTGAGGCTGTTATACGACAATCATTAGATAATTTGGATGAGAATTGCGTCCATATATATTACTCATCCACGGAAGCACAGTTTGCTTTTCTTGTAATCTCCCCTCCGAATATTTACTTTTATGTTTTTTCTGGTTTTAGTTTTCCCAGGTCGTTGAACTCTCGGTGCGTGAAGGACACCATGTCTGGTACATGACACTTGACCTTGACCTACTGCTAATAGAGCAGAGGTTCATATGCCTGGGTTCAGCAACCCAAAGGTGACAGTTCATTCACAGTTCACAAAAAATCATCTGATTATCCTGAAATTCAAATCGATGGAATTTAATTCACGTTTTTTTTTCAGTGCCTTCAGATTCACCATGCAAATGATGAGCTATTAACTTCAGCTTAACCTTAAGCAAAGTCTCAGACCTTTTTATGAGGCTGCTAATGAGATAAGGTTAGTGATCTTAAGCTCATTAAGCTAATAACTAAAAATTCAAATCAAAACTTTTGATCACCTGGTCATCAGACTATTTGGGTTTTTTTAATGTAATCTCTCTAAAATTGTTTTTTTTTTTCCAGTGACATACTTTGCTGCCAGACTGTGTTCTGTCAATGACCCAACAGTAACTCACCTGAAAAAGCACATATACAAAACTAACAAAATGCTTGACTTCAGTACTTGTTGGGTACTGATTCAAGAGAAGTCTATGACAAAGAGCATCAAAGACTGTATACTGCTGACATCTCACATTGAATACTTGGGCAGATTAAGTTTGGTTAATTATCCATGAATTAGATATTCCCTTAAATTACATTTTACCCTAAATTTTAGTCAGGAAAAGTTCTTCTATGGCTGTCTTGTGTAAAGAGACACTGACACATTTGTAATTTATATATATATATATATATATATATATATGACCCCATGTGAGGAAGCCTGTAAAAAAACACAAACAATACTCTCCCACACAGTTAACTTTGTCCTAATATGTCTTCATTGTCTTCATTTTATGAAAGTTTCAAAGGCCAAAATTTCCAGCTTTACAACCCTTAGTGATGTCTTTTGTGTAACTGGGTGTCACTTTACAGTTTGTGGAGAGATGACTTATCTTCTGAGTTTAGTGTTTGATTTAACTTTTCTTAATTTTCCAGCACAGAGTGTATGTGCTCTGAAGTGCACAATTGTTACCAATTTGTATTATTTCAGTATTCTACAAGGACAGATTTTTTTTTATTTAAACCTAAATGTAAGATCAAATCTCAGATTCTCCCTTGTAATCATGTCTGCAAAGTCAAATTGATTTCAGCACAATTTTTTAATCTATAATATATGGTTATACATGACACACTTAACATGAGAGGCAGACAGTACATTTGTGTTACTGTATGATGTGTAAGGTGATGTCAGTGTGACTAGTTTTACTGCCAAATACTATCAAAACACATTGATAAAAGCTGAGTTGAAGGCCAGAGAAAGAGTTAGCCTCTGGGTTAATGAACTCTCGCAGACCACATTTCATGGTGTCCTGTCTGAAATAAGTTCAAATACACGCAGAAATATAAAGATTTAAGTATTTTTCTTGAAAATAAACTTCTTTTGTTGTTTGTTCTTTTTAGTATACAGTCTCTTACTAGTATCATTGCCTTTTTGCCTAAATCAAAATAAGCTATATAAAGTTAGAAACTAAACCACACAGCTGCATCTTTCAATCTTAATTTGAGTCTCACAATTTCTTTTCACCTTTTAATTTTTTAATTTAAAATGTAACCAAGGATGTAAAATTGATTCTTGTTGGATGTCATTACATAATTTTTATGTTTTATATTTCTCCTCAACTGTCTGGAGGGAGGAAACACTCTACTAAGGTTTTTTTGTTTGTTTCCCTGTGAATAGGTGGGGTTGGATACCACTGGTTTGGCCTGTAAAACCTATGAAACATTGCATAGGTTTACATCTTTGGTTCAATAAAAGCAGACTACTGTCTTGGATACCAGGAGAATTTCAATTTGGTCCAAATAAATAAATAAATAAATAAATAATATAATATAAATAATTGAGGATATGTGGTTTGATACAAGAGATGACATCTTGTTAGTAAAGATACATCAAGCATGGAAAAAAACTAGTTTCTTTCAGTTTGTAAAGAATATAATCTTTTATTTGTTTTTGTTTCATATATGATTGTTAATTTGTGTAAGTTATTTTTGTTGCTAAGTATAAAGGAAAAACACAAACATTTCAAATCAGAGACAAATAGGCAAAAAATCCTGTTACAGTAAACTGGGTTAAACATGGACACTGTTAATTCTGGTCACTGGGTTTATTTAGTCTAACTTTACACCCATCTGTCCCTTTTTTGGTGTTGTGTCTCTGTTGCTCAAAAGTTTACATTTTTAAGTAAACTTGCCTTATTTTAGCACCTGTACTGTCAGGTTAACTTCCTTTTCTTAGTTTAAAAGTGTGCGATAATCATAATGAGTCGTGGAATACTGCAGATGTGAATTGATTGGTGTGTATGTGGCAGTTTTTGTTTTTTTATTTTTCTCTGTCATACGTTTTTTTTAATGTTCTTATTTATAAGTATGCACTTTTAAGAGATTGCACTTTCAATTTCGTTGTACTTGTACAATGACAATAAAGACTATTCTATTCTTTTCTTAGTTTAAAATTGTAGGCAATTGCAAGTAACCTGGTATAATACTTCTACAAATACGACTACTACTACTACCACTACTACTACCACTGCTAATATTAACAATAGTGTAATTAGCAGGATATTGTGAAATGCATGCAACAAACCTTAAACAAAAATGACGATGTTGTCTTTTTGTTTTTGTTTTTTAATTTTTTTTAAAGTTAAATACGCACAAAAGTTCAGGTATAAGCAGTTACAGCACATAAGGCAGATCTAAATCAAACGATATAAATACTCCTAAGGCACAAATTATAATGTATTACAAAAATGTTACAAAAATGAAAAGAAAAAATACCAATAAATTGCATAATCGATCCGGAAACCGATTCTGACGTCGTATCCGGATTGCGTTCCAATTTGACGTCCAAGAAAAAAACAATCATGGCGGAGGCTGAAGACGTTCCCCCGGTGTATTTTGCTATTAGCAACATTCCTGTAGCATTTCGTTCAGCGGACCTGAGAAATTATTTCAGTCAGTTCATAGAGAGCGGCGGTTTTCACTGTTTTCACTACCGACATCGACCGGAGGTTCTCAGGGAACCCGAAGGCCCTGAAAACACAGCAACTGATGACGGCGAAGAAGGCAACTCCAAATCCCCGGAGACTCACCGAGCCACAAAAGAGAAGCAGTCCTGCTGTTGTATCGTCTCAGTTTGTGGTAAAGATGCCGAGAGATTCATCAGGATGTATGCGGGAAATCACTGGATAGACTCGAAGGGGAACTGGCTGGCCAGACGTTGTGTTATCAAAAGAATAAAAGTTTCTAATGACAAAGGTTAGTGGGACATTACATTTGTGTTAACGGTCAAACGTGAAGAGGGGATACAGGGATCGTTACTCATAATCTGAATTTAACGTATTTCACCGCCGATGTGATGAAGCAACTCAGCCTGTGACAGACGATTTATAACTGCCTACACTGTGGTTTTGCATTAAGCTTTTGCAAGTATTTAAAATAAAACATGCAATAAAAAAGAGAAATCTCGATTTACTTTATACTCAATAATGTTAAACTAAAACATATAACCTGCACTTTAAATTGGTATGATGGTGGTGAAAAAGGATCGGGGCTATGGAGCTTCATACAAAGAAGGGGAATATGTTGTTTTTGTCTTGTTTAAATCATAAGACGTTTTTCACTGTTTTTATATGTGTTTTCTTTCAGATGATGGATCATTTCCATATAAAACGAAGCATGAGCAGCGGCACCGAGTGTCCTTGACAGAGTGTTTTACAGAGACTGACCTCAAAAGCTTATCTGAGTTTAATCCTCCCGCTCTGATGCAGAATGGGAATGTGGGCACATCAGTGAAAGTGTTCCTGCAGCTCATCCAATCATGCCGACTACCTCCCCGCCTCATCAGGAAATTGGGACTAACTTTCCCCAAGACTGGTTCCAATCGCCGTTATGGAAATGTACCTTTTCAGTATCAGGACACTATGACACTTCCATCCACGGAAGAAACTGTATTAACAGCTTCTGGACATGAAATAGCAGGACCAGGCAAGTTCACAGCTCCATTCTCAGGAAAGAGGCAGCTAGCTGATCACACAGAAACAACAGAGAGTGACGAAACACAAGGTGAAGAGGAGGAGGAGACACAGTCAAATGTAGATGATGTAAGTAAAATGTATTAATGATTAGAAGTATGTCTAATATAAATACATTGTTATTGTTAGCATCTGTATGCTCTATTATAGGATCATCTGAATTGTCATAACTATGATTTGTCAACTATCATTCATGTTGGTTGTAGGATGATGACCTCTGTGAGGAGTGGGAGCGCCACGAGGCTTTGCACGATGATGTAACGAGCCAGGAGCGCAGCAAAGAGAGGCTGTATGAAGAGGAGATTGAGTTAAAGTGGGAGAAGGGGGGCTCAGGCCTGGTATTCTACACTGATGCCCAATACTGGCAAGAGGAAGAAGGAGGTATACTGTTAAACATTCATACAATTTCTCACATTTACAAGAAGAAGCTTTTATATTATGTTACATGTGTATGTGGAAAAAATCACATCTTAAGTTATCAGATTGATGTTAATCACAAAATTTATTTCCACTTCACAAAAATCTACCAATAGACTTTGAAAGATAATTGTTGCTGACTGTGCGAAATCTGTTAAAAATCTAAATTAGTACAAAACATGTTTACAAGATATTTTGTCACCGCTACTTTAAATAAAATGTATTTT
Organism: Acanthurus leucopareius; assembly: GCA_029814765.1. Classification (NCBI taxonomy): domain Eukaryota; kingdom Metazoa; phylum Chordata; class Actinopteri; order Acanthuriformes; family Acanthuridae; genus Acanthurus; species Acanthurus leucopareius. Next base: position 9,490,835 of record JAQMCX010000057.1, on the reverse strand, counting down.
GCTTTATGATACATTAGTTACATTTAAATCTCTTTGTCTTTATTTTTAGATTTTGATGAACAAACGGCCGATGACTGGGACGTTGACATGAGCGTTTACTATGATAAAGGTATTTCTGTGACCGCCTCAATTGACAAAAGTAGCCAAACTGAAATATTTATGCAGTCTGATTTTCTATAACCTCGCTCTTCCTCTCACAGATGGAGGTGATATGGATGCACGCGACTATGTGCGAATGCGGTATGAGAAAAGGCTGAGGGATGGTCTCGAAGATAGATCTGGTCACAGTCAGTCTATTGGCAGCTTTGAGAGGTTCACTAAGGTAAAAAGGAAACATTTCATAAACCTTTAATTTTTTGCACCATATCTTGGACAAGCAAATTTCTTATTTTATTTTATTTATTTAGGGCTTTGGCCGCCGTGTGATGGAAAAGCAGGGCTGGAAGGATGGTGAAGGGTTGGGACACAGTCAGATTGGGATTTCAGAAGCTCTTGAGAATGAGGGCCAGCATCCCAAATGCAAAAGAGGCTTTGGGTATGTATGACAAAAAAAGAGAAAAGAAAAGAAACTGAATGAACAAAACATGATTGCTCGCTTATTTCAGATAAGTTGACAGTGTTGTTCAGAGCGCTCCTGATGTTACTATGTTTCTTTTCTACAGGTATCATGGAGAGAAATTGATCTTACATCCTGTAAAAAAGGCCAGGACAGATTTTCATATATCTACAGTATATGATAAACCCAAAGACATAGATGGGGGTGATACCTTGCTGAGACGTCAACCAAACACTACTATGAAGTACAGAGGCTGGCAGCCAGGTGGCAGCAATGGACCACAAAGATGACCTTGATGAAATTATTATTGTTTTATAAAATTTTTATTCATGTTTTTGTCTAACTGTGACATTAAAACATTTTTTCAAATCTTTCATTTTACATGTGTTGTGCTTTTGTCTTTTAACTCTTTGATATGTCTCTGTTATTGTAGACTTATTATCACACAAAATTGTTCTCCAGTGTAAATGCCTCACATGTTTATAAAATGTATTGATAGTGTAATATCCGTCTGACGTTAAGTATGAGGTAATATTACAGAAGTGTTGGGATCTGATGCAAGTACAATGCACTTTTTAATTGAAAAAGCACTGCTTTTATTTTGACATCTCGATCACGTAACCCGGATGCACTTAGCTAGCTTAGCTCGCTAGTTAGCAACCGCTGTGCGCATGCAAACAAAACGATGGCGGACGAGTAATTGCTATCCATCAGTAGTAGTTGCGTTTACGAATAACAAACTTCATGTCACAACAAAATTTGTAATGTTGCGTGGTGTTAGTCATACATACCTTTGCTTTTTTAACACGAACTTTTAATTTACCAAATTTCCTTCTTAGTTAGCTTACGTTCCTAGAGTTAATTTAGGATAATGAGGTGAGTTGTTACTTCGGAAGTTCTTATTATAAAGGATGAAACTGAGTTTGTTTCTCGCTAATGTGTGACGGTGAATGATGTGATTTTTGACAGGTAAAACATCTGGATGTTGCACTGGAAAACACATGTGCCCCCTCGGATAACGTAGTCCCATCAACGCGAACCTGTACTGCTCCTAAGTCCCCTTGACACTGAAATCATGTCCAGTAAGAAAGGAGTGACACCATCTCTTCGCTTCGGCCAAGTGGTCATCGGGCCCCCAGGCTCAGGGAAAACAACTTACTGTCGAGGAATGCAGGAGTTTTTGACTCACCTGGGACGCAAGGTGGTTGTGGTGAACATGGACCCCGCCAATGAGGGACTGCCGTATTCCTGTGCGGTAGATATATCTGAGCTAGTCACTCTGGGCGATGTGATGGATGGCTTGAAGCTCGGGCCAAACGGCGGGCTCCTGTACTGTATGGAGTATGTGGAAGCAAATCTGGACTGGCTGGAGAACAAGCTCAAACAGTACAGTGACTATTATTTTTTGTTTGACTGTCCTGGACAAGTGGAGCTCTACACCCACCAGAGTTCAGTGAAGAATATATTCTCTCAGCTGGCCAAGTGGAATTTCAGGGTGAGCTTCTTAGTCACCAATGGATGGGGAAAAAAAGTTATGAACCCCTTTATCCATACTTTAATTGTGTATGTACAGGAGAAACATATTGAAATGATCTCACTTTGCATTGATATTTAACGACTGTCGTTCTGCCACACTTTCTCACTTCTTAAAGCTTACAGCAGTGCACCTTGTGGACTCCCATTACTGTGCTGACCCAGCCAAGTTCATCTCTGTGCTCTGTACCTCTCTGTCCACCATGCTGCATGTGGAGCTTCCCCACGTTAACGTTCTCTCTAAGATGGATCTGATTGAGCAGTATGGCAAACTGGGTAAGTTATGGGTTGTTAACCTGACCTCACTCAAAACTAACTTAACCACTTTCACAAAATACTGCAAATGTGACAGAGGAGTCTACCCTATTAAGGCATACGGCAGAAATTTTAATAACATTTAGAAATTAATTAATGAACCATAGTGAACATTTTTCCTGTCTGTATTTTTGCACAGCCTTCAACCTTGACTTCTACACGGAGGTCATGGACCTGACCTATCTCCTGGATCACCTGGCTGCAGACCCCTTCTTTAAAAAATTCCGCCATCTAAATGAAAAGTTGGCAGAAGTCATTCAAGATTACAGCCTTGTGTCCTTTGTGCCGCTCAATGTGCAGGTATCACAGTTTGCTGTTTCTTAGAGAATGACCTTAGAGACACTCTATTCTTTATTTTACACAATGCTGGAAAAAGAAGAGAGTCACGGATGATAACTAAGATAAATATGATTGACAGACATACTGACATGAGCATAAAGCAGTTATAGTGATGTGTGTAATCATGATAAGAGTCCAGATTTAGAGATTAGATTAGATCAGATTAGATTAGGAATGGTATGTGTGGGTAAAGTGTTGGGGTGTGTTTGTACATGTTTGTATGTTACTATGACAGGTGTGTTCATGTTCAGTGGGACTTGGCAGAGGTGAGTGTAGAAAGGAGTGACAGATGAAACAAAGACACATTCTTATTATTATAGTATAACATTATAATTACATAATACATATTCCATAAACTAAATTAACAAAATCAATATGGTACAACAGTAAGATACTGTTATAATAATACTATCTTTATTCGATGCAATACTATATGAGATAATAATAAAAATTCAAGTGCTGAATATTAAGTTTATACAGTGATGAAGAGTGAATCCAGACCAGGCTGATAGTGTGTTCTTGTTGTTTTTGCACAAGTTATTGTTTGTGACTAACTTCCAAGTGTCAAGTCTTTTTCAAGCTCAATCCAGAGCCTACAGTCTGAATGTTGCCTTAACAGCTCTATCAAACATTGCTCTGTCATATACAGACATGAGGCCCTGAAGGCTCTATTTCAAAACTCTAACCAATGCAAATCTCCTTTCCTTCCCTCATCTTGAAACCTCAGAAGACTCCATGCATTGCATGTTACAGTCACTTTTTTTCCTCTAAAATTATAGAAATACATCAACAGCAGTGACTGCATGTGAGGCTCTGGAGTCTACATTGTGTGGCTCTACCCAGGTGCAGCGGTTAGATGTTATGAGCATGACAACAGAGCTCCTGTGCTAGTTTTTCTCCATTTTCCCCTCTCTGTTTATTTTCAGATCCCAAACCCACTTTAAAGATGCACACTGCCACCTGTTGTATTGGAGTGTTTAAATGCTACACTTGTCAGGAGAGCAAAAACAATTTAGCTTCATATTATTGACTTTATTAATAGCCAATTACCAGTAAATAGTTGAAAAAATCTATTTGTCCAATAATTAATCAGTACTGATGAATATTGTGCATTTTTAAAGAATTCCTCCATTATATTTTTTGTTGAGGGGTTGTGAAGGTGCCTAATACCCACAGTGCACACAATAAAACTGCCCTGAACATGTTTAACTCCTGCATTATTTAACCATAATAAAATGACTCCCTTTCAAGACTTTCTAAACTCACCACATATTTCATCTCTATAGCAGGTAAATCGTAAATCATTCTTAGCATTTGAAATTGAACGCTGGATCAATTTTTCTTCAGATGGATTGGACTGTTAAAATGGAGTGGGCTGTCTGCACACAGTATTAGTTCCCTGACATTATTTCTTTATGGAGACTGATGTGAACCTGTGTATGTATCCAGAGACAGGAGTCTAGACCACTGTGCCATCACCGCATATGGGACCACTAATAATTTATATAAATGTCAGGTTGGGGCTCTTGTTTCCATTGTGGTGAAAACGCAGCCTGGATGCATTTTCTGTTTTCTCCCCTGCTGGTTACCTTAGTTACATATGATACTTAACACAGCTAATTTAATTAAAAAAACAACAACAACAACATGTTTGACCATGGGAAAAAGACAAGATGCTAAAATCTTGAGCGTTTGGGGAAGTTTGGGGTTTTATGTCTCTATATGCATGGGTAGCTCGTCTTAAAATATCACATTTTGATGTACAGTGACAAAGGCTGAATAGACTACATGACCACATTTCCAAGAAGGTGCAGGGGGGGAAGTCTGTCTGTTGGATAGTTGTGAAGCAGATTTGACCGGTACAGAAAACAGGAAAAGAGAATGAGGACATATGAAACATGAATTCAAACACTGTCTTGTGATATATGATCACTTCTATAATTTTAGATGGATGCAGAAACAAGAAATACAGTTCTTTAAATAGCACATAATCAAGCGTCAGGAGAAAGCTTTTTTTCCAGCAAATGTTTGGTCATCAGGGAGTTTCAGTGAATTTCTACAGGGAAAGCACCCAGACTGAATACTTCTCTTTTCTGTCTTGAGGACAAAGAGAGCATGATTCAGGTCTTACGTGCTGTGGACAAGGCCAATGGCTACTGCTTTGGAGACCTGGAAGAGAGGAATCTGCAGGCCATGATGTCAGCTGCTGTGGGGGCAGACTTCCAGTTCGACTCGTATCCTTTCCTAATCACTGTGGTGACTCACTGTGACTCATCGGGTTTAAAAAATCAAACCGTAAGAGTTACGGTAGGTGGCTTAAGCAAGGGAAACTTTTTAGTTTATAATTTCTTTGGATGAATGATGCTTATAATTGCCTGAATCTTGCAATATACCTTTAAAAATGCTCTTTTTTAATGTTTTCCTTAACAGTACTCCAGTACTCTTGGAGTACAAGAGAGATATTTTGAAAGCAGTGGAAAAACTGTGGAGGATGAAATGATGGATTTGTAAATTGCAAACGCTCAAATAAAAGGACAAATCTGGTTGCTTTTTAAGCACCTGTATACCAGGGGAGTCTTGGCAACATCCATCTCACTTGGCCTAAATTCTCTGCCTCTGTATGAAAGCAGTGGAGAGATAGGAACTAAATTCAAGTGCTCAAGATACTGTAAGGTTGCACCACCACCTCATAAAAATCACTCTGAGGACAATTGAAAAGGGGTGAATGCTGGGTTTTCCTGAAGACATCAACCAGAGTGTTGTGATAATGACTGTTTCTGTAAAGATGACAATAAAGCCTTACATAAAGCCAGTGCATTTTCCTGAAATGTATCAGTTTATTTAGTTGTTTTTTGTGTGTATTTCCTCCATATTTTTTTAAATAAATGAATAAATCAAGAACAAGCTGGTGAAGGTCCGTAGGTCCACACAGGTCTGTTCATTCTAAAACAATAAAGTGACTCCTTTTCCTATAGATCTTGTTTTTATCTTCTCTGTGGGAATGGATTAACTGAAAAATAAGATGTGGATTGTTCTAGTTGTTCATTTTAAATTATTAGCACTAAAAGTGTTGTTTTTTTTCCTTTATATTCAATGATAATGTAATGGCAAAGATGATAACAAAAGACTTGCCTCATGTGTACCCTTTAAGTCTGACACAAAGATACAGAGAACAGACAGCACATTTCCCTTGATATGCAGTCAAATATAATGGAACCTGACAATCGCAATGCCTCAGAGAGGCAAGTGCTTTTCAAGCATGTGTGTGTGTGCAGTGGATGGGTAAATATTAACATGAACTACGCATTTATGTTTATAGAACATTTTTTTAATCATAGGCATAAGTAAGATACTATTCAATTTTCCAAGACTGAGGAAGTTCTGTAAAAATTTCCAAACAATAATACTGTAATTATATTTGTAATACACACTGACTCTGCTTTATTAACACAATCCCACATTCACAGAGTTTTCCACAGCATTCACATGAGTAAAATAGGAAGAGTGTTTCCAATATGGTAAATTTTAAGAAATCATTGTGTACTTTGTAAAAACATGATTGTATCATGACCATATGTCAATTGTGAACAAGGGCTGTGTGAATTCGAAAAACATCACCAACACATGAGAAATAGAAATGACTTTGGCCAAGAGCGAGTCCTTGTAAGTTGAGTCTATCTTTTGTCCAGCAGGTGGCACATGTGTTTGCATGTCCTCCCCCCAGATCCTTGAAATTCTGCTACAGCTTTTCCCAACAGCCAGAGCAGAAAAATTAAGTCAGGCGGGGAGAGGAAGCTACATTAAATCTGTTTCTGCACAACTGGCCCTGTGTCTGGTCTCTGGGATGGAAGACTCTCTTGTCTTTCTAAAAGCAACTAAAACTCTCTTCTTAACTTGGAAGAGTTTTTTCTACCCCTGCTGTTGTACCCTATCTCCACTGCGAAGCTGGGTTTCAAAATGGAAACACCCGCATTTTTAAAAAAAATGTACCTTCAACATTAAAACACAGTCTAGACGCTCTCAAACACGCATGTTTAACATGAGGCTTCGTGTGCGTGCTTCCACCTCTCAAGCATCGCCGTAGTCAGACTGAAATAAAAGCGTGATCCACTTTGCGAGCTCGCACTGACGTTGGAAATCACATTAACCTCGTGTGGTATGATGTGGCTGTGAAATTATGTGGACAGCTTCTAGTCTGCAAAAGCTCTCTACTCTCCGTGCATTAGGGGGGTGTGTCAGGCAGAATGTTAAATCGTGTTCCGATGTTTGTACATGTGATCAAGTATGCCTTCTCACTGGTACTTCCTGCCTTTTTTTCCCTACAAGCCCCCTAGAGGTAGATGTGTGTGTGCGTACGTGCGTACGTGCGCGGGCGAGCTTGTGTATGTGTGAAAGAGAGAGCAAGAGACAGACTCTGAGTGAGTGTACGTGTGTGTGTGTGTGTGTGTCGAGAGTGGGAAGAGAAACCGAAAGGCACTCTTGGCCCACTTACACACAAAATGTGAATTTTAATCAATATCAAATCGAACTATTAAACGCCTAATTAACCCTGTTATGTATTAGCATTTCATTTGTTTTAATAAAAACCGCCTGAGCCTACACCACACACACACACACACACACACACACACACACACACACACACACACACACACACTTCTCATTACCATCCCACCCCTGCTCAATGCTGTGCACACACCCTGTGGAAGCCAAAAATGTCTGCTTCATTTGACTGAGGAGAAGGGGGGAGAAATGCTCCATTTTTCTAATTGTTGGGAGACTTTGAAACTGTTCATGCATCCTCTGTCTGGTAGATAAGGTTTTTTTTTTCTGTACGGCATAGTTCAATGTTAGTAGGGTGAGAGAGAGGGAGAGAGAGAGTTAGAGAGAGAGAAGGCTGGAGCCTGTGCACCCATCCCCCCACACTCAGCAGAGGAGTGTTTCTGCTGGAGTGAGAGACAGACAGAGAGGAGAGGAGAGGGGGTGGCAGAGCAAGCAGGGGAGGGAATAAGAGGGAATGTACATTGGTAGTCTCGTTTGCTGCAAGGCTTCCTCCTTCTGCTCTGGAAAAACCTGTGTGTGTTGCTTTTGCTTGCCTCTATACACTTGAAAACAGTGGTGGGAATTAAACTAAAAGCACCGGTTTACAAAGACAAATTTTGGAACTGAATGTACTCTTAGATATGACTAATTACTATTATTTTATTTTTTTACTAATCTTCTCCCTGAGTAAGAATTAAAACCATGTTTTCATGGCAGGCAAGACTTAATTAACTCGTTTATTTTAATACCCATGTTGCAGTGTTTGTTCTACTGCTCTTCACATTTGCTCCTTGGCATCAACATCACAGGAAAACACAGATGCTCTTAGGAAATTAAATATTTCACATTACTTTCTCCTCTGTACTGATTAAAATCTCCAAACATGCTTATTTTGTCGGTGATGTGGAGCCTCTCGGGTGTTTAACTGAAAGTACATCGTGTTTTTTTCTGTTTTCAACACATTAGCAATGAGTTGAGTGAACATTAGACTATTTTCATGTGTACAAAATATTCCACCTTTATGGGGAAAAAAAAGACAATGTGAGGTTGTAAGACAAAAAGTCCACTCCACACTGGAGAGAATCCGGTCCATGTTTTGCAGCCATCCGTGCGGCTCAGTAAAATGGCTGTATCTAGCGGAGCCTCGTGTTGGTTGGGTTCGCTCCCTGCCTCTACCCGGGTTCAGTAACACAACTCCCACAACAATTTCTGTCGGTTTTTTACGCATTGTATGGAGCCTCCATCATTTCTCTAACCTATCTACGGATCTGGAACCGGGGGGATGGAAGCCGGATTCGGTCCGGTGTAAGGGGTGGGAATGAATCGGGACAAGGATAAATGGTTATAAACAATTATTTATATTCAATGCTAGCTTTTGATTGTGACTGACTCGCCGAGAGAGGGAGAGAGAGGTGGTGGTGGGGGGGTATATCATGGCCGCTCAGGTCGCTAGCGCCGCCACTCTTAACACTAGCCCGCCTTCCGAACTCAAAAAGCCGGATCGAGATCCCAAGGAGGAGTCTGTACCGGGGGACAAGCAGTCAGACAAAAAGCAGCCGGGCTTGGACAGCGGATCGCCGGGCCGGGGGGATCTGCAGGACGGGGCCGACGGTGGAAATGCAGGGGGAGGAGGGGAACCTGAGATGAAGAACGGGAATGGGAACCCGCCCAGGGCTAACAATAATAACCAGAATGACTCTATCGGACCGGAGGGAAATAATCATCCCGGTTTGGTGCATCACCACGGCCCTGCGTTTCCCCCACCTTCGTACGGATACAGTCAGCACTACGGTCGGGCCCCTTTTCATCAACATGGCGGACAACAAAGCCCTGGCATGGCAGCTGCTGCGGGTCCAGTCGTGCAGTCGAGCAACATGATGGACCCGTATCAGCCTAATTCTCACGACCATGGCTTTTCAAATCACCAGTTTAACAATTACAGCCCATTCCCGAACAGGACACCTTATCCCAGCCAAGCATACGCCATGAACTCCCCTCGCAGTAACCAGGCGCCGACAGCTGGTGGGCAGCCAGCTAACGTTAAGCAGCAGCCACCAGCGGGAGGACCCACGGCGATGACTGGATCTTACAGTAACCAGAGATATAACATTGGAAACCCTCAACCGACATCCACACCGACACTCAACAAGCTCCTAACTTCTCCCAGCTCAACGCGGGCATATCCAAACTACCCGTCTAGCGACTACAGTAGCCAAGAGGGAGCTAGTAAGGGACCAGCAGACATGGGCAGCAGCGGTCTGTATGGAGGGAGCAATCCGGGTTGGCAACAAAGAAGCCATCTCCCGTCGCCTATGAGCCCGGGAAGTGCCGGGCAGCCGCTGGCTAGAAACCAGGTAAAGTCTCATTATTTCAGGAACATGTTGTGGGCTTTAGCATGTCTCAGTCTCTCCTCCTTGCTAGTTCACATCGTAGCAGGCCAGCCATTGTCTGATACTAGTTCGCAAAGACTCTAAAATGGCTGCCTCTCGTGTTTTTTTCCTTTACACCAGACCGTTAAATAACTGTTGGTTTTAACAAATATATAGATGTATGTAGCCATACAAGAGTGACGCTTGAAGAAGAAGTTTTTGAAACGATGTAAGTACGTTCAGGGAGCCAAGAAGGCCCGACTTTGAAAAGGGGCGAAAATACTCCGCGAGGAGCAACGGCTGTTTTTTTCCCCTCTAGCTTTCCTACATGTGTTATACGTTAAATTTACAACGTATCCCTGTACAAACGTCCTTATACACTAGCTTTTTGACAAGATGAAAGTGTTCTCTTACATTTTACTTTGTGATAGTTGCTTTTGCGCTCACGTTAGTGTTGTTTTCTTGCCCGATAAGCTATAATTTTGTGGCTACGACGGAAGGAATGCGTTGCATGCCGAATCAGCCTCTCACGGTTAGTTAAATGGCTTGTGTAGGTTCAGTTTAAATTGCTTAAATGTCCTGTAAGATGTCAGGAAAGGATGTAAATTGTTGCATTTTGATCACACATTGATTAAAAAGTTTCCCAGTTGGTGAAAAGCTGCCGGGCTTTTCATGCATGGTGCCCTGTAAACAGTCAGTTCAGTATGAGTGAGTGACTGCAGCCTGCAGATAGCAGTTTGCACTGGGATTTGAATTGTGGAGGTAAAATCCTGCTGTCAAAGCCAGGAGATAGTTGGTCTTTGGTTGACATGCTAGCTGAAATCTGATTGGCTCCTCATCCGCTGCTCATGGCCATTTATAATTACATGTGATGCAAGGCAACAGTTGCTGATAAGAACACTCAGCATTAAGTCATCACAGGGTCACCAGAGATATTACAGCCTCACTCTTTTGCTCCACTTCTGACATTAAAACATGTAGTGTTGGAGCAACTGAGACATGAATGATAAGTGGGTTAATATAAATATATATTCTAATTTATCTATTGACAAATAATCCCAAAAATTAAAAAAAAATTAAAAAATCCAAATTGTTAGCTGTTTGTTCTACCATGAATGCATTTTACATTACCATCAGAATAAATCCTATCACATACTTGGCGATGAATGGATACAGCAGAAACCCATGAAATAACTGCAATCTGCATAATTGTTGATGACGAGTGGAGCACTGTGTTGTGTTTTTATCAATTCCAGATTTGAGAGCCACATTGCCACAATTATGAGATGTTTATTACATAAAAGCTTAAAACAGCACCTCCTTTTCTCTGTTGTCATCTATTTAAATACCATCTTGTAAACCCTAATGTTCTTTACATAAACAAGCTGTAGGCTGACTCGACACCTTTGTTTTTCTTATATCGCAACTTGTTACACAGTAGTGAAAAGCCAGATTTGACCTCTGCCTGTGAGGATGCGTGTGTGTGTGAGTGTGAGTGTGTGTGTGTGTGTATATGGGTTTCTGCTCTGTCTGGCATGCCACACAAGTTTGACTGTGTGACTGCAAAGAATTCCCCCCAATCCTCCCCCCAAGCCAATCAGAAGGCAGTCCACCATCTCTCACCAGCCAAGGGAGTTTCCTCTCTGTCTTATGCAGATTAGCCATGTGCTGCTCTTATTTATTTCACTTCATTATCTTGGATCTGCAAAATGTCACGTAAGGCATTGTGCACACTTTTTGTGGATGACTGTAGTTAAGCTCAGGACACTCTTCTCAGCAAAGTGTCCATGTGGGATTTCACTTGATGCAGTGAAAGGGGATACATTTAAAGCACAAGTTCTTTAGTTGAAATTATCCTGTGGATACTAAATGTAAGGCGCTGTCATACTGCAACAATAAGTTGACACTCGGTCGGTGACTTAAACACAGCACCTAGTTTTTAACATGAGAAAGAATGTTTATGCTAACAGTTGGTCTGTAGACGGAGTATGCTCTTGTGCATTTCTCACTCTCTCCGCCTGTTGTGAAAGTACTTCCTTCATTTCTGGTGTCATTCATCCAGAGCCAAACTGCCTTCTCTGGGGAAAAAGCTACTTGGACCAGACTCAAAACAGGAGCACAGCTGGGATATGTTTAAGATTGGGCAGACTGCCCTCCATTCGAAAGTAGATATATATAGCTCTGTTGACTTCCGAAACTATGGCAAAGTGAGGTGAAAAAAACCCTAAACGGTCTGGGTAATGACCGTGGGAAAAGGTGAAAAAAAGCACAATTTCCTCATTCATTGAAGGTTGTTTTTACACTTTAAGTGCTGTGAAATTTACTCTGCAGGCTGCATGGACTTTAAAGAAAACCTTGTAGTGACATAATTAAGTTGAAAGGCAGCATGTTAGTTGGCACACTTGGTATTAAGATTTATCCAGTGCTGCTTGGTTGTTGACTTAATGTATTTTCTTGTGTTTTTAACCACGTCCAGCCTCCTGGTCCCATGGATCCAATGGGGAAAATGAGAGGTCAACCATACGGAGCAGGCAGTCCGTACAGTCAGCAGTCGCAGCAGGGACCTCCCACAGGTCCACAACAGGGGCCTGGTTACCCTGGCCAGGGTTATGGTCCTCCAGGTCCTCAACGATATCCAGTGGGAATGCAGGGACGTACCCCAGGAGGCATGAGTGGCATGCCATATGGCCCACAGGTATTTCTGTTTTGTTTTTTTTCAAAAATATGTTACATGTCTCCTTTTTCTGTTATTTTGTGTCGGTGTTTTCTAGTTGTGTTCAAAATCTTATGTTTATGTGTATTCTGTTTAGATGGGATCTTATGGACAGCAGGGACCAGGAGGCTATGGATCCCAGGGCCAGGCACCATATTACGGCCAGCCTGGCCAGGCTCCTCACCCAAGCCAGCAGCAAGCCCCCTATTCCCAGCCTCAACAAGGACAACCGGGTGGCCCAGCTCCTTACCCAGGGCAACCCCATCCTCCACAAACCTCTGCCACACACAACCAGGGAGGACCACCCTATCAGCAGCCCCATATGCCCCCACAGTCCCAGGGTCCACTGCCAGGTCCATCCCAAGGGCCCCCACAGTCTCAGCCACCTTATTCCCAAGCCTCAGCCCCACAGTCTGGCCAGTCTCTCTATGCCCAGCAGCAGGGTCCTCCCAGCCAGGCCCCACAACAGCCAAGTTCGCAGGATACCCCTGGATCACAGGGCCAACCCAACTACCCAGGCTCCACACAGGGGCCTCAACAGCCCCCCTCGCAGCAACAGCAGGCACAGTCTCAGCCTCAACAGCAGCCACCGGGCCACAGCCAGCACCAACAGGGCCAGCCTGCAGCGTACCCACAGAACCCTCAGCAGCAGCAGCAAGCACAACAGTCACCTTATCAGCGCTTTCCTCCTCCACCACAGCAGGTACTGCCCCAAGTCTGGCATCATATTCATCACACCTAATTATCTGTCTCTGTGTGTGCTCACAGTCATGCTTCTCCATAACTCCAGCAGTATACTTAAGCATGTATTTTTGTGTCTCTTTAGGAGGTATCCCAGGACTCCTTTCAGTCTAATGCCCCTCCATCCACTCAGCCTAAATCTGGCCCAGAGGACAGTCAAGGCCGCCCCTCCAGCCTTCCGGTCAGTTATGCTTGTTATGTCACTGCTGAAACATTAAAAGCTTTTTTACACTGTGTTTTTGCTTTTGACCATCATGCAAGAGGGGTAGTTTCCATCTGTCTCTTCACACAGGACATGTTCAATTGAGTACTCAATATGTGGCTCAATGTGTTTGAAATTCCCTTTTTATTACTTTGAAGTTGGGTATTATTGTTTTGAAAAGCTTAAATTTTGCTGTGTGCTTGTTTTGCGGCTGCTGTGCTTTTGGAGCCTTGGTGATTTAAACCTGGCATGCTGCTGCACATCAGTGTTCGTTATGAGACGCCTGTGTGGCCGATGCTTGAAGAAAAGGTGCTGTGTAAATGGGCAAATCTGAGATGAATACAAGAGAGTTTGTTTGTGTATTGAAATCACATGGCAGAGCTGCTGCTATATGCTGACTCAGCTTGCATCCTACAAACCTTGGAACCTTGGTAACCATGACAACCCCCGGCACTAATGCGCACTCATTTTTCTTTGAAAAAGATAAATAAGGACAAAGGCCTCTGGGTCTGTGTGTGTGTAGTATTTTTTTGTGTGCTACTAGTATCTAAACAAGGGAGAGGGATATGAAAGATGCAAATACTACAGCCAGTGTATGAAACTAAATTACTATAAAAAGCAAAAATAAATCAGTTTGTAAATGTAAAAATGCTGTCTATGTCAAAATGCTCAACAGCAAAAATATCACGTTCCTTTTCCGTTTGTTTTTTTTTTTATTTATTTTTTTAATACCATGGTTGTTGACTCTACCTCTGTCTCTCCTGTACATGTTTTCAGGACCTGTCAGGCTCCATCGATGACCTGCCGACAGGTACAGAGGGTGCCCTGAGTCCTGGTGTGAGCACGTCAGGTGTGTCTAGCAGCCAGGGTGAGCAGAGTAACCAGGCCCAGTCCCCCTTCTCTCCTCACACGTCTCCCCACCTGCCAGGCATCCGAGGGCCTTCACCCTCCCCAGCTGGCTCCCCTGCCAGTGCCAGCACACCCCGAACAGGTCCACTGTCACCTGCCAACATGCCAGGTGGGCTGATCCCTCCTCACGCAATGAAAAGAGACATATGATCAGTGATGGAATTCTTATGCTTGTGACCTTTACACAAAATGACTCAGGCTTAAGGGTCATGTCAGCTTTTGTGTTGTATGATTATGCATTTTAAAAAAACAAAAGATCACTTTATATCAATCTAACTTAAATCACTAAGTTCCTATGAGTTCTAAAAGTTCTTACGCTCTTATCATTAGATAAGATTTAGGAGAATTTAGAGATTTTGTGGACAAAAAACATCAGATATTATATATAAAGCTCATGTCATGTTTTGATATATAATCATCAGATAATAAGAATTGTTATTTACAATATCTAAGATTGAGCCACTGAGGTTGCCATTTTTGTACAACAGCATTCCTGCACTTAAAATGGCCATAATTTTTGTCTACATTTTTGATGAAGAACACAGACGTGCTCTTAAATCAAATCATTTCAAATCTATACACCATAAATTTCAAATATCAGAATTATATTTTCATCATGAAGAGGAATAAAGTAACGTATCATCTGGTGATCATTCATTCTTTGCTTACATAAGGAACAGGCAAAAATAGGCCTGGTTGAATTTGGCTGAGAAACCCATAATAAACAGTAGGGGTGATGTTATTTGTGAGAGTCGTAATTAAGTAGTCAGATACATACAGGTGTGCAAACAGTTGTTAGGCTAAGAAGGATTTGTCTACCATTTTCACGCCACTCTCGCTCACAATTTAGACAGTTTTATAATATATCTACTTGTTAATGAGAAGTTTATAAAACATTTGTGTTTTGGAATGATCATTTTAAAAGAGAGAAGAGCCTTCTGTGTGTGCACTTTTAAATTATGTTGTTTCTTTGCTTTGCTCACTTCAGTTTCTCTTCTCATGCATTAAGTGGCTAAGCTAAATAGCCAGTCAGAGTGCTTTTGATCACTAATGGCTCCACTGCCAATTAACATGCTCAATTAGCAGGAAAGCCACTGACAAGACTTGTGACTAGTGCTTACTGCGAAGGACCCACTGCAAAAACTAGGGCCATAGACGCTCGCTGAAGGCCAGACTGGTGTATTGGGTACTTAGTGTCTAAGACCATTGAATTCCATTATTATATGTCTATGTAGAATGAAAATTGCAGGAGACAGAGCATGTGTAACAGAACGGTATTGAACAAGCGTACAGTTGCTATCACTCTGGGTTCAGATTACACACCTCCAGCCCACTGTGACTCACCAGATATACAGTCACTATAAAATTTTTAACTATGTTTTGTATTTTGTGCGAAAATGGTTAGGGTGATCATGAAAGCAATAGCAACACAGTCTTAATCAATCTGCAGAATTTAACACATTTTATGGCTATGTGCTAGCAAAGGTGCAGGAGGATTAGTGCAGCAAAAATCCACACTGAAGAGGAATAAGTACAAGGATAAGCAACAAATATCAGTGTGTCAGTGCTTTGCACAGCTGGCACAATAACCGTGCTATGCTATTATACTTAATTGATATTATCAAACTCTTAAACTCAAATTTCATCTTCAATAGCATTTAAGTAAGAAAAACATAGTTCCACCCACTGGGAAAGTAACAATAAAAGAACACTAAAAATAACAACTTAATTGAAGCTCTCTTTTCACGTAGCTTTGTTACAACTGTGCTTTTATTGCAGCTTCACCCTACAGCAGTTGGTAACACGCTTTTGTAAGAGCTGAGCCAATAGGTCCAACAGGGTTAAAGATAAAAACATAGCACTGGGATTGATGGGAGATTGACTACTTGCACACGTTTGACAAAAGTCTGCCCCAGAAATGGAGCCAAATACTCATCCATATCTGTGTTGTCTTTCCCTTTCTTGTCTTGTTTGTTTCTTGTTCTCTCTTGTTTCCTAGCTAAGGAAGCTACGTTGTTACGACAGTGGCTTGAAACTCAGTTCTTTTGTTGTACATTTGTTGATCACACACTAACTCAACTTAAATATTTTTGTGTAGGGACCCAGATGCCTCCCAGGCCATCAAGTGTGCAGTCAGATGGTAGTCTGCACCCTGTAATGAGCCAGTCTCCTATGGCGCAGGACAGAGGTATGTCTAAATGCAAAAGGTTCATAGAGATTATCATGTGAGTATGTGCCTTAACTCCTGAGTCTGAGGACTGTCTTTTCCTTGCCCTCTTTCAGGGTTTATGCAAAGAAACCCTCAGATGCCCCCCTATGGTTCCCCCCAGTCAACCTCTGCACTGTCGCCACGTCAGTCCTCAGGGGGTCAGATGCACCCTGGGATGGGCCCATATCAACAGAACAACTCCATGGGAGGCTATGGGCAGCAGGGAGGACAATATGCCCCCCAAGGTGTGTACTTTTTGAATTGTCTCTTTAAGGGTTTGATTTGAAGAGACTGTATAGCTTAAGTTTTTTGTCTTAAAATTCTATTTTGATTTTATTGAATTATTAATTGTAAATAAATTTCTAAGGATTAAGTCTGGATTTCTCAGAAGTTGTCCAGTGACTTATTTGCTATCCATCTGATCAATTTTCTTATAAAAACTCTTATTAGACAAACATATGGAATATCTCTCCCTGCCTCATAGGAATACCATACTATCGTTGGTCCCTCCCTCTGACTGTTGCAGCTATTTATAGCTGTGAAGCAGAGTCAGCTGACGTAGCAGAGCCTCCTGTCAGTAGAGCTGAGACTGTGACGAAGGCTTGTTGCTCAGGGTGCATAGCTGTCTATGCTAGCACACTGTAGGAAAAAAGTATGCCTTACCACAGCTCTTCAGGGCTCATAGCTTTTATAGACCACATTATTAATGTGGGACACACATACACTTCCGGATGACTGAGCACTTTTTTTTTCAGGCCATGAAAATGTAACAGCCAAGTGATCATTTTACCAGATTGTGCTTTTGTTCAATATCACCCCTAGGTTATCCCCGGCAACCTGGCTATGGCAACATGCCCAACGCTAACTACCCTGGGCCAGGCATGGGTCCAATGAATCCTATGGGGTCACAGGGTGGGGGACCGCCATACTCTGGCATGCCTCCAGGAAGGATGGCTCCTAATCAGATGGGAACACGTCCCTATGGCCCCAATATTGGCCCAAATATGGGCCCCAACATGGGCCCCAACATGGGCCCCAACATGGGCCCCAACATGGGTCCTAACATGGGCAATATGCCACCCCAGGTAGGCTCAGGAATGTGTCCTCCTCCTGGCATGAACAGAAAGCCGCAGGACCCCACAGCCATGCAGCACCCTGCCACAAACTCCATGCACAACAGGTTGGTTTATGACAGAACCTCAAGTGCTGACCTTTATTTACATAACATGAGCCCTGATTGATATGTGAAGCTTAAAGTGATACCTGTGCCATATTTACGCCGATTTTTTTATGAATATGTTTTCTCCTCTGTCAAGAATGCCTGGTTACCCCAACATGTCACCCGGCATGATTGGCTCCGGCCCACCCTATGGCCCTCCCATGAACAACATGCCTGGAATGATGAACACCCAGGGTGGACCTCCTTATCCAATGGGGCCAAACATGGCCAATAACTCAAGTGGTAAGTTCAACAGAAATAACTGCCAAGCTTTATTCTCTTTTTAAATGTGACAATTTCACAGTTCATTCCCAATTATTGTGCACAGGTATGGCCCCTAGCCCAGAGGTGAACAATAAGATAAATAACAAAGTAGATGGAAGTGTAACACCCAAGCCAGAGCCCAAATCTAAGGTAACCCCACTAGTTGATGATGTCTAACCAGTATTTTTAAAAATACTTGAAATTTTGAACAGTACAAATGTCTTCTGTTGGTGAATCTGCAGAGTTTCCACAATGTTTTAAAATTTGATTCTGATTTTTCTTGCGTCAAACAGAAGTCAAACTCTTCCACCACAACCAGTGAAAAGATTACTCGCTTGTATGAGCTAGGACCAGAGCCGGACAGGAAGATGTGGGTTGACCGTTATTTGGCCTTCATTGAAGAGAAAGCCATGAGCATGACCCACCTCCCTGCTGTAGGACGCAAACCCCTTGATCTGTTCCGGCTGTATATGTCAGTAAAAGAAATCGGAGGCATGGCACAGGTTAATATGTCATTAATTAACAACAGTGAATTCCAAAGTACATTTATTGCTGGTCCCTAGTTGTAATCTCTGTTCTAACATGCCTTTGATGTGCCTCTCCTAGGTGAATAAGAATAAGAAATGGCGTGATCTGGCCACTTCACTGAATGTAGGTACATCCAGCAGTGCTGCCAGTTCTTTGAAGAAACAGTACATCCAGTGTTTATATGCCTTTGAGTGCAATATTGAGCGTGGTGAGGACCCTCCTCCTGAGATTTTTACAGACAACAAAAAGAACCAAGCTGCCAAGGTCCAGCCCCCCTCCCCAGGTTAGAGCCTCACTCATGCACTCTTTTCAAAGGATTTTTTTTTCTTTTCCCATTTCTAATTCAGCAACCCACATCCACACAATTTAAATGCAATATAAATACATAACTTGCCGTGATTTGGTGTCATTAATTTAACGTACTATGTTTGTCTGCTCTTCTCTTATTTTCGGACTGAAGCGTCCCTCTGCTCTACAGCTGGGTCAGGTTCTCTACAGGGTCCTCAGACACCCCAGTCCACCAGCAGCTCCATGGCTGAGGGGGGAGATCTTAAACCTCCCACCCCAGCCTCTACTCCCCATACCCAGATGCCCCCCATGCCCCCTGGATCCAGGTGACTCTCTTTAAATATTTTTGTTTTTATTGTCATTCGACTTTTTGGAAAGAAAAAACTAAATTCCATCTACCCTTTTTTTGTCTCTCCCACCTACCTCCTAAATTCCCCTCCCCCTCATCTCTGCTTCCCTGTAGGAGCAGTGTAAACCTGCAAGACCCTTTCTCTGAGGGAAATGACCCTGCTTTCCCCAGGAAGAACATGACACCTAACTCTGCTTATCAGCCTGGCGTGAACACACCAGACATGCAAGGGCGCATGGGCACCTATGAACCCAACAAGGACCCCTTTGGTAACATGCGGAAAGGTGGGCACACTGGATAAATGAGCTGAATGGATCATGTTGTACTGGAAACAAGAGTACTTTGTTAATTACCTGTTCAGTCAATCAGTTCTAAATGTGCTTTAACTCTGAATGAATTTCCAGTTGGGGAGCAGTTTTTACCTGCTAACCAGGGCCCTAACAGCGGGGTGGGTGACCAACAGCAGCAGCAGCAACAACAGCAACCACCACAACAGCAGCAGCAACAGCAGCAGCAACAGCAGCAGCAGCAGCAGCAGCAGCAGCCTCCATTCAACAGGGGACCACCGGGGGCCATGGGCTCGATGCCAATGGGGCCCAGACAGCAGTATCCTTATGGACCAGGCTACGACAGGAGGTAAGCAACACTGAACAGAAGAAGGCATATTCAAAGTCACTGATCATTGCTGATGATATTCTTCAGCCATTATTTGATCAGTCACACCTTCATAGATCAGGAACAATATCTCTGACAAGGCATGTGAATTAGAAACAGGAGTGGTTCGTTTTCATGTGCACTTAAGCTATGTTTACAAATGATGATGTTTTACCCGGGATAGATGTGGATTTTTTGTTGTGGTTGGGCTGTCATGTGTCATGTCTCTGCCCATCATGTAAGTCCACTGTACTCTGTTTTGTTTATAAAAGGGTAACTATATTTTACATTTATTTTACCTCTGACATGTGGTTTTTAAATCTATGATTTTGCTCACTTACATTAGATCATTGAAGAAGAGGGGATGTGTGCTGGATTTTTGCTGATCCTAAAATAAGTTAACAGAAATTTGATTGGTTTGAACAAAATTAAAACCAGTGATAGTCAAAGGTTTAGGAATCAGATTTAGAAAAAAAACCAAAAAACCAAATCAGCGACAAATTTTGCAAGCAGCTGATAATAATTTGCAACCAGAGTTTTTGTACTAAAGTTGTAATCTTAATTTGTTGGCTGTGATAAGCAATATTTGAAAATACCATGTTTATTTTTCTTGTTTCCCCAGATCGGAGCAAGGAATGGGTCCGGAGGGCAACATGGGATCCGGTGCTCCTCAGCCAAACCCTATGATGCCTGCCAACGCTGACACGGGGATGTATTCGCCAAATCGCTTCCCACCACAGCAGCCACGGTTAGTTCTTAGATTTAAATATACTGTCAATGGAAACAGATCATAAGAGGTTTTAAGAAATGTTCATAAATGCTGGATATGAACAAGTGTTCTTCAGTGTTAAAAGACAATCTATACCAACGCTGGTTGTAAAGTGTAATCCCACACAATATAATTCAAAGTTATTTTGAGTTTTATTATTTTGATATCATTTATTTACATGATCACATCATAAGCATAAGAACTTTGTGCCCATGTTTTTAAAGGGTAAAATTTATCATCACAATCTTCATAGCCCCTTGCTTTGAGTCTGTTGAATAAGAATTTGGCTTGGT
This sequence comes from Acanthurus leucopareius, assembly GCA_029814765.1. Taxonomy (NCBI): domain Eukaryota; kingdom Metazoa; phylum Chordata; class Actinopteri; order Acanthuriformes; family Acanthuridae; genus Acanthurus; species Acanthurus leucopareius. Next base: position 9,470,043 of record JAQMCX010000057.1, on the reverse strand, counting down.
GAGCAGAGATAGAGTTCCTTTGATTGAAATTTACCGTAAATGTGTGAATTGTTTTTAAATTGTCTGTAATCTGGTTTTTATTTACCGTCCGGTTAGCAACTGATTACAGTTGCCCTTTATAATTAATTTGTTTTATAGCTTGGGAAAATATTGAATCATTTTGATACAAATAGACATTTAGTAAAATGTTTAAATGAGTGTGAGGCTGTTAAGAAAAATAAACCCTTGCGATCCATAATGCCAACTGTGTGTAACGTGTGTATGGGTTTTAATATACATCCTAATCCAGTAAGTTAGAGGTGCATTATATTTTCATGGTCAAACTGACAAGTCATTATATTTGCAGGCATGATTCCTATGGTAATCAGTATCCTGGACAGGGAACGCCCCCTACTGGCTCCTACCCGAATCAGCAGCCTGGAATGTACCCACAACAACAACAGGTCAATGATCCATCTGCACTACAATAACTTTCAGTATTGTCAACATATAGGAAGCAAATAACATGATATATTTTTTTATATATTCTGTGTATTTTCTCTCTTCAGCAGAGCTGCTATCATACATAGGAATGGGTCATGTGAATCCATGTAATAATTTTAAAACATTGCCAATGGAATAATCTGATTTGATTGTCTCTATTAACCTGTTATGTGCAGAGTTACAAGCGTCCTGTAGAAGGCGGATACCCTCCATCAAAACGTCATGAGACTGAGTACAGTGGGCCATTCCATGGAGGACAACAACCACCGCAGCAACAGCAACAGCAAGGAGGTGCCTCTGCACCCTCTTCAGGACAGCAGGAGACTTACAATCAGTACAGTGGCAGTGGGCCCTACCCTGGCTCTGACCGCCGCCCCCCTGGCCCAGGCAATCAGTTCCCCTTTCCCTTTGGTCGAGAACGAATGCAGGGAGCAACAGGGCCCAACGCTCAGCCCAATATGCCCCCTCAGATGATGCACTCAGGCCCTGAGGGTCCTCAGGGAGGTATGTGGCAGGGACCACGAGACATGAACTATCAAAGCTACCCGAACCGGCAGGGTGGTCCTGCGGGCCCACCCCAGGGACCTGGTTACCCTGGCATGAACCGCTCAGAGGAGATGATGTCATCAGAGCAGCGCATGAATCATGATGGCCAATGGGGTGGTCAGATGGGCCCGCGGCAGCCACCTTATGGTCCAGCAGGACCTGGCCAACCTATGCCTCGTTCAGTACAGTCCAACTACCAGCCCCCTCAGGGTGTGCAGAACCACATTCCACAGGTGTCCAGCCCAGCCTCCATGCCCCGCCCCATGGAGAGCAGGACATCACCCAGTAAATCTCCCTATATGCACGGAGTAATGAAGATGCAAAAGGCCGGCCCCCCAGTGCCTGCATCTCACATAGTGCCCCCTCCAGTGCAGTCGCCTCTAATAAGGCGAGACATGCCTTTTCCCCCTGGCTCTACAGAAGCTTCCCATCCTGTCCTGAAACCACGTCGGAGACTCACCGTGAAAGATATTGGTAAGATTATAGTTTTACATCTAAAAATCAATTTTGTAACATTGAACTTTGTCATGATTGAGAGAACTGCCTAAAGTTTCTATGTTCACCTATAGCTGTGGCTTTTTCTAGTATTTGGTACCAATTGTTTTCTTCCTCTTGACTCCAAAGGAACTCCCGAGGCCTGGAGAGTCATGATGTCATTGAAGTCTGGTTTATTGGCTGAGAGTACATGGGCCTTAGATACCATCAACATTCTCCTGTATGATGACAGCACTATTTCCACCTTCGATCTCAACACGGTGAGAATTAACATTTATCATTGAATGTTGGTAATAAATGTACCCTATCTATGGTTATAATGTTTAATATTTTTTTTCCTTATGTTCTGTCTTCAGTTGCCTGGCCTTCTGGAGTTGGTGGTTGAGTATTTCAGACGCTGCCTCATTGAAATCTTTGGCATTCTGCGGGAGTATGAGGTGGGAGACCCTGGCCAGAGGACACTACTTGATCCTGATGCCTTGAAACGAGACTGGGACAGCACAGAAGAAGAGGAAACACGGGCTGAGGACATGGAGCAAGAGGAGGATGATGATGAAGAAGAAGAGGAACGGGAAATGGAAGGCCCAGCTCGTGTGAAAGAGGAGGAAGAGCAAGGACAGTGCTCTGAGTCTCATGGTCGAGATAAGAAGACTGAAGATGAAGACAGGAAGAATAAGGGTTCTTCATCTGAACAGGCGGACTTATTGCAATCCTTATGTGCTCAGGAGAGACCCAAACAGGCCAGCAAGTTTGACAAGTTTCCCCTGAAGGTGGTACGAAAGAAAGACCCATTTGTGGCTGGCCAGTCCAATAATCACGGTAAACTGCAAGAGTTTGACAGTGGTTTGATTCATTGGAGTGCTGGAGGGGGAGATTCAACAGAACACATCCAGACTCACTTCGAACCACGCAAAGACTTCTTGGAATCACGAGAACGAATACCTGTGCCCCCGATTTTGCTGAGGCGAAGAATCCCAGACGAAGAGATACAGGAGAATAGTTTAACAACCGAGGAAGAGAAAAGGAAACGTCATGATGATGAGGAAAAGTCCAAAGAGACATCGTCCTCAGAAAAAGCAGCAGTTTCAGACAAGGCCAGCCCCCCATTGAGCAGTGAGGAGGAGAGAAAAACAGATTCTGACACAAAGACAGTTGAGAGAAGTGCTAAAAGTCACCAGGAGAACAATAGACCCCTACTTTCCCCCAGCAGTGTTTTAATTCAGAAGACACAGCAGACAGGCACCATCCTGGAGGATGAACCTCACAGTAAAGACGAGGGACCACTCATTGCACTGGCCAACTGGCAGGATTCGTTAGCCCGCCGCTGCATTTGTATCTCTAATATCGTCCGCAGCCTCTCCTTTGTGCCAGGCAATGACCACGAGATGTCAAAGCATCCAGGGCTTCTGCTGTTACTGGGACGCCTGATCCTGCTCCACCACAGGCACCCTGAGCGCAAGCAGGCTCCTCTCACCTATGAGAAAGATGAGGATTCAGATGAAGGAGTGGGCCAAAGGGATGAATGGTGGTGGGACTGCTTGGGGCTCCTGAGGGAGAACACGCTGGTCACCTTGGCGAACATCTCAGGCCAACTCGACCTCTCCATCTACCCCGAAAGCATCTGCTTACCCTTGTTGGATGGTCTTCTCCATTGGGCTGTCTGCCCCTCAGCAGAGGCCCAGGATCCGTTCCCCACACTGGGCCCCCACAGTGCTTTGTCACCTCAGAGACTGGTCCTGGAGACGCTAAGTAAACTGAGCATCCAAGACAACAATGTGGACCTAATCTTGGCCACCCCTCCTTTCAGTCGTTTGGAGAAGCTCTATGGAAACCTTGTGCGGCTAATCGGAGACAGAAAGATTGCAGTCTGCAGGGAGATGGCCGTGGTCCTACTGGCCAACTTAGCCCAGGGTGACACTATGGCAGCCCGAGCAATTGCTGTTCAAAAAGGTAGTGTGGGTAACTTGCTAGGCTTCCTAGAGGATAGTCTAGCTGCTACGCAGCTCCAGCAGAGCCAGAGCTCTCTACTACACCTACAGGGGATGCACTTCGAGCCCACTAGCCCGGACATGATGAGGCGAGCTGCCCGGGCTCTGCACGCCTTAGCCAAGGTAGAGGAGAACCACACAGAGTTCACACTACACGAGTCCCGACTCCTCGACCTTTCGGTGTCTCCCCTCATGAACTCACTGGTTTCTCATGTTATCTGTGATGTACTCTTTTTGATCGGCCAGTCATGACAGCTGTAGGGAGCTGTGGCTCCACTTTTTGGGGGTTTTTATCCCCAATCCCCTCGAAGCCTGGCTTATGTGTGTAACAGGGCAAGGAAAGTTCAAGTGACTATCTTTAATTTATGAAAATCCTTCAGATTCCATTCTCTGAGCCCTCCCCAGGCCATCCATGCTGGAGGAGGGTAATCACAGAGCTGTGGTGGATTACAAACCAGAGAGATGCCCACAAAGTGACACTACTTGCAACATGAATGCCAACTGGATGACACAGAACAGAGCACCACGGTTGGGAGACTGTTCTGCACTTGGGGGAAAGTACTTTTTAATAAAGATAAATAAATGAATAAATAAATAAATAGCTGAAAAACAAAAACTGTAACCAAAGTTGCTGTCTCGTTTACAGTGAGTTTGGGAGACCCAGTGTGCCCTAGCTCTCCCCTCGAGGGCACAATGAGTCTGTAAGTGGTTGACGTTCATAGGTGAAGCAGACTGACAAGTGGCCTACTGGTTATAGTTGCTGTAGTTGGATTTTCACCAGTCAGCCGACAGTAGACAAAGTGCTGTCAATAGACACCTTCACCAGGGAGGCCTGTGCAGTGTGCAGTAGATTGTAGGACATTTTCTGTACCGTACTGCTCTTGAGTGTAAGCATTCTGTAACACACGTTTCACACAGAAGCAGAAGATGCAGCTCTTCTGGAGTTTTGAGGTCATTTTAGTTTGGTGTTAAACAGAAAATGGCTTTCTTCCCCAAAGTATCAAGAACCTACAACACCCTTACCTCCTCTTATCCCTTGATTGTATGAATACCCTAATGAAAAGAAATCACCTCTTAGGACTGGTTTTCAACTTCAAATACAGCTTTGCTGTGGTGTATATATAATGTTGTACATTACACTTCCTTTCTCTGTGTCTGTCTCTGTCTGTGTCACTATTCTCCACACTTGTTATTGGTGAGGGATTGAGACTGACATGTGAGTTTGGTCCTTGACCTCCAGTCCCCACTGATTAGACCTCTGGTCTCTCCACAGCTCCGTAGTACGGCAGACACGACTCAAACCTGATATCTCCTGGTACAACAAAAATAAACTAGATGAAGTACACATTTGACAATTTTTCTTCAGTCATGGATTCTGCATATTTGTATTTCAGACTATGTAGCTAAGACAACATGTAAATTCCTCCCTTTCCCTTTTTTGGCTCAATGAATATCATTTATTCAGTATGAAATCTTTATACTATATGTTCCACGTGGTAAGAATAAATGTACATTAAATCTTCGTAAGCTGTTTGATGGTTTTGTTCTTTTGAAATAATTACCTTTTATGGACAAATAAATCAAACTGAGGGAAATTTCACAAAACTCAGTTCAAAAGAACTTCTGAAATGCATGCATCTTCACCATATGAAGAACCACAGTCTCCTCAGTAGCTTAAGCTGCCAGTGAATTCATTATTTTAATTTGTTTCACAGTTTCTTTTTCTCAGTAAAATAACTGCAGAAGTGCTGAACAAACTGCTATGAGAGTCCCGTCACACGGGCGTTTAGGGGTTTACAGGCTACAAAACATAAAACTTCGTGGAGGATGAGCACACAGGCCTTCTCCTAATGACCTGTCCATCATTACTTTTCACTAACATTTCTTGCCAAACCTTCATCAAGGGCTTAACAGAATATAATGAGTAAAAAAAATGCATGAGAGACATGAGCTATCAGATTTTTTAAAAATAATTAATCAAAATTCACTTCAAATTCTTTTTTCCATTATGGAGTTGTGTGTAAAAATGTGCACCTTTAAACCGAGGACATCAAACTTACTAGAAAAAAAACAAAAACAAAACAATTGCATTATTTTTGGGATGCGACACTGAAATAAACAGATTAGTTCACGACATGGTATGGAGCTCCACCTGCTGGTGAAAACAAGCATTTTACGTAATGTGTTCGTGTACATAGCTTGACATACTACGTTACAATGTCATCAGAGCCGATGTAGGAGTGGGCTCAAGTTATTAAAGATGAAATTATTAACAATCTGTCGCTACACTTAAACTCTTTATTCTAAATAAATTCAGTTCAACATGAAGAGAAACCGCAAAAGGGTTGACGAGCTTTTGTTTTGAAAGTTCTTCGGTTGCACCGGAAGTAAACAGTGCCATTCGAAACGAGTAAAACTGCTGCAGGAGGATGATGAGAGGACAAAGATTGCCCCTGAGCGAAAACAAACGATGGTAAAAACGGATGGCTTTATAATATAATACATTTTTATCCTCTCTTAAATTTGACAAATCAATGAAAACGCGATGCTGACAATCTCACGGACCGATTAGCTTTTCCTAGCTAGCAATGTTTGACAGAAAATATGACGAACCCAACAGTGACTATACTGTAGCAGGGACAATGATCAGGCCCGTCACAACCGGCTTGTCCAGATATTTTCCATCACATCAATGACCATGGATGTCAGAGCAGTTCTGGAGTTCGCCATAATCACCAGGGGTCTGTCTCTGTTTTTGCAGGTAAGCAAGATGAAGTGATGATAAGGCTGACAATTTGCTAATCTACCTTCCCCAGTTCATAATCCTAACGCCATGTTAGTCATTAAATCTTATATCCTCTAATTCTTGAGACACTTTGGCAATCATGTGTTCCGTGTGGCAGCTAAATAAAATGCTAAGAAGAATTTATTCTGCGTACTTAAATAAGTTACAGACTAAATTAATGTACACCTGCATAGTGTTTGTTTGTACAAAAAAATGGCTTTGATGACAATGTTTATTTTAATATAATGTTCCTCCTTAGGCTATCTTGAATGCTGCCATCCCTGACCATGATGCTGATGCGTTCAGGCCCCCACGGACAGAGGAACCTCTATACTTGGACTCTGCAGTAGAGTGGTTGTTGGGTGGCCTCTCTCACTGGGATGCCGAGCATTTCCTCTTCATCGCTGAGAGAGGATACCTTTATGAGCACAACTTTGCTTTCTTTCCCCTCTTCCCTGTTGTCCTCCGAGGCCTGGCGGAGACGCTGCTGTGGCCCCTGAGCAGCTGGCTGAGTGTGCGCGGGCGTTTGCTGGTGGCCGTGGCTCTAGGGAACAGTGCCCTTTTCCTGCTTAGTGTGGTTGCCTTGCATGCGCTCAGTAGAATAGTTCTTCAGGACAGGCGTCTTGCTCTGCTATCCAGCCTGCTTTATTGCATAACACCGGCCAATGTTTTCATGACCGCTGGATACTCAGAGAGCCTGTTTGCTGCACTCACATTTGGCGGTCTGTTTCTCCTGGAGAAAGGATTTACCCTCCGAGCTTGCCTGGCCCTCAGTATAGCCACTGCAGCCCGTTCCAATGGACTTGTTAACATTGGGTTTCTGCTGTATCTTCCATCACTGCATGCAATTTCTCAGATTCGTGTTTATCGTTTGACGACAAAAGGCCACAGTAAAATCTGTCACTATATTTGGGTCATAATTCGTCTCCTGCTTACCTCCCTGTTTGGAACTGCAATTATTGCCCTTCCCTTCTGTGCTTTCCAGTACTATGGATACAGGACGTTTTGCACACCATCCGTCTCTTTGGAACGGATCCCTCCTGCCCTTCTGTTGCTGGCTGAACGGAAGGGCTACCGAGTTCCAGATGAAAATGGTCCACCACCTCTTTGGTGCATGAGACCCCTCCCCCTGCTTTATTCTCATATCCAGGATGTATACTGGGATGTGGGATTCCTCCGCTACTTTGAACTTAAGCAGATACCAAACTTTATTCTGGCTCTACCTATGGCTACCCTTGGCATAATGGCAGCTTATGCATACTTTCAAGCAAATCCAGAACTGTGTCTGAGACTTGGACTGTGGGAGACCAGCACAAATAAAGGGCTTGACAAACCCTTACCAGGAATGTTCAATCCCAGAGTTTTTGTTTATGTTGTACATTCAACTGTACTTCTGGTGTTTGGAACATTGTGCATGCATGTGCAGGTGAGTACCTTCTCATTGAAAGTTTTAATCTATCTGGCTGTGAGGAACAACAATTAATTTCTACTAATTTCCATTTTTAATCTGCACTTCTAGGTTCTAACCAGATTCATGGCCTCTTCGTCTCCTGTGCCCTTCTGGATAAGCGCTCATCTGCTCCTCCTTAATGAACCACTTCTTCATCGAAGAAAAACATCAAACCCCAGTGTACAGCTACTGACACATTCCAGAAATGGATGCAAGCACACACCTCAAAACCCCATCATTGCTCTGCTGCCACTCTTTACAGCCTGTTCCCCTACAACACAGAGCATTCTGGGATACTTCCTTTCTTACTGGGTGCTGGGCCTTGCACTGCATTGTAACTTCTTGCCATGGACATGACTAAAAAATGCTACTCCGAGCTTTAAATGCAATACTTCTATATAGGACTGGGCTGTAGTGAAAGGAATCCACACTGGTATTTTTACAGTACAACACCCATTTTTGTAGTCAATTTTTGTTATTCCAGTAGTTGTTAAATTGTTGTGAAAATAATTGTTTCTTGAATGCAATATTATGTCAATGTTACTTTTTTTTAAAAGATGTTTTGACCATGTGGCCCAGTCTTACAATGATTTTATTGACCCGATTTACATTTTTTCTGCTGATTTATTCATGCAATAATCAACTATTTTGATTTGCACTTCTCTGTTAAATGTGTTGCAACACTTTAAGGAACAAACCTCAATATACCTGAAAATTCTCAGAATATAGGTTGTAAATCTTGGGAAGACTGGTCGTACTTGAAAAAAAAATGGTGAAGCATTTACTTGTTAAATATTGCACTGCATGTTTGGAAGATTTACTCCAGGTTATAGTTTGGGATTTTTGAATGTGAATGAAAAAAATAAAGATTTTTGCTGTTACAGGACCATCAATTTATTTTTAGTTTTTACATAAAGGTAGACGATGATGCATTTAAGTAAAACTGATATATTATTTTGTTGAAAAGACACTGAAATTCACATAAACTTAAACATTTGCAAATGTTTCTCAGACAAAATCCTTTTTTATAGATTACATTTAAGTAGGGGTAAAGATCCTTTACTGCACTGGAAATGGCACAGACATGCAAAGCCTAGAATAACCCTAATTTTTGTGGACATTTCATTAAAACCTCTGGAGTATGCTGTTACTAGTGAAACAGTTAAGTGCAACACATATTTTTTCTTGCAAATCTGTTTGTGAAAAAAAAACCCAAAACAAACAACAGTAAGCAGACCCATTTGCTATCTGCATAGTTTTCAAGCAAGCATGTAACTGTTTTAAAGAAAATGAACTTAAAGGGTTTTCTCTGGTGAATAATGCTATTAGGTTAAGGAAACTCCACATTACCTGCCTTTATAAAATAAAAATTTAGAATATGAATATTTTTCGATCAGAGGCAGAAGAATTAAGAGCCTTAGTTTTTTAAGGGTTTTCACATCTCTTAAACAAAATAACAAACCCTTGTGCTGCAATTGAATTTAGAAAAGACAAATTAAACAGATAAACACATCTCTAACCCTGTCTCACTCAATGGTTCTCAAAGTGGCATGAATTCAGCATTCCTATTATAACAAGGTTTGAAATCCACTAATGTCACAGCTTACATGCACACAGAAGACTAGCCTTGTAGTCAAACACCTCAAATAATGAGCATATCATGTCAGGCATTACAGCCCAAGACAGCACTTCACATAGTGACATTTGGTGTATTTTGGTCTGTCAAGGCAACATTCTTAGCAGCTTATCTTTACGGTTAAAAAGTCATGGTATCTTAATGCTCTGGAGTGAGAGACATATGGCATAAGTTAAGATTATAGATCTCACTTTATGCCAATCACATGCATTTAGATCCAGTGGTGAGATTAAGGACCAATTATAGACATTACTAAAAATAATGTAAATTTATGATGAAATACTGTGAGAAAGGAACCAGTTTTTGAAGTTTTGAACAAAAGATGAACAGAGCAATGGCAAAGAGGTGATTAGTTCAACCTTTATGGCACACATGATCAGGTATCTCAGATCTGCTAACTTCAGCTAACAACTTCAAGAATGATGAAACTCAATTTTAGAGGAGACTAAAAATATGCAAAAGCAAGTGTATCAGTATACAGTGCCCAATGTGTAACAGATCCCTTCTGAGTTGATATGAATTGTTTATGAATTAATCAAATTATCACACATACAAGTGGGACTTACAGAGCTCCTACTGAGTCTTTAAAATACCGTAACAGCCCCAAAAAATAAAAAATAAAATTATAAAAACAAACAAAAAAAAAAGACACGACTTTAAGTGCCAGGTTATCTTATACTGGTCTGGCTTATTTTCGCTTAATCGAATTATTCTGTTTTTCAATCAGGGCTTTGAATTAGTCACTCAAGGAAAACAGCAACTGAAACTGTCTATACCTTTCCGGAAAACTAACCACTGTGACTGGTGTTTACCACTGATCTACGAATCATGTCCTCGCACACCTGGTGTGTTTGTGGTCTGTACGTCGGCGGTGAGTCCTGGATGGATACGTCAGCATCCTCAGCGTGACGTACATTGGCTGACGGCAAAAAAGGAAGCGTGAACTGCCGCTAGACGCTCGAGCCGAAGCCCGTCTGTTTGTAATGTTACTGTATATTTTTTTTTAAAGGTGAGTGAAAATAGCCATATTTGATCTACAATTTATGAAGGACTTTAGTTTACTTACCAAAGATGGTAATTACCATTGAGTCAACTCGGGAAGTGAATCAGCTCGTAAAACTGTGCTACAGAGAAGAATGCCTTTGCTGGTCCGCTAGCTAGCTAGCGTTAGCTTTCAGAATGGGCAACTGAAGGCTAAATGAACAAGCAAAAAGTCTGCGTACAATGACTGAATATTGAGAGTACCGTCTCTCGGAAAACGCGGCGAGAAAAGAGAGTTTCGTGTGTGCCTTTAGCTACCTCCGGACCGTGTTGATACTGTTTACATGATGAAGAACTGCGAGTACCAGCAGATCGACCCGCGGGCGCTGTCGGTGTCGCCCTCGTCCGCACAAAATCACGGTGAGAAGAGATTGCAGCGGCCGCGGAGGAAATGGGAAGTGTTCCCAGGGAAGAACAGGTTTTACTGCGATGGACGGATCATCTTGGCCAGACAGAGCGGTGTCCTTCCTCTGACACTGGGCCTTATTGTTGTCACATGTGGCCTTTTCTTTGCATTTGAGTAAGTAGTTAAAAATGTCCTGGTTGTATGTTTCCTTTAATTAGCCGTGAATGCAACATCAAAGGCTTTTGCTAACATGCAGCTGGGGGTTTCAAATTCCCCATGTCTTATATTGTTGTTATATAAACAGCGTTTCGTGACAATGTACTTTGAGATTAATGGTGTTGTTGACTAGGACAGACCGAAACAATCACCTTTTTTTCCTTTATAGTTGCCCATTCCTGGTGGAGCACCTGACCGTCTTCATACCTGTGATTGGTGGGGTACTTTTTGTGTTTGTGGTCATCACCCTGTTGAGAACCAGCTTTACAGATCCAGGCATCTTACCTAGGGCCACCCCAGATGAAGCAGCAGACATAGAGAAGCAGATAGGTAAGGCACACAGGGGAATTGCATACTTGCTGTGGGACAGATGGGGTAAAAGAGCTTTGCCATCTGGGTAGAATCTTTGAAAGACGTGTGTGTTGTTGAACTGCAGACTAAGAACTAAGCAGCTTATTCTTTATCAGGGAGGAAGAGCATTTAAGTCAGACATATTATTATTTGTTTTTTATTCCTCATAACATCATTTGAGTGAGTCTTGGGTGAACTTTTTGATCAAATGTGCAGGTCTCACTGAGTCTCCTCATCTGTATGTCTCTTTTTGAAGATACCTCAGGATCCTCAACGTATCGCCCCCCTCCGCGAACCAAGGAGATCCTCATCAACCAGCAGGTGGTAAAGCTCAAATACTGCTTCACTTGTAAAACGTTTCGCCCTCCTCGGACCTCCCATTGCAGCCTGTGTGACAACTGTGTGGGTAAGGATTTGACAGGAAGTTACCACTTATCCCAACTACGCAAATTAAACTCATCAGCTGCATATCAACACCCAGAGGAACACAGCATGCTCGAGGGTTTCCTTTAGTTTACTTCATGCTTTCTGTATGAACCTACTGATCTGTGTCTTCAAAGGGAGATGTTGAAATACAAATGAATTTAAATGAGTTGACTGTTTGAGATCAGTTGCCACTTCAAACACATTATATGTACTTGAATTATAGTGTAGAATTAAAGTGTGCAGTTCAGGATCTAGACAGTTTTGTACAGCCTCGATTTAATTTTAAAGGACTACGCACCTCTTTCAGCACCCAATGATCCTTGTTACTGCAGCAGGCAGATTTACCTTCTGTTCTGCAGGAGGTGGATGAATTCCCACCAAGATACCATACATACCATACCAGCTAGCAACTAATGATCATTAGCATTGTGCTGCAAAAATGTTGAAGATTGATTGATGGGTGGAAGTCATGATGTTATTAGTTGAAATTGGTTGCCTGGAGCTTACATAAGCACATGTCATACATTGTTTTGCTTATATTGCTATATAGTTGCACAATATGATTGTTGAACTGAACTAACGGGGCTGAAAAGGCTTTTTTTTTTCATTTTATCTTGGCTATAAACCATTAGGTCATCATTTGGCAGTATACGGCAAACTGTAATTGCACAGTGAGACTGCAGAGTGTCTCTTCTGCCTGCATAAACCATCTGCTCCGTTAAAGGATGGGTTCATAGTTTATAAAATCTTTCTGAAACATACTTATGTGTCCATATTTACACGAACATAATGTACTGTTTGTGGTTCGCCGTAATCATTCTTCCTGTCTGTACTGGCTGTTAAAAGATCTCTTTCCAGTGCAGTTCCAGTGGAAAAGATGGGAGACCAAACCACAAACCTCCCTCAGTGCAAAAGAATATTCCAAAATTCAGCTGAAGCCAGTGTGACGCTTCAGCAGTCAGAGATAATCAAATCAAGTGTCTTTTTAACAAAGTTACGATATTTTAAGCACAAACCTCCTCTTTGTGTTCCCCCTGACTGTGTTTACTCGCTGTCCTGTTTTGGATGGAAAGCACTCGATTAGTGTCGCTTAGACTCATGAAGCCTCACGCTAACTTTGGCTAAATTCATTTTTTGCACAGCACCAGGCTTATGTATTTTTACCCCTCCATTCTTAAATTTAAATCACATTAGAAAGGAATCTCTTCATGGGCCAGAGGAGCGGATTGAAGCAAAGACTGTGCACAGCAAGATCGTGTTTTTAACTAGTTTTATAAACAGTATGTTTAGTATTAAGTCTTACTACTGTTTTATGTTGCAACTAGTATAAACATGCTTCTAATCTTAGTATGTTTATTATTCTTTCACCCTCAGAACGATTTGATCACCACTGCCCATGGGTGGGGAACTGCGTGGGCAAACGCAATTACCGCTTTTTCTACAGCTTCATCATCTCTTTGTCTTTTCTGACCTCTTTCATATTTGGCTGTGTCATCACACACATCACCCTGCGTAAGTACTCTTACTCTGCGTAAATGCACTCAGATGTTCTTTGATGTTCTTGTCATGCTATCAAGAACTACTTAAAAGTTAATTTATTTATGATTTGTTCTTTTTCTCTCAAGGTTCTCAAGCAAGTAAAAGCATCGTTCAAGCCATTCAAGAGAGCCCTGCCAGATATCCTTTGTACAAAGCAAATTGTCACCTTATTAGCTTGTTTTTTAAGTGTAAGATACCTCTTTTAAATTACTGATTTGTGCCAAAAAACAACACAGGTTGCATGGTTGACAAGGCATTTCCCACCGCTCCTCAGTCTAAGCCCACGGTTAATAGGATCAGAGAGTTAGCATTCTGCAAAGCACTGCTTTCAGGCAGATGCCTTTACAGTAGGTTTGCTGCCTCATGTCCTTGTGAGATGATGTCACCCACTGGACAAATATAGACTGCATGACTACAGAGTGGTTGTTCTTCTTACTCACAGTGAGGGTGTGGGGTCATTTCCTCGCAGTACTCATGATATGCATGACAGTATGCTTTCATGTTTAGGTCCATGCGTGTCTTTAACAAGTTATCTCATAAAGCAGATGATCTGACTAGGTTTTTTTTTTGCAATTTAAGACATCAGTTTTCAGTTTAAAAAAATAAAACATACGAATTCTTTAATCCTTGAATTGTTTGGGAATTTTTGAATTTGAGGCTTTCAATTTAACATGTTCACTGTGCTGGATTGCATATTTCAAGCCACTTAAAAAATGTAAACCAGTTAGTTATTGTCTGAAAGATAGCAAAAAAAAGAGAGAAAACTTAAGGTAGCAACAGTATGATAGTGAGGGTGACCCTCTTATTTACATCTTGATCACAAATTTGCAGCGGTGAATTATGAACAACATTTCATCAATTATTGCCATTTTCAGGAACTTCTGTGTATTTTACTAAGTAAATCCATTTCATCTAATATTGGAATATGGGCAAATGATCTGCTACAATGTAAAATGTATAATAGTGTATAAAGTGTATAATATTTGCAAATAATTCATTCTTCCCATGTCTAAATGGATGAAATAATTACATACCCCTTCTTCAATAAGTTAATACACAGAGACATGAGACAGCTTAAGAATCTTTTATAGATGAATTTTGTATTTTGAATTTTGATTTTGTGGAAAAATAATTTACATACATCAGCTTAGATTGCTCTCTGCTTACATAATCATTTGTTTTTGTGATACTATCATGCCTTGACTTTTCCTTGTGCACTGTGGTGGAGTTGGTGATTTGTTTCTTCTCCATCTGGTCTATTCTGGGCCTCTCAGGCTTCCATACCTACTTAGTAGCCTCCAACCTCACAACAAATGAAGATGTAAGTACATGCGCCCCTTTAATACGAGTGAGATGTGTTCATGATTAAACCTATCTGTTTACTTACAGCTTGCTTTATTTTTCCACTGTGCAGATAAAGGGCTCATGGTCAAGTAAAAGGGCTGCAGAGGAGTCTGGGAACCCATACAGTTACAACAGCATCATAACCAACTGCTGTGTGACATTATGTGGCCCCATGCCCCCAAGGTGAGTGAAGACATCACTCTTTGTACCCGGCACACATTTTCCTTTTGATTATTATAAAGTTCACCTTTTTGTTTCCCTCATTAGGCTGTAGAAACAGTGTCCCCCCATTCATCATCTGTGAAAACTTGCTTGATGATAACATGCACGGTCCATGTTGCTCAAACATCTGCTCTGTTCTCTAGTTTGATTGACAGAAGAGGTTTCCTGCCTATTGATGAGGCAATCCCCGCTGCCTCTGCCTCAGAGATAGAGCTGCCTCCGTTCGTGGCCAAGAACGACGCTCACATGGTAGGATGAACCAGCTTGTGGTCCCTCCCAGTCCCGACTGTCCCATAGCTCCTGTGTTGTTGTTAGGTTGCCCCCCCCTTGTGCCTTCTCCACTCTGTGTGTCCACCCCTTCATCCTCCAGACTTCCAGCATCAGTCTCCCAACTAGAGTTGCCAACATGCCACACTTTGAATTTGTGCCCGGTGTTATGAAAATTGTAGATTGTATACACATTATTTATGACACTGTAGAGCAAAGCATGGATTTTTAATAAGCATCAGCCTGTTAGGGAGTATCTGACTGGACTGGAACAGCATTACAAGAGCTCAGCTCAGGCTGGCTTGGAACTGAAACACAGTAAAAAGCCAAAAAACTACAGTAGAAAACGATTAAGCTAGCTGACTAGTGCTGGCATTCAGTACTGAAGAGGTCATTTATCACCATGCAGCGAGAAGAAATAATAACTGCTGTGTAATGTTCTTTGAGTTTTAGAACAAAATGTCTTGGAAACCTGTAACACATTTTGGCACCATTGAGCAGTTAAAAATGCAAGAAAGTGGGCAGAGAGTTTTAAGACTTTTTACAGCCAGAAATTTCACCATTTGTTAAGGTCACTATTGAGTTGCAGACTGCTACAGATACATTCTGGTCTTTTTTGTTGCTGTGGGGCAGTAAACACATTAATTGTTTACCTTTTGATAATAGACTTGTGCTAATGTTTGCTAAAATTTTTTTAAGTTCAACTTGTTGCTGTATCTACCTCCTTGCTCTGTACTACTGGGTTTGCTTGTATGTTGTGGTAAAGGTGAATGCACACGCAGGGTGTAATTACTGCTTTATAGTTGGACATGCAAATGGTGTTAGATCATATTTTGTGTTTCATTTATCAGCACTTTATTACAGATCATATGTCACATGCCTTGAATACATTTGTCACTCAGTGTGGTCAGCATATCAAATTTGGGTGTATTATTAGCTTTATTGCTTTATTTTCTTAAATCAACGTCTATTTTTACATACATACTTTATTTACCTAATAAGTGTTTTTTTACATGTAAAATAAACATTATTTTTGGATTTTGGATTTTTGTCTCTGTTTTAAGTTTACTTTGCCTCATTATTTTATTCATGTCTCCATGTGCAGATTTTAAGGTGTTTGAGAACAGTTGTATGTAGGTTATTCTTTTAATTTCAGTAGGTATTAAATATTGAGTTTTTAGTGTTTTTTTCTCCTTATGAACAGTTGTATTGTATGCCTCTAACTTCATTTTGAGGTAAAAGATCTGACACTCAGTGCTGTACTGTATCCGTTCCATCCTGTTAGGAGGAGAACTGTCAGGATTTTGCTTTTTCCTGCACAGCCTGAAGGGCACTGCTGCATGTAGACGGGTAAATGGTAAGAGTAGGGTTGATTTTTAAACCAATCACAACATCTTTTCACTTGCCATTCACCATCCTTTTTTTATATAACATAGTTTGTGTTTGGGTCTGGAGCCACTATCATCTTAACAGCATTTTTTTTTTTTCTCGCTTAAACTAAAATGCAGTTGGGGCAGATGTTGTGATTAGTGTGCAGCGATGGATGGATCCACTAGCTAACTTGTGAATGTGCATGCTTCACTACCATTTGTTCTCCTGTCATTAACACTCGCTCATGATTGGAACTCTTGTTTGAAGGCTTATAATGTTGCTTTTGTCCTCTCAATAGTTCAATGGGCTGTCATTTTTCACTTGTCTGAGGTGTTTTCATTTGTCTGAGGCGTTATTGTGCATGCATAGTGACGCAAACAAACAGAAGTCTGCATAAAACTGTATCTCCCTTTCTACTTCTATCAGAGGCAGGAAGAAACACAGATGGAAGCAGCTTTTCCACACATTTTACTCTAACCATGTTTCATTGTCTTCATCTAACTCACTTCTTCTGTACTTCTCCATCTGTATCTTTAGCCAATCAGTGCTGTCAATGCTTTCACTGTGCTTGAGTTCTGATTGAATCATTTTAATCACATTTACAGGATTTTCTTTACATGTTTGTCCTGTTTTAACTGGTCAACCCTTCATAATACAAACTGATGATATTGCCAGTTTTCCCCCCTTGTGTTGACTTCTCTGTTTTCCTCCTCCGTACAGTGCACTCAGAGCACCAAGGATGTGCTGGAGAGGGTCGTCCACTCCTTCGACTTGAATGGCCTATGCCCCTCTGGCAACCCAAAGACCTCCCCTTTGGGCCTGGAGGTTTCCAGTACGGCGGCACCCTCCACAGAGCCTTCACCTTCTGCTGGCTGCTCAGGACAGCACACCCCCCAGGCCATGGCCACCCCTTGCCCCCGGTTCAGCAGGAGCAGCAAGAGGGACTCGCTGCACTCCATTAATCCAGCCTTCCGTCTGGCTTCTCCCTCTCCACCGCTAAGCCGGGCCACCTTGATACAGGGCGATACAGCTGACATTGGCTTTATCCCGCTACCATGAATGCACCCATTAACCCAAAAAAGAAGGAGAAGGAGGAGTCACAGTGCACTTGTTCTGCTGTAATCAACACCGCTCTGTATCATTGGCAATGTGTCTGGCTGCAAAGAAACTCTTTCACCGTGTTGGTTGTGCTGCTTGTTGCCATTTGTCTCAAGATGTCATTCTGATGAGTTGATTAGGTGTTACCTGGAGGGTTTTGGTTTTTTTTATGTTCTGTGAGTTTTATGAATAGTGTCCTATTGTATGTGTCTTTCAGGATGGAGGTAAATCTTAGTAATACTTGGAAGCACAATATAGAGATATTTTTTTAACACCTTTTTATGAAGACGCCCAGAACATGCCTCCACACCTTCCACAGAACCTCAAGCCATGCATCACAGCCGCAGTGTTTAAGTTCTTGCTACTATCTTATGCAAACAAGTCTTAAATCTGAGGACACACACAGTACAATAAGTACAGAAACAGAAGTTTAGATCGACTGAACTGGCGGGCTCTGAATAGTGAGCCATTTCAGGATTATGAACTCAAGAGTTAGCCTTATTTCAAGTCCTGTCACTTCCTGTCATCTACATCATCCCAATGTCATCAGGAGGATCCAGCTTGACAGTCTGTACACGAATGAGTTAGAAGATGGAGGACAAGGTGCAGTTTAAATTTATTTTTAATGTATGCATATCAATGTTTTTGCTGTAATCAGTTCTTCATGTCTCGAGAATTAGATGCTCTTCGGCTAATCGTTAAATATACTTTTACTTTTGTGAGGCGTATCACTTTCAGAGGCAAACTGAAAGAGGAGAGTGATTTTGTGTAGATACTTTTCATGTATGACTGGATACTAATGGACTGAAATAGTTTCACCACATATTTTACACTATTTACTATGTTGCTTTATCTAATTTGCTAGATGTCATAAACAAATATTTTAAACCAAATTTGCTGCTGCCTGCTCAGGCGTGGATTGCAGTATTATCAGGACACACTGTTTTGTATTAAAGTGAGCTGGAGGAATGCTTTCAGTATGAGTGAGTATCTGTTTTTTTTGACCATACGTTGCCTGTCATGAGTGTTTTGGTTACAGCACAGGCTCGACGTTTGGATTATGTCAAGCAGAGTAATGTGTTAGGAATGTTTATGAGGCCTCTTTACGGGCAGGGCAAGCTGTCATTTTCATGGCTGTGACCTTTTCCTCTCGCATTAACCCTCCAGTCTGCAGTGGTGAAAATAATATCTCCTGAGAGTAAATGGCAGGAGTTAGATTGTGCCACTAGGGGGCAGCATGTGAATTAGGATTGCAGCCTAGTCAAGAAGAGGACAGTTGAGTAGCATGAAAAACCATTAAAAAAAACGCCTTTTGATGTTTAATTTATTTTTTTTTTGTAATTGAGCGCTGTACATAGGTTGTGAGTTTCTGAAGAACCACTTTGCCATAGTCTGTCGTTCATTTATCAGTCTGCATCACGACCCATAGGTTGTGCAAACAGTTACAAGCAGTGCTTGTATACACAAAGTTGTTTGTATTTTGTAGGATGTAACAGTGAAACTGTACAATTTGGTCAATAAAAGTGATCAGTTTTGTTGATTTGGGTTCGCTTGTTTCTTTTTTACCAAACAAGGTTTTTTTTTAAAAAAATTCAAATTTCCACAGTGAAAAATATCTAAAAGTATCTTTCAAGGTTTATTAATTGCATAGCAAAATTATGTGTTCACTTTGTTTACAGTTCAATCAGCAGATGGGGTGAAACCAAAGTATAGTACATACCGTAAATCAGTGATAGTTTGATTCATTCCCTCTGACGTGTCTGTCCGGGAAGAGATGCATGTTTACCACATGTGTTCAGGCAGGCAACAGTCCAACAATGAAAATGCTCTGTGTATGTGTGTGTATGTGTGAGCGTGTGTCTGTGTTCGATGCAGAGAGCTTAATATTCACGCCTTTGTTCCATCAAGACTTGATTACTGTCACATTTCAGTGTCTGGTCTGCATGCTAGTAGGAAAAGTCTGCAAATGGCTCAGGATGCTGCAGCCAGACTCTTAACTGGAGCTCAATTTTTTTCCCAAAATACACAATTTAAAGCTACAAAAGCTGTGGCAAAAAAATTGGTCTAATATCCAATACAGGAAAGATAAAGGTCCACTCCAATCCACTGGAGTGGGAGATTCCAACATGAGAATTAGGATTAATAAGGCTGCAGTGGTGTTTTACCATATTCAAGATGTTCTGGAGCTTAAAAACACATCTTTAACTCTAACATGATGCAGGTGATAGTGTATGGATTTGAAACATGGAAAAACACAAAACACACAACAAACAGGCTGCAAATATTCATGAACATCTGCCCCAGGAGAACACTGAACATCTGGGGAAGAGACAAAGTAAACAATAAGAACCTGTGGAAAAGAAAAAATCAAGATATCGCTTTCTAACAAATTTGAAGGAGAGAGCAGAGTTTAACTCGACACACCCACAGAAAAACTACAACAACTCAACTCAACTGGGATGATCTTGCAAAAACCACCAAGCGAAGTGAAGGACGTGTTGATGGCCTGTGCTTCCTGGAGGAGCAGAGGGCTTAAGTACACCAATTATTGCTTTACTTCACTGGCTTTCTACCAATGTCAGATCATATTTTCTCTTTTTTTTACTCAGGCTCCCGTCTGCTGGACCACTAACTGTCCAAAAACCTCTCTCTCTTCTGGCTGTCCATGATGTTTGGATGTGGATCATCGTTCTCCAGGAGATTAAACCTCTCCTCCTCTCTCCTTGGTCTGCATGCCAACATTTCTCTCTTCCTCTCTCTCTGTGTGTGGGTTTCTGTTATCTGTATGAATGCTTTGCTGCCTTTTCTGTGTTTATCTGGCCTGTCCTCCTCCTTCCCCTCCTCCCCTCTCTCCTTGGTTAAAGGTAAGGTCATGTGACTTGTACTCTATCTATCTGGCGTCACCTGAAGTTACTCAATAGTTGATCCATACTCTTCACCTGTGTTTTACATTCTATTCTTTATATAAGTGTACTTTCATCATTGAAATTTGTAAATATTTGGATATTCTGCTGATTCTTATTTTTACACGCAACATTTAATTCTTGAGATAAAGTGTTTTTGACTGCGGTTTAGATTTTTTTCTCCATGTTAATAGTCATACATATTAGTTTATCATCTTTCACTCTGTTATAAATTGTTTCCTTGGCTTTACTAATGACGTGAATTCCTTGCCCAAGGCTATCCTCTTTAGGACGTCGTTTTGCCTGTAATTATTGAAACTGAAAACCAGAGAAAAATAGCCTGAAGGCCAGTGATCACAACAGTTGGACCGTGAAAGCTGAGGTTGGAGTCTAAATGCACTCAGCTGTGTGCAGAAAGTGAAAACGTTGCTTTAAGGTCCACAAAAGAGTTTTTTGAAAGCAGCCTTTTTGGAGAGGATGTCTGTATGTGGCATGTGGTGTTATTTGCATACGGATGTTACATCTCTACCAACAGGGATGCTTTGAATGTTCAATTGTGTGCTAGTTTGGAGGCAAGTTAAAAAGAGTTTGGGGTTTTTCTTTTAGTTTATAGCGATTAAAACAGTACATTTGTTACTGTTTTTAAAGGGGTGGCAGAAAGGAAAAGTAGGAGATTTGAGAAGAAAAAGGTTTCATAAGATATTTAAGGACAAAAATCTCTTAATTTTTGTGAGATGTAAAAAAACCAAGTATTTCAAACCAAATTTGTTTCTGTCTGCTCAAAATGTGTCACATTTGCAAGGCACAGACCCTGCAACAGCAACATTTATCATGAAAATATGATATGAGGATATGATATATGAGGAATTCCATTGACTTTTGATGCATCTATTACCTCAAAACACTCTTGCTGAAACACATCAGTATAGAGCCATATGTGCACGCATGAAACATGGCCAGATTTTTTGCTCGGTGTCTGGAAGAAGAAAAAAGTCAAAGCACCACCGGCTCTGCAGCTGTGTTGTATTTTGACTACGGCCCTCCATCGCCTGAAAGAATAGAAATTGATTGCAGAAGGAGAGAAGTGTGAAGATGAGTCTCATTGAACAACAGCAGTTGTCAGCGTGCCTTAGGTTCATTTGTCAGCAGTGTTGACATGTGGATCATTCAAGTCCTCGCTGGCTTCAGGTGATTATTTGCTTGCTAGAGTGTGTCAGGCTCTTAAACCCTAACTGATGTGGCACAGACACAGAGAGGTCCACCTGGTCTGCAGGGGTGAGAAGCCTGTTGTGTGGCTGGATTTCAGAATAAGAGGATGCACAGTAAAAGAGAAGGAGCCAGATCAAACACTCAAAAATTCTTTAACATCAGTAGATGGATAAAACCTGAACTGTGTACGTCTTATTCAGTCTTCCTCAGCAGATATGTGCTCCTCAAACAGACTCTGCCCACACAAAACCTCATTATCTCATGTGGCACTTTTACTTAGTTGATTTCTCTTTTCTTAAAACACAAGCAGCACACAGTTAGAGGACAGCAGGGGAAAACCACCTCTTTCACTTGAAACTAATATATTCCAGCCCTCGAAAGAAATAACCTGCCACCAACTTACCTCCGGCTGCCATCCGCTCTGTGATTCATTGTGCTTGTTCCTCTCCGGTGAGCCACATTTGGCCTCTGCTGTCGTGTGTGCAGCCGTGTGTCACACTCTCACAAGTTCTCTCCTCATTGCCTGCTGGTGTGACCAAAGCAGAAGTGAAGTACCTCTGTGAATAAAACAGGTGACTCACGGTCAGGGCAACATCACAGCTGCTTTAATTTTTGCGAGCTAAAAGTGCGTCTCTTTGCTGGGGCAGTGACGCTGGATATAATTAACCCTGTATTTGAAAGATAAAGTGCCAGTAGGCTGGTTCATTGATTGAACGTGCAGCAACTGTGGGTAACTTGCACATGGTGGTTAAAATTTCTCAATAATAGAAGCTGAATTTTGAAACAACTAAACAGCATGCAATTCTTGCACACCTCTGTTCACTTAAAAGCTGCAAAATTTCAACAACAAAACCTTGGGGTGTCGGACCCCAAGATTATATATTACTTACAACAAGCACATCAAAATTTTGCAACTCATGCATGGTAGCAAGCACTTAATGAAGCATGTCTTCATGGAATATCTCAGGCAATGTGTGTTATGTTTTGGCAGCTCAAAACGGCACCAAATGTAGGGCACTTAGGCAGCCTAAAAGCCCAATTTTGATATAGTGAAGCTGATTAAATGTTATCAGTAACTTATTTGACAAGCTGAGGCAAATCCAACAAACACAGGAAAAATGCAAGAACTGGACCAACAACAAGCGAGAATAACAAGGAGGCAGAACCAGGCAGAAATGCAAATCAGAGACTCTAGCAGCAAACATACAACCTGTTAACTAAAAGATTTAAAACATATTAAACTAAATGCACAAGAGGCTAAACGAGTAATAAAACACAGAAGACACAGAACACAGACAGGAGGTAAACAAAACACGACATGCAAAGAAATCCAACTTTCAACATCAAAAAAAGAAATACTTCAATTGAAACCCAAAACCATCAAGTGTTTTTGTGTGTGAAGTTTGGTCAGGACTTAACAAAGTGTTTGTCTCTGGGTGTAACGTGGGTAGATTTGGCTACCTGTGTGTTTGGACATGGTGGCTTACGACAGCCTTTGTGTGAACACCTATAAAGCCCTGAAAGCCTTTTAGCACATAGGAGTGATGACAGATCAGTCCAATGTTATTTATTGGCTGGTTTGTGTATTAGACTTATTGACCAATCTAGCACGTTGGAAGGTTTGGAGAAGAGTCAATGCAGAGTTAAAGATCTGACTGAACATTGCGCTTTTGATGTTCACATCAAAACAACATTGCATTTTGCTGCGACTGTAGCCATCACTGGTAGTATACACAACAGCCTTTATCTTGAATTGTAGCTCTTGATAATGACTTCTTATCCTATTATTCTAGACATTTCCACTTTTCTAAAAGCCCATATCTGATAAAACTAAAACATTTGTTGTGTAAATGTTTTTCAGTGTATAGATTAGATAAGTGAACGAGTAAAAAGACGTAATATGTCTGATTTTTGCAGTGGAAAAACATCGGCTGCACATGGTGAAGTGGAAAGAGCTCCCCATGGAAACCTGAATGTGTGCCATGGAGCTGGATTAGTGTACCAGGGTACCAGAGGGTCAGACCTTATCACAGCTGCCATTAGATTGTTTTTTATGGCTCTAATCAATGCTTGGGTTGCTGATAGGCCATGAGGCTCAACTGCAGACAGATAAACTGTTTCTTTGAGCAACAGTGGTTGGTTTTGAAAATGAATATTTCTACACATTACTTCCTCTGTGCAACATAAAGATTAGCTGACTTCTTCACCAGACAGAAATGCATCAATGTGCACTTTGCTCTGTAAAATAAACCATCATGGCAAGACTACTTAGCAAGCGCCTAGTCCTCTAATCTTGAATAGGAATCATTCCAAGCACCGTGTTTTCTTCTTGTTATTATTAATGCCAAAATGTACGTCCTCTGTAGGGAGAAAAGATGTGATACAGTGCAAATAAAAGTTATGGGAAAGTGAGAATAAAGAAGACTTTTAAAACCTTTGTTTGCCTGAAATAGTTAAACACTGGATATCATGACCCTTGTTTTGGTCAGTTACATTTTTCAATGAACAGGACTCAGGCAGAAAGAGAAGGAGGCAGCTTTGTGTTTCGCATCAGTGATGCTTGATGCTCAAAGGCAGTCAAAGTTGATGGACAGTGTTTTTCCCAGATGTTAAACTTTAAATGTGAATATCTGGACCATATTATCATCGCTATCTTGTTGCCACAGTTTCCATTCCATCAGAGGCAAACTCAAAGAATTAACCAAATTATTTTCCTGAGTGTATATGTGTGTGTAAGTAGCATGAAGTACAACAGACTTCCTTTTATTCTTTTACAACTCTGTGTTACATAAGGATGAATTACTTGCCTTGGTACCCTGATCATAATATATTGTATAACTAATGAAGTTAATCTGTAAATTAATGATGATGATGATGATTAATGATTTAAATTGTTTTACACTACAATTTGTTTTGTATCTTTACACTCTAAACCACTTAAAATGCATCATAGGTAGTGATCATGATGTCTGATCTTTGCAGTAATGGAAAGTAAAGTACTGACTGCAGCACCATGTTCATCTGACAGCTGTAGTTACTTGTCAGTTTTGCAGATAATGTTTTAAAAACATAAAATGAGCTCATAAGATACAATTCAGTGTAACACAGTTCAGAACACGGAACCACCCGAAGATATTTGAAATGTTAAAGTAGCTCTACTGTGTTCAGTAGAGCAGTAATGGTTCAGTTGGGGTTACTTTATTTTCCCCCTTAGGAAAAAATTTGTTAAACACAAAAAAAAATCCCAAAACATATATCAGCTTGGGACACGCAAAAGAGCATGTCTAACTATACATGCTCAGAGGCAAACACGCAGTCACACACACACATACACTGCAGTTATCTAAGTGCGTACCACTTCAATTACACCTTTGACTGTTTGAACAGTATAGGGTAACTACTTTTACTTAAGTAGAGGATCTGAATACGCCCTCCAACACTGGCTTTGATAGCAGATTGGTAGGCTGCCATACATTGAAGGAATGTAGATACTCACTGATGGTGGTTGTGCAATGACCAATAAAAGGCCACTGGACTTCAGGCACTTGGTCATGGACCAAGTTCATGTAGCAACCATAATAAAGTGAGAGGGGAAAGGAGGTGGGACAAGATGAGTGACAGATAGTGCATGCTGAGTCACTGACAGAGCATGACCAGACATACTCCCAACATGTCTCATGACAAAGGTCATAGTGCAGTTTAAAAAGCTCTTTATGGCTTATTTGACTGTGTTACTTAATTTAAAGAGAAGAAAAGAAGGAATTACACAAAGAGAAACAGAGAGATTTACAAAAAAACGACTGTGGAGTGAACATCCATTAGTTTGTTGAGCCCCAGTCACTGCCAATAACTCTACAGTATGTAACTCAGAGCAGCTTTTGGCCATGTGTGCGACATCCATGCCTCCCGCCTGCTTTCAGTTACAGCACTAAATAAATCTTCAGCACTTCAACAGAAAATCTTGCATGTATTTTTTTAAACTGTGGAAAAAACATGTTAGGTTTGTTTTTGCTCAAAAGCTTGATTTTTCTTAATCAATATTCAAAACAAGCCTGTAAACTGCTGATTGCAAATATATCAATCTAATAGGCACATTTTGCTGTTTTGATACATTAAAGGTTTTTTTTAGCTCTTGAACAATGTCAGACCCCAGGCATGATGGGATACTCATATGCACAATCCTGTAATCCTTCCTGGAGGAGGTTTTATGATGTCTGGATGGTGATCTGAGAAATGTGCTGCTAACATATTTCAATCAGTCGTCATTTGGATAGAGGTTTCAACCCGACTGAGAGGCTGAGTGAAACTGCCTCTGCTGTCCTCAGATGTCAAGCAGTGTCAGTTACACAAGTCACACTGCGCCCGTATGTTCGTAAACTTGCACACATTGTCTCTGAGGGGTGTGCTTCACTATCTCTGCTGTGCTTAACCCCAGAGATTTCCAATCAATCTACATAATTGCTCAGAGTGCTACACTCCTAACTGCCCCTCGGCCCCTGAGCCTGTCATTCCTGCTACTGGATGGGGGAGAGGAGAAAGGATTTCTGGGAATGAAACCTGAACTCACTGCTAAATAGGGGTTCCCTCTCGCTTCTGGTAAACGTTTTAGG
The DNA here is from genome assembly GCA_029814765.1 of Acanthurus leucopareius. Lineage (NCBI taxonomy): Eukaryota > Metazoa > Chordata > Actinopteri > Acanthuriformes > Acanthuridae > Acanthurus > Acanthurus leucopareius. The sequence continues at coordinate 9,443,717 of JAQMCX010000057.1, read as the reverse complement.
GAACAGAAAGAGCCAGGGTCTCTTTACTGGTAGTTTTTAATAAACAATGTCCACACCAGGCACACGTGTTGAGAAAATTACAGAATGCTTTTATATTATACTCTTTTATAGACGCATTTGTTGACTCTGCAATATTTACTCATTGTAGGCAGCTGTCGTCTTGTTTCCACGTCCTTGTAGTGCAGCTCTGAGGAATCGTCAACCAGCACTACACGGGGAGTAGAGCAAACCAGGGTTTATTTTCTTTTTGAGTAGCTTTTGACAAGAGGATTTGCAAACAGGGACCCTAATTTTGCTGTTGGGTTGGGCGTGGGGCCTTTGCATAACATGATTTAAGCTCCAGTTAAGGAAACTATCCAAGTTAGGACATCCCAGACATACAGAAGGAGGAGACGGTGTTTTATTACAAGGGCCATACATTCCTCTCTTCTACAGGCTCCTATAAGCAGGATTACGTTTCGTATAAGATATCCACGTGCTTAGCTGATAGTTAAAGGAAAAAGAGAGAGTAAATATTTAATTTAGATATAAGAGAACATATGTGCATGACCCCCCCTCTGATGTCTTTTACAAGATTGACATTTATTTAAGAAATGTTTAAGAGATTATAAAGTGATTTAATCACACCCTTTTAAGAAGTTTCTTATCTTTCCCTCTTACATTCATTTGTACAGATCAGTATCTGTAAAACCATCTCAGTTTTATCTGACTTACATTTGTTCTCTTTCTATTTGAATGATCTATTATCTATGTGTATATATAACATTTTATACAACTGCAGAATGAGACGTTGTTTCCCTTCCCTCCCACTCAGAGTACAAAGTGAGCTGAGCGTTACATAATATGTAGCTGAACACTGTATTTGACCGTTGAGCTTTACAAGGCTTCAACTGTCCAATAACCTCTCTTATCCATTGATAACGGCACGGAGGCACAGAGCTGCACGGCGTGTAGAAAACATGAGAAAATAATGCTGCAGCTCACAGTGTTTCGCTCTCACCTTTTAAAAAAATGAAACCAAAAACAGAACCTTCATCCTATAACATAAAACCACTTCCACAGTGATTGATTGGATCAAGTTTAAAGCCGCACGATGTGCAACTCCTAGAAGTTGAAAGCTGATTGTGGAGTCACATTCTCGAGTTGGTGACTCGCACACAGGCAACATAAGTCATCATTTGATTTCAGTCTAACAATAGAAACAAAGCTGACAACAAATCAACACCATGTAGTGCCTGTTTGCCTTTTCAGAACTTAGTATTTTTCCATTACTTTGTGTGGACAGAGCGCAGATGTATAATGCCACTTGAATCTATAGTGTGTTTTGGTGTGTTTATTTTTTCTAGCAGCACTCTAGACCGCTCTGCCAAGCACTACTGTAATCAATCAAGCAGGCAGCGGAGGGGGTCTGACGTCAGCAGCACGTCTGCTTGCGCAACCTTGCTCTACTGTCCCATAGATTTATCATCTGAAGCAATCCGGGAAAGTAAATTTACTTCTCTTATCGTGCACTCTCTCTGTCACAGGTAGGCCCTGGTGTCCAGCTTGACTGGTCAACTCAACCTGGTTGTAAAGACCAGTTATCTGCTGCCATGGTAGACAGAGCGTGACACTCCGATACAAACAACCTTCACTCATTCACAAAATCAAAGTAGGTCTTGGAAATTAAACATGGAGCCTATTGTCAGACATGCAATTTAATAGCAGCAGCTGCATCACTATTTTAGCTATGGGGATACATGTGATGCACAGTCTAATAATAGCAAACACTTGGTCCTCTGGTATGACATGTCTAAATGTGCTCGGTGGCAGATGAGTCTTTTTTGGCGGAATAACTCACTTAGATTGTAGGAGTCCTGACAGACCCGTAAGAAAAGAGCTTCACAACTCATCCTGTGTGACAGACGGTGTGTTATCTGTCTTCATACGGTTGATCATTGTGACACCTCACTGCTTCTTGTCGGGCAACATCGATTTCCAGCCACAAATTTACAACACGCTGTGACGTCCGATCGTGTTCCTGCACTTGAAAGAAGGCCTGCATTGTTCCTCTTCCTCTCACTGTCCATCAGGCAAAGACATTTACAGGTATCTGACACAAGCAAAAAAAAAAAAGAAACAACTGTCTGATGTCTTTTATTTGTCTTTGAACTCAAATACGGAGACAAAAACAGACTTTCATTAAAGATCTTTCATATGAGGTACTCAAGATTACCAGATTGTTTCCTAATGTTTGATCATGGTCTAATGCATCATTTGTTTAAGGTGTGTTTAAACACACTCATAATCTCACCGCACCTACTAGACTCACAGACTCAGTTGTCATGGCTGCAACAGGAAGTCAGCTGAGGGATAAACAGTGACAATGGCTTATATTAACAGGTAAAATGAGGAATTATACACAAGTCAGTGAACACATCTCATTAGTTTTAGTGTTTATTGTTTTGTTCCACTACATTAATGTCTTGACTTCATCACATCCGACAAACTGTGTGACATGTAGCTGTGAGGGAACCCGAGAATGTCAAGTGGCCTGACATTTATCTGCTCTCTATTGTTCTTCTCTTTCCCCGAGTGTTTCACATTCAGGTAAAAGCTGGCTCTGCTCCCAGGATGCACAGCTGCCACATGGCGGATTTATTTATAGTCAGATGACGCAGATGTCTCACATCGGCACCTTGCAGGACCCTCAGCTGGAGACGCCTCTGCCCAGCTGCCCGACAACGGGGGATGCTGTTGCCGTGGAAACAGGATTATTTTGACATCACAGCATTTGAAGTGATCTTCCGTGGAGACCAAATCCACGGTACGCCCACGACCCGACCTCTTTAGGACTTGTGAGACACTATTAGCCTCCAGCTGTGTACAGTGGACAACAGGTAAGTGGGTAAACTAAGCAGGCACATGCATATATTTAAGGAAGACGTGATGTGCGTGACCGGGTGTGTTTTCATCAGTCATGTTTTATGGCCGCTGCACAGGCCAATCATTCAAATGAACTTTAATCTGTTGTAAACATTTTACAGGTGCACTTACATATTGTGTGGACAGGTACGAACAGTTAAGAGATTTTGGAAAGTATGACATACAAGCTTTGACCATTTAAGAGTGGAAAATATTGAACATTTCTGTTTACTGGAAAATTACATGCTGGCAAAATTTTAAGGCTTATCACCACTGAAAGAGTAATGTCTGCTATTGTGAGTAATGTCTGCTATTGTGAGAGGACCTTCACTAGGGGATATTTAGTGCATAATAGATGCATAATACACTGCATGCAGGACAGGATGTGATATAAAGACAGTGACGGAGTAACCACAGTGCTCCTGTAACAATTGATGAAAAGAAGACTAAAAGTTTTCAGAAACTCAGAGGTCTGGATGACACTGAATGTATCCAACAGCAACAAAATAAAGAACTCGAACAGTTAAACACTGTTTATCTTGGCCTCCTCTCACAATGATTATATTATGGACCATTGTATACAGTACTAAACATAAAAGTTAACAATTGTGTTGTTAAGACCACATGAATGTCTCTGAGCTTGCACTGACACAAATGAAATAAAAACATGCTGTGCCACAGATAAGGAGGCAGAGTGGAAAGAAGTGGCAGTGAGGTTTCTGAAAACATGAAAAGCTTAGAGGGCATCAGGGGTTATCAGAGCCTTTTCATTTGCTCCCACACAGTTGTAAGCAAATTAAAAGAACGGTTGTGTCTGTGGTTGTAGCCTTTACTTTTCCATTGACTGAATAAACAAACAACTCAAAGGTGAGACCTTCCACTTTGAATAAGGAAATACTTAAATTGATAAAGACCTATAAAAATATGTGATTAGTCTACAACATTTAACAGGTTTAATATCCAGCTATCACAGTGTACACAGTCTGCAGCCGACAAGCAGCTTCTAGACTTGAGATAAACATATGTGCATTTGTATTATCTATTGGCCTATGTTTAAAGATTTTCCATACAGTTATGTCACTGTGTACAATTATACAGGTAGAAAAGTGAGAAGGATGAAAAAACCACCCTACAAAGCCAAAATGCACCAACATGGGTGAAAATTATTCCAGAAAGTGTCTTTTTGACACGTAAACAATATGAAAACACTGTCCCGTAAATAGGCACATTTTTAGATACAGAAAAACAGCATGCCAAATCCAAATTGCACTGATAGCCAGCTAATTATGCTAGCTGGTGACCTATACCCTTGGCTAAAACAATAATTTACACACTTTTCCCAGTGTTCTGTTATTTAAAAAACTTTTTTGATGCCCAAGCATCTTATTAATGAATTTCATTAGTATTTTATACATAAGAAAAGACTAAATCTAAAGCATAGTAACACCAGATAACAAGATTACTACAAGCTACAACCGACAACAAGCTAACTAGCTTAGCTGATTAGCAGTAACTGCCCTTTCTGTGGGCCCATGTGGAGTTTAAGGTTGAAATTTTACAATTTGTTTACCCTAAATAGTTTGACTACAGTTTAAATCTTCAAAACATTTTTTTAACCTTAATGTTTCATCTGTCTGCCAATGTAAGGCAATAGACAGGGACTGTATAGGAAATGGGAGTGCCATATTTTTGCTGTGATGTTTTTTTTTTATGGCAAAGTTAAAAAAAAAAAGAAAAATGAGCTTTTGCAACAACAGGACATCAAATAAAACAGAAAAAAGTGAAAAAAAAAACAAAACAAACTTTTTCTGCACAAACTGATGTTCATTTTTGCTCTCAGTACTTCCCTTTCTCCTACTGTGAACTAAATAAATCATCTAAAAAAGGTTCAAATGAACCAGAAAAACTGAGATTTTGGGGTAGCAAGTGTGCAATGCTTTATTTCAGATGTCACAAGCCAAAAACAGACCTAATCATAAATAATTTGTGACTGAAATGTTTATTTTTTCCAGATATCTCGTTTGGGCAAAATCTATTGCAACAACTGATGTGGCTTCTGGCAAGGTCTTTAACTTCTTTTATCCCACAATAAAGTGCTCTAATCTGCTCTGGGTTTCTATGACTGGAATTATATAACTGTGAGTAATAAAAACAAAAAAAAAAAAAAAGAAAAACTCTCCAAAAACATCCTGCATATTCTTACAAAATCCCCTGGATAATAAAGGGAAACGTGGGACATCTCTGTGATCCATCATTTTTACTTATTGTACTATTCCAACAAAAATGGCCAAATTGGACCGTTACTATCTCTGCTCTTCCCTGATAAAGCTGCAGCCGAGCAGATGTAGATCATAAGATCAGTAGACCATGATGGCTGGCTGAAGGGAAAACCCTGTCAGCAAGCAGGGTGCACTGGAGCAGAGGGGAGGAGGCTGTCAAATGCGTCACACGAAGGGTGTTCCCTACAGACAGGGCGTCCATAATCAATGACCAAACACAGCAGCCAATCACCGGGCGCATGCTAATGAGGAAGCTTTAAACCCTCTTATGAATCGGTTCTTTGCAGACTGACCGGATTCTAGCGGCGTACTCTGGAGGAAACAGCTGATCTCACTCTCACATCCACACCTCTTCCTCGACTAACTTTTTCCACTCTTCACCTCAGCTTCAAACAAGCGGACCCGCTCACAGCTGACATTTACGGGAATAATCTCACTACTTGTGCTGAAGAGAGAGAAAAATAAAACATAGCGGAGCTTCAGCTTGGAGAAAGTGTCGATTCATATCTGTCGATTTATTCTCGGGAGGGGGGGACTGAAGGCAAACATCGCCATGTCTTGCGGTGATGCGTCGGATCATAGTCGGCGGTTCTGCGTTTTGTCGTGGGATCAGGTGCAGCGTTTGGACTCGATCCTGGGGGAGGCTGTCCCCATCCACGGCCGAGGAAACTTCCCCACTCTGTCCGTGCAGCCGCGCCAGATTGTCCAGGTAGGTTACCAACGCACAAATATATTTTTTAATACTCACTCACTTGTGTACTTCTGTGTAGATTTAAGTCGGGGATCCGTATTTTGGAGTTATTTAGAGGTGCATATTTATAGCCTAAGTATTTGCATCCAAAACGAAATTGAATATTACAGCTGACTACGATACAGGTGGAGTAATGAATTCAATTTTTTTGGCTTCTTGGTGGTCTCCTTATACCAGCTGAAGAACCTCTGTTCAACCTTTTTTGCAGACTGTCTTTGGATTCTTCCTTACACAATTGTATTTCCGTGATACATTACATCATCATTTTGTTTGGTTTGTTTCCTCTTTTGGGCAAGTTTTGACTTGTACTTCTAATTTTTTCCCTCAACTACTGTGTGTCCCCTTAGAGATTATTTCCTCAAAAACACCTGCAAACAAACTATTATTCTTCTATGCTTTTTCCACTTGGTGTCACTAAATTAAATTTTTTTTAAATTGATTTTTACTGCACTTGAATGTTTAATCAAAATGAAAAGGTACTTATCATTCTGATTCGTCCCTTGCCTGTAATTTTCACATTCACACAACAGTCTAGGGGAAACAGTGAGACATATGCAGTCAGTCCAACTCCTATGGTTTTACTTAAATGTATGAAACAGGCACATGCCAAAGTCCCTTCACATTTCCAGCCTCCTATACATTGCGGCCGGATCACATTTCCCCTCTCAGTGAAATGTAAATGCCATGATAGCATGTCAGCATGACCATAGCAAAGCAATTACTAACGTCAAAGTCAAGACAGATAATCAGTCTGTTCCACTCTAATTCATTTACTTATGACATATTCAAGAGGAGCCTAACTAGCCTGTGGATCCCTGAGCTCCATGCTTGTGGTTGTGGAAAGATGAATGCTCCATTGAGCTTGCAGGAGGCTTAAATACAGGTTTGAGTCCCAAATGTGGGGGCTTTGTTTCCCCTGGATTTGTGGAAACCCCTTGTAATTTTATTGAGCTGAAATCTGCCATTAGCCACATACTCATTTAGTGGTTGGCTGAACATTGATCAACAGTAAATCTCCTGTCATGACTTGCTGGAATGGAGCTATTTAGCCTTATCCTGGGCCTGTGTTTAATTGCTTTACATTATGTAATTTTTCTTCTTCTGTAATACATCACAGGAGGTCTAAATGAGACCAGTAACCTTTGTCCTGCAGCATCATGCAGCTCCAGAGTCCAAAGAGTTAAAGCTGTAACTGTTGATCTAAGATAACAACAACCTCTCATGAGTGAACCTCCAACTCCTTTCACTTTTTTTTCTGCTTAACTATTTATAATTTCTTCTTTCTCAATAAAACAGATGGACTTTATTAGACAGGTGTTATGTTTTTTTTTTGTGGCATAACTTGTTAAGTCAGCAGAGGCATACCTGTAAAATGGGCAGAGGCAGGGAGGGGGGCTTATCTCCTCACCTATATAAATGAGAGGAGAGGTGCTAAGTGTAGGCCTGATCCTTAATTTGGCTCTGACTGCTCGAACACGTCCAGATGACCACCAAAAAAACACATTATGAAAGCTACTTACTTGAACTTTAACCCATTCTGAACCACTTTGTGGCAGAATGTTGACAATGCCATTACTGCCATATTATGCGATTACTATTTTGCTCCTCTGACTACTCTTGTGTCAGGGGGTCGACTCGCCCTCAAATGTTTGCCTGTAGCCTGACCCAGTGTGTATAAATAGAGCCGGCTTGTTATCTGATCACCATGGGAGAGCGTTAACAGACACTAATCTGACAGGTCAGTGCCCGCAGGGTGATTTAGGATTTTGTGCGAGAGTGTAACAACTAATTTCTTCCTGCAGGCTTTCCTGTTTGAATTGTATGCGATTATTATTTGCGCAGTGGGAATGGTTGCCTTATTTGTTGTTGCTACAGTCTGCTGCACGTGCCAGCTTCAGCGTCAAAGGCTCCCACTGTGCATACACTGAATGAATATGACGATCTTCTCAAGAGGCTTGTCAGATACAATCAGGAAACTGCAGCTAGTTACTCATGTGTCATATCAGTTGGATCGAAATTGTCAAACGCCTTTGATTTCTGTTAGTTTTTGGAGAATGGCACAAGAGGTCTGTCCTTTAACTTCGGGGGAAAGACTGGCGGTGATGTTGGCATACTCTGTCCATCATCATCCTCTGCCACTGTGGCCTCTCTGAAGAAAGAATCATCCATTTAAACATCTCACAGGTCATTGGGTTGAAGGAAGGGGAACACCGCTGACCCTTGATGCCCCGAGGTTGTGACTTTTTGCATAAAACAAGCCTTTTTTTTTCTTTGTTTCTTGTTGGACACCAGACTGAGCCTGCACACTGGTGTTTAGTTGCTGCCGACTGCAGTTAAGGATTATAAATCTTATCTTTGCGTCTGTGATAAGAAGACTCTTGCACGGGGGGAGATGGACCAGGAACACAGGCTAACCAGCTCGGCTGCTCTTTGTCTGGGCTCTTTAAGTTTCATTTAGACTGAAGCTGATGGTGATGAAATGGACTTTTGTGAGCTGTGGTATTGATCCTGCCTTCACAAACTATTGATTTCCACTAGGGCTCTGTGGAGCTTATTTAGACATAACTTGCGCCTTCTTTAGATGTGTGTTTTTCTTTCATTTCTACAACTACAAGGGCATTTTTTTTCATTTTAGACTCTAATTTTTACTGAGAATCTTTATACATTAATGTGTATAACCATCAATAACATCTTGTGTCTCTGTCTCGTCTCTTTCCAGGTGGTGCGGGCGAGGCTGGAAGAGAGAGGAGTCTGTGTTAAGGACGTGAGGCTGAATGGTTCGGCTGCCAGCCACGTGCTCCATCAGGACACTGGACTGGGCTATAAGGACCTGGACCTGATCTTCGGTGTGTCGCTGAAGGATGATCAGGCCTTCCGTCTGGTGAAGGACGTCGTGCTGGACTGCCTCTTTGACTTCCTGCCAGTTGGCGTCTCTAAGGAGCGCATCACAGCCCTAACCCTCAAAGAGGCCTACGTACAGAAACTGGTGAAAGTCTGTAATGACACAGACCGTTGGAGCCTCATCTCGCTGTCCAACAACACGGGCAAGAATGTGGAGCTAAAGTTTGTGGACTCTTTACGGCGGCAGTTTGAATTCAGCGTGGACTCCTTCCAGATTTGCCTCGACTCTCTGCTCTTATTTGACCGCTGCTCGGAGACGCCCATGTCCGAGAGCTTTCACCCCACTGTGATTGGCGAGAGCGTGTACGGGGACTTCCAGGAGGCCATGGAGCACCTGTGTCAGAGGACCATAGCTACACGCAGCCCTGAAGAAATCAGAGGCGGCGGCTTATTGAAGTACTGCCACCTGCTGGTGCGAGGGTTCAGGCCCTCCTCGGAGGCGGACATGAAGCAGATGCAGCGCTACATGTGCTCACGCTTCTTCATTGACTTCTCTGACATAGGAGAGCAGCAGAGGAAACTGGAGGCCTACCTGCAAAACCACTTTGCTGGGATGGAGCACAAACGGTACGAGTGCCTGATGACTCTGCACCAAGTGGTGAACGAGAGCACCGTGTGTCTGATGGGCCACGAAAGGCGCCAGACGCTCAGCCTCATCTCAATGCTGGCGCTGAAGGTACTGGCCGAGCAGAACGCCATCCCCACTGTAACGAATGTCACGTGTTACTACCAGCCGGCTCCGTACGTGCAGGACATTAACTTCAGTAATTACTATATCGCACATGTGCAGCCGCCGCAGATTTCACCGTGCAGTAATTCATATCAGACGTGGCTGCCCTGTAGCTGAACTGGCCATGAGGAGGGTAGAGGCGGATGCGTCGCCATTGCTCTTTATCTTTTTAAAGGAAGTGGACTGAAAATACAAAAAAAAAAAAGGAACTCATGTTTGCCAAATGTCACTTGACTTAAACAATCCTGTACTGCTGTACATCTGATTGAGCCGACGCGTTAAGTTTTCTCACTTGTTTAGTCTTGCAAAACATCTGTAAGATTGCTGGTCATTTCTGAGATGTAGCGATAATTTCTTGTTTAAGTATTATTAAAAAGAAAAAAAAGGTTTTTTTTGAAGCTTTATACATGTCAAAAATAGGCTACAGTTTTGAAAACAAACTTTGAAGCTGGTGTTATTTTCATACTCTGGCTTTATTTTTTTAAATTACATACCGGACCAAAGATGTATTTGTTGTTCAGAAAAGGGAATGTTGTTTTGATTCCAAGTGCCTAAAATGAACCATGAAATGTTCTAAAAACATCTGTAAAGTGAGAACTGTGCGTTTAGTGTTTTCTAGATTACTCCGTCTCTCTTTTCAGGAACAGAAGCATTCATTTTTGTGAGATTAAAAAAAAAAGAAAAACTACAGTCTTTTGTATTGTGGTTATTTTATTTTAACCTTGGCCTATAATGAGTGTTGACATTTTAATCTTTGGTTCTAAGGGCTGCAGTTAGTTTAAACTGCTCATTATCTGAAAACTGCCTCACCATTCACACAGTCAAGTTGTATGTTCTCACATGGCCGTTACGAACAGCAGGTTCTCATTGAAGCTGGGACGAGCTTCAAATTAGGATTTTGTCCCATTTCGCTCTGAATAGATGGGAGGTTGTTTGTCTAATACTTGATAAGCTGATGACATCAAGGCAGCTCATTTTCAGTGACCAGGCCCATTGAAATGCATATACTGTCGTCTGGAGTGAGTTGCATTCGTTAAACTGAGGCTGGGGATCCATTACAATCTGAGGACATGAACCATAAGGAGGCTTTTCTAAAGCACAATGGCTTCTCTCTCCTCAGTGATACTAAAGCGTTTCAACAAAGGCTGGCCTGTTCTACCGCCCATGTTACCACTGGAAACCCAGCCCTGTTTGCTTGACTGATACCATAGCCATGTCATTTTGTCTGAGTCAGAATTAAAAATCTTCACAGGCGTAACAGACATGGCCAGAATGATAAAGTTTGTCGAAGGCAGAGGCAGACAGAGACGGTGGGAACGACACAGCTCATTTAGATCAGTGGCCTTCCCTGGATCTTCACAGCATGTCGCATTTGGGACAATATTTACATCCACCGTGCAAACTGAGAACAAAAAGTTTATTTTCCCATGTGTGTGCCACGCCCATTCATTCCTACTCCACATTAAACTCTAGCATAATCTTAAACCAGACATTGAAAGAGCACATTAACAATGTGGTGTTATTGAAGACTATATATACAGACTGCCTTATCTGCATGAATCTGTTAAATACAGGGTTACCAGTGGTGGTCACACTGTGAATGTACTGGCAGAAGCAGACAACTGCAGCCAGTATAAAGAAATATGAGCCCAACGTTTTATAATTTTACATGTGTTATATTCCCATGCAAACATGGCCAGATTAACCTGTAAGGGAAACCCAGGGCAGAGGATTTGCAGTCAGGCCCCTCCTGGCCCCCCATCTGCAGCCTTCTATGCACAGCGTGTGTGTGGGTCACCTCCAGGTTGCCATTAAGTTCAGTGCCAACAGTTCTCTTATGCTGGAATAAAACTTTGTGTTGGCTTGTGATAATGCAATTTAACATAACTTTATTGAGATACTGCATAATGTGAGCACAATGTAAATAAAAGACAAAATGACAAACTGAAGACTGCACTTTGACACGGGTCGTCAGGGATGCAACATTAGCGATTAACAGAAAACCCTTCTTAGTGGATATTGTTTTATATTAGTGAAAATTTCCTATTAATCAGTTACTGGGTGCATTCAATTGACACAGTGAGATGAGTTTACGTTCCATGTGAATTTTGTGTTGTGTACTGTCACTCTGAGGGAACTTGCTAAACTATCAAAAGATAACCCAGAAGACCCCTTCAGAGTTAATTTCTTAGAGTTTGGACAACAAATTTACAACAAAATCCTCATTTACAAATTGGAGGCCACAGACTGAAAGACTGGCACTCAGCTGGCAGGGTGAGGTGGTCCGGCTGAGAATGGGAACTGAAGGATTTAGTGATTTGGGATCTTGATCAAGACAACACAAAGTATCAGATTATTTTAGCATTTTCTGCAGTGACCAAAACCATAAGTTGATTAAGTAAGTTTGACAACTACATATTTATTTTAGCCATAGCTACTTCTCCAATTAGCCCTGAACTTTGCGTAAGTAGAGTTGTAATCATGTTGTATAATCTTTTAATTAAATTACCAAAACCGAGTGACATGCAGTGAACCTGAGGCTTTAGGAGCAACTGCTTACACAAAAGCTCTTTCACAATCAAAAGTGCAGCAACTCTTTGATCTGCATTTACAATAGTCAGTGCTTGAAGACGGGTCATTTTGATATAATTAAAATGTTTAGGGGGCTCAGGGTTTTTTTTTTTTTTTTTACAACAGAACATTGCTCAGGTTGAGATGATGCAGACATCTTTTAGATTTTTATCTCTTTGAGTGTAAATGGTAGCGAGTGGAGCGGATGGTACTATGGTGCCAACATTAAAGCTTTGCAGATAGTGATAAATCACATAAAGCCACATGTGTGTTCGGGGTCACTGTACCATGCAGTCATTTTTTCAAATTACATAAATGACCGCATGTTTCCTAAAGGGCTTTTCCTACTTGCCAGCCTTCGCTGAAACAAAGAGTTCATGGAAACTTTCAGTGCTTGATTATCATCCATTACCTGTTATTCACTATCTTCTCAGGCAGTTATTCCTGAACATGATTATCCTTTTTCCACTTCCACTAAACATCAGCATGTTGCTTCAACAAAAGAGAAAAAATATGCTTGGAAGACACTGAAATATTACGAACTGCGGGGTAATTTTGGACTCAATTTAGCAGCAAACACTGGAAATGATTTCTCGCTGGCCTGTTCTGATAGAGATGTTTTTAATCCTACATCCTGGTAATCCGTCATAATCACTGGCTCTGCTTGTTTTGGCGCGATGTTGAGGTGTTTTGTGCTGTCGGTAAATTATTCCTTTGGTGCTGTGGATGTTTTCCAAGCAGCCATGAGTGTTTGGCAGAAGGTACAGAGACCATCCCAGGGTGTGTTCACGTAGCTTTCCTATGATGCTGTGGCCATAAATTGAACTCAAGCATAACATCCTTCTGGTCAGTATAATTCTTAGGTCTGCTGCATTCAAGACAAGCAAGATGGCCTCGCTGTCACAGGTCACTTGGAATCCTGATCCACTCATCATATCAAAGAAGATCAGTATAAATAAGAAATGTTATATTTCATGGCTGATAGAGTAGTAGCAATGGAGCTGATACACTTTATTAAAATGATTTTTATTGAGAAGTCAGGGGTAGGTTTATATATAACCCAGGGAGAAGAAGAATGAGATATCTGAGACATTTAATTTGGACTTTAATTTGTAGAGTACGTGTGTGGGCTGAGGATCTGTGCACACGTCTGTGTGAAAGGAGGGTGATGACAGGACTGAGACACAGTAATGACAGAGATTTCACAATTTCTTGCCACAATACAAATCAAACTCACCCTGGTCTGGTATCTGTGCTATTACCTCTCCTGAAAAAGGGTTTATTCACCCAAGGGAGCGATTATAATGTCCCACTTACCCATTATCCTCTGGGGGGTTTCTCACTACGTGCCACCCTTTTTGTCTCCCCTGATGCAAGACAAACTTTGAAGACTCAGTCGAGATCACACTGACCCGAGTCAGGAAATGGAGATGTTTTAAATTAAACTGTAGTTGGGGAGCACATGACTCTGTGGATGTGACATCATCCCGAGGGTGCAAAGGGGAAACATATGTTTTAGTTGAACTGCATGATTGGAGCAGGCTGACAGTGCAGCCTCAGCTGGAGGAGACGTGTGGGCCGTCATCTGCTGTTGTTTGCTGGAGAACAGAAAAGAGAAACATCCAAAAGTTCATCACAATTTCTTCAAGAGAGGAAAAGACTCCAAACAACTGTGGCAGAAATGTCACCTAGTGTGTCATAAAGAGGAAACCCACACTTTACTATAAGCCATTAAGTCTGCAGTTAAAAGTTATAGTACTATAAGTCATAATTCACTGCTGCTGGCTGAAAAACCTTGTATCTCCAGATTAAAAATCTTGATGCATTTTGTTGAACTCAGTGGGTTTTAAAGATGTTATTGGCACAGGAGGATGGATGCATTTCTTATCTCATTTAAAAGCTTGTCGTTCTTTTAACGTATCTTAAAATCTGAATAAACAATAACACGTCAAAAAGGAGGAAACCTTTGAGTTACAAGTGTTAACCTGGATAGTTGTGAAAATATAAAAATCTGGACGGCAGCAAAGTAGTAAATGCTTTTTTGGCTTGGATGCATTAAAGCTTTTTTTCCATTGAGTAAGAGGTCACATAGTCCATGGAGAGGCTCTTGGTTGGTTGGCCAGTTGAAAATATATTACATAAATACATGTACATCAGCCAGTGGTGGAATGTAGCTAAGTACATTTACTCCAATATTGTACTTAACTACATCTGTTTGATTTTAAACATCTATGTCACCACATTTTGAAGGTAAATATTGTAATTTACACTCCACCGCATCTAACAGCTGTGGTTACTTGCTACTGTGAACACCCACGCAGGTGTTCTCACTGACTCACCTGGCTCATTAGAGCTCTTGTCAGGTGTAAGTTGGGTGGTGCCATGCTAGATTTGACATGATGCCACCCAATTCTGCTGATATGATTGTAAAGAGGTAAATTGTCCTGCCCAAAAAGGTGCAACAAAACCAACAGAAGGGTGATGTAGCTGTCAGTCAAGCACAATCTGCACACCCACACAGTTCGGAGAAGAGCTCAACAAGTGAAAGAACACCAGTCACTGGACTGCGGACGTGCAAGGGCTCTAAGATTTTAAATAAATGACAAATGATCACTGAACACTGAAAAAATGATTCATTATTATTGATTAAACTATTTAAAAAAAAAAAAAAAAAATTTCTGCAACTCCTGCTTATACTTAAAAGCATCAGATTCAGTAATAAGTCAAAATTTTACAGTGACAGGATGCACTCTGCATTAGTAGGAATATTTTTACTTTTGATGTTTACAATATATTTTTTAAATAATAAATAAAGATACCTTTGCCAAAGCGATATATGAATATTGTGCTTTTACTTGTTACACAGTATTTGATAAATTGTGTCACTGGTTAAATGTTTGAATACTTCTTCCACCGCTATTATTAACTAAATAAATCTTTCACTTAAAAAAATTACAGCACAAATATTCTCACAAAACCACAGCTTATTGTTTTAATATACCTTGAACTTAATAAGTGGATGTGCTTTAGAGTATTTTATAACTTAAGTGGGAGCCAGGTTAACTTTTCCTCTGCTTTTATTTTTAAAACGATCTAAGCTAAGTTAAGCTACTGTATACAAGGATAATCAAGTCCTGGCAATAACTTCATATTTAGCTCACAGACAGGACCACAGTTGGCCTGCCAATCTTCAAAGCTAAACTTGTACAAGAAAGAAATTAAGAAACAAGCAAACAAGGAAATCAAATATAAAAATTGTGTTCCTCTGGAAAACCCCACAAGCAATCACTTCATTCATTTGTGCTTCAGAATGGATGGTTACTAATAGAGCTCTGATAAACCATGTATGAAACCACTTAAAAGCAGCTTTATAACCTTAAAAGTATGTCTGATTGAGTAAGTTATAAATAATCAATAAATGATGAAGTAAAAAAAAAAAAGATCTGTATAGATTTTACAAGATGAGATAAAACAACTAATCCCCATTAAAACCACAAACAGCAGATTTAGATGTGAGAATAAAGCAGGTCTGAGATGCAGCTGGACACTGGTTTGACTCAAGCTGTGAGTCACCAAACCTGCGTGTGTGTGTGTGTGTGTGCTCATGTTCATGTGTCTGCTCATTTAGAAGGTGATGTCATGCTAGGCGGATGGAACATGCTAGAAAATGCCAAAGTGGAGCATAGACAGGACAGTCTCTACTGGGTTGGTGGGAGGCAGCGGGGGGTGGGGTAATTTGAAGTGGTGGATGTGTGTGTGTGTGTGTGTGTCCGGGCACCAAAATAGCTCGCAGGAGGGAAATAGAATCTGTTATTTCACTTCAGAGTTCAGGGAGCGTGGGGGTGTCACCGCACATCCACTGCTGCTGGAGAGGCAAAATAAAGTGTGAGAGACACTCACACTCACACACACACACACACACACACAGGGGGAGCCAGCGCTGAGCATTCCTGGCATTACAGCACGCTGACAAACAATCCTAACTTTATCCAGCGAGCCGGGCCAACTGAATGGCTGCAGTGTGTAGAGTTTACCCACCGAGGGGGGCAGTGCCCGGCCCGATCCTCCACTCTGTCCCGAAATCCAAACACCAAGATATTCGAGGTGGAACCATCAAAACTCACTGTAGGAAATCTTGAAATTTGCAATGTTTGGAAAGTTAATGACTGCTTATTATGTTAATGTGATTGATGTTCTCATTGTAGAAATACCAGACAGTGTTCTCTTGTATAAGATTTATGCATCAAGACATGATCATAAATTCTGCCAGATAAATGTACAGACGTGTTTGCTTGTTCAAATAACAAAATGTTCTGTCCTCTGGATTTCGAAGATTTGAAAGAACAAAAACCATCTGCATAGTTCAACTATAAAAGAAAGTTTATGAGAACACAACAACTCAACACCCTCGAGTCTGTGGCTGAGATCAAACTATTGCCTTTTATTTTAGCATCATACACCCGCAGACAAACACGTAGGAACTTTACAGTTTCAACAATGCGCATAATTCATATGTTGCCTCTTTTCAGTTATGCAGTGGAGTTATAAAGTACTTTGAAACAGCAGCTTCGAAAATGAATCACAACACAGTTAGTATTTGTTCTAGAGCTTTTAACTATTTAATATGATCTTCCTTAGCAGATGGAGTTGTGCCATTGACTTTGTTTGTCCAATCATAACTTTGCAACTGTAACTATACACCGCAGGCCAGTCAAGCCTTGGATTTCTACACAAGCCAAAGTGGTGTACATGGGACAGGAGAGCATTTAAATGTTGGTAGGTGGTGTTTATTTTTAGCCTTTCCAAAACCACAAGAGCTGATGTGAATAAAGTCTGTTTATCAGCTGCAATCATAAGGGGTCTGACTAACCAGCTTACCGCCTTAAACTGTTTCAAATGGAAATAAATATCATTGGCTAAATGTTTTTTCTGAGCTTTAAATGACATGTTGTCTATGTTTAAATTTAAAAGTTTCCTGATTTTCTGTGTTTTAAGTTAAGAATGAACTTTTAGTCTTAATGTGCTCTGAATAAAAATGTAATCGTAAACATCTACGATTCATGACAGCTTGGCAAACTCCCCCTGCTGAGGAAGATCATGTGGTATGATAAAAAAGCCCTAGATTAGCCACTGAGCGGACCTTGTGGTGACACTGCTGCTTGCAAGACCAACACAGGATTTTTCCTCCATGATATAGTATCCTGAAATCCGATCTTAAGTGCATTTCAGCGTCGGACTCCAGTCACAGTTACCATGTGAAATCCTCCTCTGGATCTTTTCTCATCAGCTGGATGTCATGTGGACCCCCCTGCCTGAGGCCTCTTTCACTGATGTCCCACTTCCTGCATTCCTGGAACAAGACAGGAAGTGTAATGTTGAGAGAGGGGCTTGGTTTTGCTCTTCATCAACACTGGTGCAGATGGGGAAGGGGGGCGTTGGAGAGACGATGACAGCGGTGACTCATGCACAAGAACCTTGGTTCAATCTAGGTTTGTTTACTCAGACCTCAGTAAAAGTCATTGTACCACATTTCAAGTTTTCCACATGTCTCAGAGCTGCTCTTCAACCCTGCTGCCACTGCCGTTGGCTGGTTGCTCAACCCCCTCTCAACAGTCTGCCTCCAGCTGCGAGTGACTGGGGTTATTGGCTACCAGTTCACTGAGCACATCAGCTCAATCTGGTTATAATAACTCCGTGGCTTTGTGTTGATATTAATCTGAGCTAAATCATTTAATGCTCCATGTCTCCGTGTCACTCCAAGGTCACTGGAGAACTTTAGAGAATGGCAGTTTCCCCACTCAAAACCAACATTTCCTTCAAATTGCATTTCTACTCCGTCTGAAACTGAGATCAGATGGAAAAAGAGGTCTCGTCAAAATACGTAAGATTAATGTGCTCAGTGAGGTCTCTTTTTCCAGCTGATCTTAGTTTCAGACTGAGGAAGATACGTTCTTTTTCTGTCTGAAACCAAGACCAGATAAAATTTTTTCAAGAAATTTTGACTGTGCTTGAAGCCTGTCACATGTGGCTGATACTAATGTTGCCGGCGCTGAGCGAGTTTTTAACAGCAGTAGTCGTGTCATTGAGTTTGATGGACCACAGGATGTGCCTGTGAGTGACAGAGAGAGAGAGAGCACAGCTGAACAAAGGCCAAAGTTTAGAATTTATATTGTGACAATTTAAATATAATTAGTGGTGCCTGCAGTGAGCAACCTAAAAGGTATCCTGCTAGGATGGGTGAAACAGCCTGCTTATAAAATGACTCTGTGTGAGCAGCTGTTTGTGGATGTCAGACTTTAGTGCCATGAGCAGCTGGGTGCTTCTCTGGAGTTGCCCATATGAAGGAGCTGTTGCAAACAAAAAAAATCCCTTATGTATTTTAGATTCAATGGAAAAAAAACTACTCAAACACATACACACACACGCGCGCACACACACACACACTGGTTTCTTGAGCAGGTGCATGGGGGAGATGATACATTGTAGGTAACACAGACAGTTCGTTTAATAGGGGAACAACATCTTAATCTCCTGCTCACTGTTTCAAGATCCTAAGTCCATTTGGCCAAATGTCTCAGTTTTAAGAATGGGAGAACCTGCTGAATGCTCAGTGTAAAACTTGTGCAAGTGCTCTAAAAAATGTGAGAGCTAGAGCAGGTTAGAAAACTTGTACAGTCTGCTTTTTTTTCTCAGACCTTTCTGGCTTCTTAAATAGAAAAGTCAGTGCAACAGTTTTGGCTCTCTGGTCACCTGAAGGCTCATTGTGCTGCAAGTTTAAGTCTGACTGATTCCAAACTACATTCATGTGATGGGAGCAAGTTTTCCAATGTTTTACTGTGAAATGATGAATGACGATTGTGAAAAAAAAAAAAAAAAGTGGAATAACAGCAAGCAAAGTGCTCAAGAAGAGCTCACAACTGCTCTCCACTCTGCTGTTCTTTCACACAAAGATCCCACAGTGCTTCCGCAACAATGACCTAATTTCTTATGCCAGCTTTCTGGAGAGGCGTGACAGATGTAAGGTGTAACAGTGTGATGGTTTGCATTTACTCTTTCAATGCTTTCTCAAAAATGACAATGGCATAACTTGGCACTAACAATCATTTACCATCTTTGCTATATGGAAAGCTAATCTTAGCCCTTTGCTAAGACAGTAAGTGGTTTCTGGATCTTACTGTATTCACAATTTGCAGATATTTCAGTCCCTTTTATTGCTGTTTGAGTTATAATACCCCCCCCCCATTCCTGCTATGAAAAGCATGTATAAAGGGGCTTGACACATGCATTATAAAAAGTTTGTGCATTCTAGTTTGATTTGTGCAAAATGGGTTCAGCCAGTCTAAGAAAAGAATTGCTCACTATTCTTAAGCTGCATGGTTTTATGTATTGTTTGCATACGTGTTGGCAACGGTGCAAGAGGAGTAACACAGTAAAAAACCATCCATAAGAATAGGTAGCATAAAAAGAAAAATGATGAAGAACAGTCATAGTGTACCCAGTGCTTTGCATGAGGCACACTAATGAGGCCTCATCAAAAGCCATAAATTGGTGGTTGGTTTGCCAATATACATTTCACTCCTGAAACATATGGTTCTTGCTCCAAACTAGAGAAAAAGCACACAGTTGATATATGAGCATGTATCCACAATGACCATCAGGGAATGTTCATAAAGATCATGGCAGCCTTAACAGACCGTCTTTTGTTTGTGAATTTAGCAGCGTATCGTTTAATAAAATATAGAAATGTGGCCATGTTCACTACAGGCAATAAATCTCACAACTGGCAGCAAATGACAAGAGAAGAATTGATACCAGGTGCATCTGAAGAATCACATTATTCACTTGAGTCAAATTTAAAAATAAAAAATGAGATAATGAAACCAAACCAAATGTTTAACCTTGGGAAATATATTTCTAATGGCATACAACGATAACTCTCAAGATAAAAACTTTTGTGGTCCCTGGCACGAACACAATGCATTTTCCAATTAATTACTTGAATGCATTTCCAAGCATTAAACCAAGCCATTAAACCGTCAGAGGGAGTGACTTACGAGCGTGTAATTATAATAGTGTGTTCCAACTGTTTTGTTGATAATTTTAATTCTTGTACGGTCAGTCAGTTTTTATAGTGTGATATAAAGCTGAGCAGTTCTTTTTCTTATGAAATCATTCTGTCTGTCTACCAAAAGGGTTTAACGTTTATTGTTAAAAGATGTGGCGAAGGCAGGATGGACCCCAGGAATCAAAACAAGGAATGCTTTTTTCCTTCATTTGATTTTCCCAGTAACTTATTATTATTTTATTTCAAATACCCAACTGAGGTGGTATTTTCTATTTTCTTATTAATAAAGGGATTATATATTTCAGGTCTTAAGCCTGATGTGTTGACACTGGTCCGTCCAATGTGTGCTTTGGCCAGTATAAGTTCCAGTATGGTTCCATCCTGAGTGACTGGAAGCGTAGATCCAGAATGTGCGGATTTGGATCCACCAGCTTGAATGACTCGTGCCAACCTACAGTAGAGACAAGCCTCCACTCTTCCAGAGGATAAAGCTATTGTATTTGGACATCATACAGGAAGGATACAGAGCACATGTGGCTTCAGTGTGCTCAAGCCCACTTAGCCTGGAGATCTCTTGTGTCTCTCCTACAGATTCTTCTCTCATGGTTGATTTACTTTCAGTGAAAAGTGATGGAATAAGTAGTAAGTTGTTAATTTTTGACTGCTAGTTGCACTCTAGCCTCTATAAAGGTAACAGTCTGCTACGGTCTAAAAAGGTGGTCCTCAAAGCTCAGTCTTAAGCCCAATTTTATTTGCTTTTGATCTGCTTAATTGGCCTCTTTAAAAAAAATTACAGCACACCATATGGCTGAGTGTTTGAGCCAAAAGTGCTCCATGTAACATTTTATCAGCAATTCCTCATTTTAACTCTCATACTGTAACTTGCACGGCTAAAAAATGTTTTTAAATCCTCTTCATATCATTTGACTTGATTTTTCTACATTGTTCATCAAGCACTTATTGAACCTCTATATAGAAATTGGACTGTGAGTGTGGCAAAAATATTACATATACTTCAATTATAGCCATTGTTTTAATTTAGTCCACATCTTTTTAAATTAACATCTATATTTTCTGTTTAAATATATTTGAATTTCTCTGTGAAGCACCAGCCTTAAATGCACTCTATAAATGGACTCACCCAGATGAAATACATTTTTTCAAAAAACAAAAAAAGATAGAAGAGAAAACAGGTTCACCTTTAAATTTACACTAAAGATCTCTAACACCTGCTGACTTGAGACAGTGCAACAGAGGAGAGATTCAGCCGAGCTGAGGAGTCCTCAGGCACCCGACTGTAACCTTTGGCATTCACCTAAGTGATGTAACACACTAACCTGATTTCCACAGATCTGCAGGCTAGAATGCATTAATGATTTGATTGGATAACATTGCTTCTCCTCGTCTTCATAATCTTTTTGTTTTCTTCTGTTTGTCCTGCTGAGGATAGACAGATGCCCTGAATGTCATAATTCAGATTTGCTATTGTCCCTTCAAGGCCGCAGAGGGCAAGCTACAAATCTGCACTCAAAGGTAATTAAAATGAGACTGACAGGAAAACATTTTATTGATTTAATAATGGCGCATATGTAATTTTTAAAGCACACGTTGTTGTCATTTAATCCTGCCTTCAGTGAACACACCTTCTCTGCTCTGAGACTTTCGGACTTCCTGGACCCCACATAGACAGAGAGTAACTGTGTGCTGTCAGTAAACTCAAACACTAATAAACACACACATCATCCTTTCTCAGCCTCCCCCTAAAGACAAAGAAACACACCCATAGCATTTATCAACTCTGTCTTTACACACATACACACACACCAATAGGCGCAGGCATTAGTACATAACACCACACGAGACCTCTTGTTCATGACATCACCCACGCATTAACAAGTCTGCCTGTGTTGACCGTGGGGTGACATCCAGGGCCATCCAGGGTTTTTTCACTGAAACTCTTGGACAGATTTCTTCGTTTCCTCTGGGCTGTTGAAGTCCCATGTGGTTGTAATAAATCCACCGCAAACTTGAAACGAACACCGCAAAAAAGATGTTTGGATAGTCCCTCATACTTTTTCATTTTTTCCTTCCCTAAACTGATTTTTCTCTCTTTGGAAACTTTGTTTTTGTTTTGCGCGTGATTTCACTGTTTGCACTTCCTCCCACGTGGATCCAGTTGAGGGAAGAATTGTACAGTATGAGCAAAGTGGAGACATTGTGATCTTTCTTTTATGGCCAAAACTCAGAGCTTTAAAAGCAAAGGTTCAAATGAGGTTCTTTGCTCCCACCAAATGTTCATTCATTCACCGCTACTTTTTTACATTTGACATTTTACGTATTTATCAAGTACAAAAAACAATCATATTAAATGTGATTACACATCTCACATTAATGGCATATTAACAGGTGACCAGACATACAGCAAAAGTCTTTGACTACAGCTCACAGAAACCATGTATCGTATTTTGCATTGCTTAAATGGTTTTAACAACACAAATCAGAATTCATCCATTCATCCACATTTCACACACTATAGGCAGGTGGCCTGCTCATCACACACACACACACACACACACACACACATGCAAACACAAATGAGACAGGGGTTCATTTTTGTGCCTTAAGACATTTTTTACCTGCAGACTTGAGAAGCCTGCGATTTAAACATATAAAAATGTCAAAACTGATGCAGCAATGATAAAAATGCACTCATTTTTGGTCCACGTGTGGATCAATGTCTAAAAACATTCAGTCAGGATACACTTTGCATGAAAAAGCCCCATGTTTTTTTAAGTACATGTTCCCAATTAGTAGTGCAGACACTTTTTGTTCATAACTCATATGGTGAGAAACCATGAGATGACATCAGCTGCTTATTTACTCAGACTTGAAAAGCTCCCCCACAGCAACAGATGACATCGAACAGCTGTTTAGTCTTCATCATCAGAAAACTCATCTTAACAAATACAAGTGGCTTAAATTAACTGACAAAACGTGGTAAGTCATAAGTCCACATGGTTGTTAGAAAGCTCAAGAAACCCTTTAAAGAGCTGCTGAAAAAGAGATGGGGCATCATAATGATGACCACAGATCAAGCGTTTCATCCTAAAAACACATAATTTTACAAAGAACATTACTGAGGAACTTCAGGTTTGTTTCACAAGACAGAACAAGCTGCTTTGAGGATGTTCAGACCCATGCGTCTGCCTCTGTGAATGGCAGAAAGTTTGCTATAAATGTTTTCACTCTTGTTACTCTGAGGTCGGGCTTCCTTTGCTTGTACACTGTTTTTGACTGTCATGTTGTCTGTAATTTACAGTCCCGCTCTCTGTAACAAGCTGCCATCTGACCAGGAGGCCATTACAACTGTTTCATCTTTCAAAAAAAAATGTAAATCTTACCTCTAACCTCTTCCAGGCTTATGACTGATTATATTACATCTCTATGTGTGTGTGTTTCATGTATATGTGTGTATTTGCCTGGTAGCATAATTTTCCTGCACAGTGGGTTTTCATTACTGCGTGTTTACTTTATGTTGGATTTATGGCTCCTTGATTTTAGTTTCTGCATTTGTACTCATAGTTATGTTCTTATATTTGTTGCTTTTGTTTTCTATCTTCTCAGGGATGTAAGCCGTTGACAATATCCAGAATTGAGGATGACCATGATGTTAAGAATGAAATATTGATATGGCTTAAATAATACACATATAACAATACTGTCTAAATAATACAACGACTCTTAATTTATTTCCAGTTATTACATTTTCACTTTAACACAGTAGACTACAGAAATGCAGAAATGGTGGTTGCCATCTGGCATAAAATGGAAAAAGATGATTATTGTATTTGGTCTTTTTATTTGCTTTTGTAGTTATGGCTACAGACTTTTTCGCCACCTCTCTCCACTCATGTTGTGACTATAATTCAGTTTATAAAAACAAAATATAATGCAAAGTAAAAAAAAAAAGAAAAGAAAAGAAGATTAATTTTATTTATAGCATTTTTTATATTATTATCATAAATAAATGTGGCCATGATAACAGATGATCTGGTGTTGTGACAAGACCAATACCTACTATCATTATATCTTTTGAATTTTTGGACGTGAATCAAATTGAGCTCTCTTGTATTTAAGCATGCTATATAAAGAACCAATATTAGAACTGACATTTCAGATTTCTTTGGTTTTCAGGGATACAGGTTTCTACAAATACTCAAATAAAGTCTTATTTTGAACTAAAACCAAGCTTGCAAATGTGTGACATTGGTGGATTTAGATGCTTTGGCACAATGTCCAACCAGATCACTCAGCAATGAGTCCAATTCCTGCTTCTCCCAAATCGCTGCGGTTCCTGTGTACAAATACCCAACCTGTGGAGAATCCACTGCAAACACTGCTAATACAGAGAGGAAAGGTTGTTGTCGCAGCTTTTGAACTATGCTGCGCTAATTGGATTAGTGGGCAGTTGAAAAGGAAATGAGAGTAAGAGGGGATTTACACACTAACACAATTTGGCCTGTTGGCAAAGGAACTCTGCTTTGTCATTTTGCGCAGCTTGATCTGATGTGATGTTTGCACACAGCCGGCTTAAAACTCACTGAGTGCAGTTATTGAATCATATTGTTTCTGAATGGAGAGACAAACACCAAGCGGTTGTCAAAATTGCAGCATTCTTTCAAGCTACTCTTCCATTCACTGCAGACAAATTTGGTGTCTTATTTTGAAGGCCTTTTTTTTTTTTTCCTCTTTCTGTCTCAGACCAAAGGGCTTTTTGCACTTGTTTGTCAGCATAAATCTGAAGCTCAAGCACAATCGTAGAGAGCTCAGAGATCAAATCGCAGCCTTGGGAAGAACCACAGGATCTTTTTGCAGACACACTACACAAATGACTCAGTGTCTGTCCGGTGTGCCAGTGTGTAATTGACGGTTGTGGATAAGTTATAGTACATATTTCACATATCCCTTTCCAGCTTTTTTTTCTGTGTTTTAAGGCATCTTTGGGGTGTTCACTGTGCTGCAATAGAGGCAAATCTTTGTCTGTGTCTCGTTTCTCCTGCAGTCTGGCTGACACACACTGAAGGCTCTTCTTGTAGTCAGGAGTGGAGTTAAACATCTCTTGCTTGGTGCATAATTCATATTTGGTTTGGTTTGTCATTTAGTTATTTTGGTTGGATTGTGTCTAACTGTGGCACCACCAGTTATTTTGGTCAAGGGGAGCCTAAAATTGTGGCACCACCAAAACTGTTTTGGATATGGCAGATTTGGCGTGTGCCTATGTGTGTGTGGCAGTAAATAGAGACTTAAGAGACAGCTGAAGATACAAGGATGTTCTTAAAGTCTTTGGGTGGTCCAACCTCTCCGGGAGGTTCAGCCTACTTTTTGCGAGTGCCAGCGCCGAACAGTGGTCATTATTAGCAGACAAACCAGCCCCACCAGGCCGGGATTACCTTCCAGCCAGCTGCAGATGTGAACGTCTAAACAGTTCTCCCACTCTGTTTTGACGTGCTCTATTACAGGTTGTGCGTTCTGCACCAGATCCTTTGCCCCAAAAAATTTTGAAAAAATAAAATAAAATTGACAGCTAAATGAAATCATTCATTTTCTGGTGTGATGTCATCCAAAAATTGCCATAATTGCGCAGGCCTGGCGTCTCTGGTCTGTGACTGGCAGAGACACAAGCGCCAGGCGAGGTGCACGTACAGGAAGCAGGACCAGTGGATGCTCCCTGTTGTATCTGTATGGACCCTTTGGGATGTGCAGTAGAGTGAGGGGTGCAGGACCACTTTCCTCTGACCGCTCAGAAAGCAAGCAAAGACAAGATGGGATTTGATGTGATCAGAGCCAAAAGGCTAATGATAGACTCTGAAATTCAGCAGTAGACGCTCAGGGTACTTCAGTCCACTGTATGGGAATGCAGTTATGTAAGAGCCTGAGGGAATCTAGAGTGAGGGGAGACTCTCCAACTGCACAAAACATAAGAGGCTTAACCTTTTGTGTGAAATGCTCATCTTAGCAGTCTCAACAAATGACCGTCTTCCTTCATGTGAAAGATTTTTTCTCTGCATGTTCTCCTTTGCAATAGCAGAAGTGTTGCTACAGTAAAAGTTGAAAACCACAATAAACAAAAATCAATTTCTACATTTTTAAAAGTTAAGGTCCATTCTCATTAGTAGATGCTTGTTTAAAAAGTTGCATCGATCAATACTGGGATCAAATTGCAGTGTAATGTGACAGGAGTTGCAGCACTCCTGTTCCCCTCAGCTCAACAGAAAGTTTTAGTGTCTTTAGCTCCTTTTTTGACCTTAATGCTACAAAATGTATTGCCTTGGTTCAATTCCACCATCCTTATATGTGCCATTATTAAGAAGCAGGCAGCTGGTTTCAGCAAACAAACTCTAACACTGACCCACTATTTAATCATTTATTCCACATCAAGCATGTTAAGAGCATCATCAAATGTTTTTCTATGTAAAAATGTTATTTAGCAAATTACTTCGGTTGAGCAAAAATTACAATAAAATAATAAATATAATATATTAAAAATAAATAAATAATAGAAATAGAATATTTGCCTGTTAAGTGTGAGGATACAGTGGTGAGAAGTGGCATAAAATGTGAACACTGAGGTCAGGTAACTTTAATACAGTGCTCAAGTAAATGTACTTTGCTTCATTTCAGCGTTGTTCCTTTTGTGATATCTGTAAATGAAGGAAAAATGAAATAATCTTAATATTTCATTCATTAATTCTACTAGAGTTTTGAGAACAAGGCTGGTAGTACAAGTTGTACACAGAGCTCTTAAGAATGACGAGATCAGACGGTTTATTTAGTCTGAGCGTCTGGGAAAAGGGTCAGAAAGCCGCAGAAGGGGGGCGGCTCTTTTTCAGCCCCGGGCTGGAGGCTTTAGTTCACAGAGTTAGAGGATGCTGCCGGTTGATCTTGATCGCTGGTTCTTCCTCTTGGCCTGCTTCCTCTCTTACCTCACGGTGACCTGTCCCACTTCTGGCATTGGCCGGCACTTACTCTACCTGTCAGACACGCTGCTGCCTTCATGCGACGGAGGCAGGGACGGGATATACGCTCAGCCTGTTGTGTAAGAGCAGCGTAAAGAGATAATACTCTTTCCTCAAGACAAGCTTTGAGACTGTACTTTCTCCTGCCATCATTAACACAGTTATCTCTAAATCCCTGCTACACAAACAACACTGTCACAGTTTAATTCACGACATATTGGATCACATTTTAAGCTTTTAAATTTGAGTACAGTTGTATAAAAAAAAGTGCAAACACTTACACTTTACCATCATGGCAGACATCTGACTTTTCAAGCCAATACTCTTCTGTGATGATACACAATTATATTAAAGAGCATCACTGTCTACATAAACTCTATCCATACAGACTGTTGGGTATGAGCACATTTCTAGACAGACCATACTAAACCAATTAAAACATCAAGTCATCCTCGCTGATATTTGATCTCACTTCAAAAAATAAACCGCTGCAACTTGCATCTCCTGTGTCTCCATTCCCACAGGCGAGGAGACATCCAGCAGCAGGGACGTCTCACAGATCTGAGATGCAGCGGGGCTCGAGTCCCGGTGGACTGTGGGAGAAAGCTTTCATGCCTTTCGGCTAGGGGAGTGTGTTTCCCCTGGAAGAGATTTTCTATGAAAACAGTCTGTAAGTGAACGCTTCCAAGAAGTTGTCAGAGTTGATATATAAACACATTCTTACAAGGGTATACCAAGGAGCGTGTGGAGAGCACGTGCTCGAGTAAAGGCAAGTAATTTCATTCTGTCAGTGTTTGTGTAACTGACCTCAGCTAACTCACTGTATGCACCACAAGACTCAAAGGGAAGCTGTGAGCAGCACAGACAGGGGCAATTACAGGATCAAGACATTTTAATAATATCATTCCAGTTCAATATTAGGAAAGTTTAGCATAACTTCAGACATTTGGTTTCTATACGTCCTGGAAAACAGCCTCTGTGGTCGCAGATTCTCACAAGTTAAGTTTCCGCAAACTGGTTCCTTAGAAAAGGGAAGAAAATACTCTCTCAATCTCTCTCTCTCTAAATATATATTTATATTTGTACACATAAAAACTTAATTATTATGAAATTTCGGTGGGAGCCTAACAGCAGTGTGATGACTTAAGAACCTCTGCAATGCCACAAACTGGCCACAATTGAGTAGAAAACAGAAGTAAACATGATGGTTGGTGCAAGGTCAGCGGTTTTTTACTTTTAGCGCAAAAATGAAATCTTGAGTGAGTTCTCTGTAAGAGTTTTGATTCTCACGATCAGTTTTGGCCTGTTGTGTAGAGTTACAGACTTGCATCACAGCGCCCTCTGGTGCTAAACACGTATAAAAAAAACCCGGGAACAGATTTTCCCCACATTAACTTTCCTTTGTAAACGGAAATAAAATGAAAATTCCGCCAGGTGTTCCTCCACATCTGCACACCGACTAAACACACGAATGTCTACAAAAAACAATCTGTGCCCCGTCGCGCTGCAGTGTGTGAGGTTATAACCGTGTAGTAAACTGTGATCCAGTGTCAGGTTGCAGCAGAGACTGGTGTGCAAGTAACTGGTGTTTATTAAGCAGCCAGAACACAGAGGAATTTGAAAGAGGAAATATGAAGCAGATAAGATTTAAAAAACAACAACAACAACAACAAAAAAAATGAAGCTGCAGTAGCTGATCCGCTGCTTTAAACGCACCGATATGGAAGTGAAGAATATGACACTTTAAACGAACTTTACATGAATCACCTTGTGAATTACATATTGTGCTGTCCCGTGTGTCTGCTTCAGCGTCTATATTTAGTTGTTGTCATGTGTCGCGCTGGTCAGCTGGGGTCCCGCAGCAGGACACGCCTCTGCGCTGAATGGAGCACGCCGTGCGTAAAGTCCGACCTGCAGCGGATTCAAACTTTTTATTTTTTTAACCCCATTTCACGGTTTTTTGCAAGTTTCTATTCGACCTTTCCTACTCGCTTTCAGTCGAGTAAATGCAGCGATGACGCGAGAGGAAGATCTCATTCGGATTGCAAAAAAACTGGACAAGATGGTGTCTAGAAATAACACGGTGAGACTGAATGTTGACACCCACAGGTGGCGCGTTGTGCTGCCACCTCGTGCTGCGCAGAAGGCCCGTGAATGTTTTTTTCTGAAATATGAAACGCTTTAGGTTAAAGTTAACTTTTATTTATGTCTTAATCGGTACATATTGAAACTCTTTGCGTTTGTACCGTGAGGTTGACTGCGCTGAAACAGTATCAACAGGTGTTTGGTGCAATTTTGCACAGAATTCGCTTGCAGGACGCTTCAGTCGCCATATGGGTCGAGTTTTGTTGACAGCTTTTTGCAAATCTTTTGCTAGTGTCCATATTTATCAGTGACTCATGCAACAGAAAGTAAACACGGCGGACTGCGGCCAAGGTCGTTTGTGTGTGTCGTGTGTGTGTGTGTGTCTGTTGTGACTGACTGCAAACAGTACGTTGCTCCATGGCGCTCTTGCACAGTGGGAGTGAATAAAAACTTTGAAAACTCCGATTTCCAGCGTGTGATCTGAATAAAGCCAACATTCACAGATATTCTAGATTAATAACTGCTGTGATATATATGCATCTCTTTGGAATTAATACTGATTGTCATAAATTTCTTTCAAGCATTTTTTAAAAAGGAGAAGTGAAAGTAAAGTTGCTTACTTATCAGTTCGTGGTTTCCTTTGGACACGCTCCTATACTGTCAGATCTGTCATTTTAAATTATCATCACAAATTTCTAAATAAACACATTCAAGACTGACATATTAAAAGTCTAAATTGTGTGTTGTGTGTGTGTGTATGTGTGTGTGTGCGCGCGCGTGCGTACAGGAAGGCGCCATAGACCTGCTGAGGGAACTGAAAGGTTTCAATATGACACTAAAGCTTCTCCAGGTAAGTTTCAGTGTGTTCTAATAGACTTTATAGCTTTAATTCACAGAAGTACAGTTTTAGTTTTATCATTGGTTTTCAATGTATAAGGAATTAAAAACGAGCAAAAGTAATCAAAATAACTGTGGTCTTGCACCTTAAAAAAAAAAAAAGCATGATAACTAATGCTCAGGATTTGCATTTGTGTGTGCGTGTGTGTGTTTTAGGAAACGAGGATCGGCATGTCTGTGAACAGTATCAGGAAGCACTGCACAGATGAGGAAGTCATTGCTTTGGCAAAAGTCCTCATAAAAGACTGGAAAAGACTTCTGGGTACTTGGCTTAATTCATGGTTTACACATCAGTTAGATTGTGGTTTGTGCAGTAAAAACATCTGTGGAATGACTGATTTGCTAATATGATTCATTCAAACCCTCCAAACAGACTCTGGCCATTCTCACTCTGACAAACCAGCAGAAATGAAGAACGGTTTGGACTCCAGCAAAAGTGCAGCGTCTCCAAGCAGCCCCTCCTCTGAGACACAGAGCAGGTCAGTGTTTCCCTCACAGGTAACATTATTTTTAACACAGAAGCAGAGACATGATGAAACAAAGTTGTGGTCAGTATCAACACAACTGTAACATCAACCTGCTGTCAGACCCGGAGTGTAAACATGACCCAAGTTCATCTAAAATTTACATGAAATAAAGATGGAAGCACAGCCAGATGTTTGTCATGCTCAGTGATGATGTACCACACATGGCCTTTATGTGCAATGACACTTAGAAAAACAGCTCAAGCCAAGATCCAACAACAGTTCTGTCAAAAAGTACTTGGGAAATATAAAGATAGATAAAAACATTTCAGCCTGAGGTGACACTGAAGCAGGATATCCAGAGTAAGTTACTCTTGTTTCAGAATAATAAAGGGCATGTTTGTTTCTTTGCCACAAAAGCTGCCAAAGAGGGAAAGGAATAGAAACTGTTGTTAATTCATAAAGGGAGATTCAGTCGTTGTAAGAACAACACCAGTGAAAATTAAACAAAGGAGATGTAAAGGTAGTAAGGGTAAGAGCACGAGTGCCGGCAAGATGATAAGAATAATATACATATAAATAAAAGTATGTTATAAAAAGAGATATACAGATAAGGTTAAACATTTGGCAGCTATAACAGTACATCAATAAACACAGATATGCACATATAAACACTGTATAAATAAAGATAGATTTGCACATAGGATGGATGTATTAGTAAATATAGATTAGTACATATGAACAGTGCTTATGTAAAAATAGATGTGCACCTATGAACAATTTATTGCTAAAAATATAAATATGCATATTTTACAGTTTATCAGGCAATAGTCTCAATCTGTCAGTTTCTTTCTATCAAGAGAAATAAATTTTTATATTATAATATGTAATACATACAATACAGTACAGTATAATACAATATATAATACATTCCTTTACCTCTTTTTCATTTAAACTTAAAATACACAACATTTCCACATAAAAAATATCTAAAAATGACTGTATCTTTGTTGCGTATTTGGTTGAGTTGTGTATTTGCATAATCAAAAATGTTTCCTTTAATATTTAGACTCATAGAATTCTGCAATTTTATTGAAGTAAGATTGTGTTTCATTTTGTCACCTGTTGCTAATTTCTGAGCAAACACCAGTCAGAGAGTGAGGAAGGAAATCACAGCAAATGTGACTGAATGTAACATGAATAAGACTTAAATAAATCTCCTCAGCTGTAAACATTTCTGTCTGAGTGAGTCGGTCAGGTTTCCATCTGCAGTGAAGGCTGTTTAACAATGAAACAAACAAATCAAACGATTCAACGCTGCTTTACGTCACTGAACCACATCGTTTGTTTACAGTTTTAATGGAGAGACATCTGGTTACAGAAAACTCACGTTGTGCATTTAAGTCATTTTTACATGTAGTTTTGTTCTATGAGAGAAAATACATGAGTAAATGTGAGTAGGAGGCCGTTTTCTCAAGTGTCTGCACAAAGACAGTCTTTAGCACCAAGGACAAAACCTTGTATTAGGAAATAAAGTTAAAAACTAGAAAAGTATTCTGTCATAATTACAGCTACCTGCTGTTTGTCAGTCCCTGTGCAACTCATTGAACTCATACAATAAAAGAAAGAGTGAAGACTGATTTACTCTGCAAGCTCATCATGGGTTTTTGTAGCATCAGGGGGAAATCATTGTAATTTTAATCCTGTCCAAACTGAGCATTACAACAGCAAACCTGACCAAGGTGAAACTGGTCCATGTTTGCTTGCTCTTGAATAGATGTGACACCAATACTTCCTTTGTTTCTGTCAGTCACAGGAGACTGGATGTCAAACCGAAACAGGACTCAGATCCTGACTTAAAACACTCTGAGAAAAACCGAAAAGAAACACATGGCAATGAACACAGAAACAAAAAGGGCCAAGCAGATGAGCCCAACAATGAGGATCCCCAAAACGGGAAACATCCCCAAGAAATCCGAAAAGAGAAGACTCCAGAAGAATCCAAGAAACAAAGACCTGCAGAGGATGCGCAACTACAAATGTGTAACAAGAAACAAAAGCATGTGCAAGACCTGCAGAGTGAGAAACACAAGCCAGAACCGAGGAAAGAAAGACCTTTAGAAGAACCAAAAAAGATGAGACATGTGGAAGAATTCAAAAGGGAGAAACAACCCGAGGAGCCTAAGATGCACAGCTACACAGACGACACAAAGAAGGACAAACACAAAGAAGAAAACAGACACGAGAGGCTGATAAACATGCTGCAGCGACAGGGACCGCCAAGTGAACCCCAGAGAGAGAAACCTGCTGATGTTCACAGACCCATGTTTGAAAGGTGAGAGCAAAGGGGTTTGAAAAACTGCTTATTTCACATCAGAAACATCCAGCAGAGCTTCAGATTGAACTATTTATTTCAGGAGAGGAGTGCTGGACAGCAGTATTCTGTATCCCACCCGGTTCCCCTCTCCTCCCCGACCTCCTCGACCTCCTCTCCTGATCAAACGCCCCTCTTTGGACCTGAAAAAAGACAGGTCAGGACTCCTGCAATGCCTGAACTGAAGAGACTGAAATGTTCCTGCTGATTCTGCATGACACCGAGTGTGAGTTACTCACGTGCACTGATGTTTGTTCCTGTGGTTTTATAACTGGGCTCACGGCCGAACAGGATCCCCTCGGTGCATGGTGCATGCTGTGATTGGTCAGTCACTTGTGTTTTTTTTGTTGAAGGGATTTTACATTTAGCTTGAATTGCATGCCACATGGCCGGGCACCGTTGGGTCGCAGCGCTCTGATCTGTGCTGTTGTGACATTTGTTCAGGAAGGACAGTAAAGACTCTTCCTCCCGACGTCCTCATCCTCATGCTCCTCGACCCGCCTCTCCACCGGCCAGGCGACCCTCACTGGAAGTAAAGAAAGAGAGGTCAGGCGTGCTTTGGTGCATGTTTGTGAAGCCATTTTTTTTAGTGAGTTTAATGCGAAAAAAAGTGTGAGCTTTTAATGGAAAAGTCAAACATTTTGATTTTCACGTCAGGAAAGTCCCACCCGACCCAAACGCTCCTATTGCTCCTCTTCCTTTTCACCTTCATCCTCCTCCACCAAGGTCAGGGTCTGCATGCCCACTGCACTGTCTCACATTAATATCAACTCTCTTCATAAAGATTAAACAGTAATTAAACTGAGCCCAAAGGTGTTTTTTCATTTAGAAAAGAGCCTCCAGACCCAAACGCTCCTCTTCCTCCACTTCCTCTCCACCTTCACCCTCCTCCTCCTGTGAAGCGTCCCTCACTGGACGGGAAGAAGGAAAGGTCTGGATCAGATGAGTCCTCATTTCAGACTGCATGCAGTCACTGCCTTGGTTATTTTGGAAACAAATCACCCATATTTTTGTCTGGCATTCTCATCTCTGCATTGAATCCTTGTGTTGTTTGCCACAGCAGGAAGGAGTCGTCAGACTCTAAACCTCCTACACAGAAGAAGACGTCAGATCACATGAAGAAGGACAGGTCCGACATCTGGAAATGATTCTGTTTCTCATTGATCCTAAAAGAAAGCTTTGTCGTCTCTGAAGAATCGATGACCCCAAACTTTCATTTGTTTTACAAAAAATATTTACATTAGCATAGGACTTTCAGTGTGGTGTGTTAGCTGTTGTAAGAGTGCTATCATGGTTATCTTCTTTTTAAATGGCTACATAGTTCAAATCAAATAACAACATGTGGGACTCATTTAGATTCAGATAAGTCTTGAATTTCAGCTGAAGCTTCTTAAACACTTTAATAGTGTAACAGAGGTTTATGATTCATTCTCTTCTGACTAAAATATCCCGACAAATGATTAAGGAATCATTGAACATTTCAATTATGACTTGAAGCAAGTGCTCACTAACTGTTAGAAGAGACAAAGATATTTTGTCAGTACAAAGACTGTTTTCTTTTTGCAGGAAAGATGCATCGGATAGCAAAGCGTCTAAAAAACACTCTGATGAAGCCAAGAGAGACAGGTTGGCGAGTCATGGATGTGAAAGGCTTGTTGAGCTGATAAACGGTGCATGTGTGAGCTTCCTCACAGCTCTCTGTGGGGTTTCAGTGTATGAGGATGGTGCCCTTTTTTAAACTATTTGAGAATCAAACTCATGTCTCTTTTTGTC
The DNA here is from genome assembly GCA_029814765.1 of Acanthurus leucopareius. Taxonomy (NCBI): domain Eukaryota; kingdom Metazoa; phylum Chordata; class Actinopteri; order Acanthuriformes; family Acanthuridae; genus Acanthurus; species Acanthurus leucopareius. Next base: position 9,408,907 of record JAQMCX010000057.1, on the reverse strand, counting down.
AGGAGCGATTCATCTGACTCTAAACCGTCTCCTCCAAAAAAGCCCAGTGTGGATGTCAAAAAAGAAAAACACAGGTGTGCAGGAACAGGAAAAGGAAATCCTGTACATTGCACTTTGATTTTAGGCTTCTTTGAGTCCCAGTCGTGTGCTGTGTTTCTTAAACATGGCGTCAAAGTCACAACTCTTCTTCCCTTTTATTGCAGGAAGGACTCCTGTGACTCGAAGCCTGGACTGCCTGTGAAACGTCATTCAACTGAATCCAAATCTGACAGGTAACACAGCCACTGCTTTTTTCTCACTCAGGGTGTTTTTCCACCAAATTAGCTTCGGTGCTTGAACCACTTCTGTCCAGGATTTTTGAAAACTTAAAAAGATACTGCACAGCCACCTCTAAAATTTGACAAGCCCACTTTGCTTTTCAAGAAAAATCTGCTACTTTTAGATTGAGAGCCAACACACCACAATGCAATCTGTTCCATGTTGGTGGAAAAGGCACATTGCAATTGAAAGCAAAATATAGGAATAAACGTTGTCAATATATCCACATTTCCTAAAAGAGTCTCATTACTGACTGCAGGCGAGAGTCCACTGATTCAAAGAAAAGCAGCTCACCCCCAGCAAAGAAGCTAACAGCTGAAAGGTAAATGAAACCAAAATAAATGCTCATTAATTATAACATTCACTAACTTGTCAACTGCTGTGGAACTTAGGGTTAGTCTCTTTGTCTCTCATAAAGTTTCACAGGTTTGTCTCAGTGAAAAGCATGAAGTCAGTTATATTGATGTTGTTTTGTAGGAGAGAGTCTCACAGCTCCAAGGCCTCTCAGCCTGGACCCCCACAGAGGAAGCCCTCCACTGACAGCACCGACAGGTACACCCGCAGGATCCTAGCCAGTGTAGATTTATTTGTACTTGAGATCCTTGTGATTATGTTATTATCAGTTCAGTTGATGTACACTTTTTAAAAAAAGGAATGTCATTTTTTTGAAATAAAAGATTGATGCTAATAAATTAATACAACTACCACAAATAATAATCAACTTTATTTAAAAAGCACATTTTAATCATAGTTATAAAGTGCTTTACATTAAAAGCAGGCTACATATAAAACACAAACGACTCAAAACAAAGTGAAACAAAAAAAACCTAAAACACTTCAACAAAAAAAAAACATGAACAAATTAAATTTAGTGAAAAGCAACATTAAAAATGTGCGTTTTAGGAGAGATTTAAAAGATGAGAGTTAGCTGTTTTATTTTAGACATGGACACTTTTTCTGCAAAGCACTGTGAATGTGGCACAAAGCTACTCTGTTGAATAAACACATTTAAAATCTTCTGATAATAAAATACAAAAGAAAGTAAGGTCTTGGATGTTAATCCAACCATGGTCCTAATTTTCATCCTCTTCTGGTCATCTCTCTGTTGTGATGTGTTTTTTTCTGCAGAAAGGGCAACACCCCTAGAACTCCCACCACCCCGACCAGCCCTGTGTCTCCCAGCTTCAGTTCTCCTGGGGGTCCACTGTCCCCTCACCTCTCTACCGGAGACTCCATCAGAGACAAGTGCATTGAGATGCTGGCAGCTGCCCTGCGCACAGACAGTAAGGCTGAGCTTCCTCTTAATCTCTGAGAGCAAACACATCAGCTGATTTACACGAAATGTGCACACAAAGTAACACAGACAGCAAATATGCCACACAAGGAACTCACACAAATATCACTTTAGTGTGCAGATTAACATGAAATACATGAAATATTTGTCTTTTCTCCACAGATGACTACAAAGACTTTGGAACTAACTGTGAAAGCATGGCTGCAGAGATCGAAGATCATATCCTTTCATTATGTCATTTTTTATATCTGATTTGACTGAACTGTTGCTCATTAAGTGATGGTCCAAATGCAAAGCATCCCTTTTGACATTATTTTAGGGGTCAGATCCTCCTTAACTGCTTATTCGCACATATCTACCAGGAGATAAAGGCCACAGATATGAAATACAAAAACAGAGTCCGCAGCCGCATCAGCAACCTAAAGGACCCAAAGAACCCTGGACTTCGCAGAAACGTTCTCGCAGGAAGCATCGAACTGAGCCGCATTGCCTCCATGTCAGCTGAGGTATAAAAATACTGCAGCTGCATACTGAACCATCTATAAACTCTCTACTTCCTGTGCTTCAGACTGTTCTCTTTACTCTAACTTTTCATGAAGGAAATGGCCAGTGATGAGCTGAAGCAGCTAAGGAACGTTCTCACCCAGGAAGCCATCAGGGAACACCAAATGGCCAAAACTGGTGGCACCACCACTGACCTGCTGCAGTGCGGCAAGTGCAAGAAGAAGAACTGCACCTACAACCAGGTAAACAGACATATGAGCAGGAACATTCATGCAAGAGTTTATACAAAACCACACTAATCATTAGAGAAGAAAAAGTTTAGATCTACTTTTTGTAAAGAGAGAAAGAGGAAATTCTCATTAAAATTAGTGGCTATTTGTTTTGGATTTAAAACAGTATGAATATGTCGTCTTTCACACAAGGAGAACAAGCTATAATCAAAGACTTTTTCCTGGAAAAAAAAGAGAATTATTGTGAGAAGTGTTTCTCCTTCACATGCCAGCAAGTTGACATTTTGTATGCATGTGGAGTCATGAGAAAAACCAGTGAATGAAGTGAGAATGTTTGACTGTTTTTCTTTTTGAGGGAGTGTCGAAGGAAAACAGGATATGTAAAGTTTGCCGCAGGACTTTTGTTCATTCAGGCTGCAGAAAGGAATGAAAGGCTGATATCCTGTCTGTGATTTTGAGATATTTGTTCCCTAACTAAGCAAAAGTTAAAGTTTACATTTGAATAGTTTGTGAGAGTGCGAGTACAAACACAATGAGCCTGTAAGAGTAAAGCATGAGGAAGTTTTATGTCAATGTAAGGGCTTCAAAATGTACTGTCCATTTACTTCCATATTTCATATCATAAAACAAAACATGGCGGTCTCTGAGGCTTGTGTGAACAGACTTTATTCCAGGCATCAAATCAAAAACCTTTTTCTAAAAAAAATGCTGACTTTGTTCAAAGGGGAACCAGAAGTTTACCAATGATGCTAACTCATTTCCAGGTGCCAGGATTCATTTCTGTGGCTCTCTGTTGTGTCAGCACCATTTTTACACTGTAATGTTTTGTTTACAGCTTGCAAAACCCCCTGTGTGTGTGTGTGTGTGTGTGTGTGTGTGTGTTTCAGGTGCAGACGCGCAGTGCTGATGAGCCAATGACCACATTTGTTCTGTGTAATGAGTGTGGTAACCGCTGGAAGGTAAGTTTGTCCATTTTCTTGCTTCAGTAACTCAAGTCTTTCTTAACCTTTTTTCGTAACAATCAAAAATAATTCTGTTTTTTCTGTATTTTCAGTTCTGTTGATGCCTTCCAGGTGATGAAACCACATCTTTTTTTTTTCTGAGCATATCGAACTGCATATTTTCTATGATAATAATAGTTGGGAGGGAGTTTATAAATTATTGCAGCTAGTGATTTAAACAGAAAATAGTTTTCTCACAGTTTTTACTTGAAATTTTTGCGATTTGTAAGCGTGTGTTGTTAAATTTGGGTTTGCTTTCTATGGAACTGACGACTGAGCATGAACATCAGTTTGATGACTGCTGGAACATTGAGTGATGATCACGGTGCTGTCATGATGGAGACCATCGAGTTAATATGCTATATGATATAACAGCTGTTCACTTTTTGTATCTAATTCAAATAAAACTGCTTAAATCATTGGTTAGATGGCTTTTTAAACTCGTGTTTCACAAAAAAGTTAAAATCTCACTCCAAATTCTAATCATAATCAACATCTTTACGATGTTTTTCTTTTAAATTTGATTCAGAGGCATGTTTTTTAATGTTTATGTTATTTGGATATGATAACAAAGGTTTAGAACAGTTCTTTATTTCTTCTCCATTTTGTTATGATTTTGATGATCCTTTCCGTTTAACTGAACTAATCCAAGAAAGAAAAAAAATGTTGCATCTACAGTCTGCACTTCATCTCTTACAGACTCATTTTCCACAAAAGCTGAGTCAAAATATTTAGTTGACATGTTTATAACAGGAATAAATTAAGAGTTCTTTCCCAGCTGTTCAAAAAGTGTGTAACTGCAGCTGGATGGTGTGAAGTTCCTCTGTTGCACCACTGAAAACAAACAGTAGATGGCGACAGTTCATCATAACTCCAAAACACAGGCAGCTCAAATATGCTGCCTGCTTGTTAGTGTCAGTCCAACAGGCTGGTGAAGCCGGAGGGAAATGCTGCTGTTCACAGCATTCAACAAAACAAACCTCCACCCTGAACATGGCTCAGCTCAATATGGTTTATAGATTTATTTGTACAAATTATACATCAGTCATGTGTTTCTTAATTGTGCAACATACAGTACATTAAGTGCATGAATATTAGATGAGAAACATGGACTGTAAGTCAGTGAAAATGATGGGGAGGAAAAGCCTCCCAGGCGCCCTCTGGCTCGGTATCCACCATCTGGTTTCCTGTGAGTTGAAACCACATCATTTACTTCTTCTGCATCATTTCCACCACTAAGAGTCCTCTGTTGATGTGCAGGTGGAGCTCAGCGAGCATCCACACTGACTGTGTTATTCTGCAGTGGTGCATTAGGGTTAGCATCTTTCTATTAGCCTGAAATCTAAAGTAACTTGTAAAATGTCACCTAAAATTCAACTTCAATGTAACAGAAACACAGAAAGGAATATGAATAAAACAAATAAAACTATCAAGTAAAAGATTCTGATAATTAGCCGACATTTTAGTTTGGAAATTCTCATAAGCAAATGCAGTAAATAATCTCTGCAAAGTCCAAACATTCCCTCTGTCATAATTTGTTAATGGATCATAATTCCCATTCTCATTGTGGCAGCTGCTCTGGTCTGTGACCTCTGAACAACAACAGTTGGTGAACAGAAATGTGAGAAAATAAAAGCTGTTGAAACAGTAACACTGTTCACAATATGCCCCAGATGCATAACCCTCCCTAACCATGATGTAATGTTTTCATGCAAATTTAAGATAGGTTAAATACAATTTATTGTGATTTTAGTAAAATATTTGCTTTGTAGACTGTTCTGTTCACCAGGGTTACCTCTGGATGTGTGACGCATCCACTTCAGCTGAGGTTTATTGTAGACTTGGACAAGCTGAATGGAGGCTGACACCAGTCACTGCTGGTTTTTATCTGAACAGGAAATATGTGACATATTATCACCATATGAGGAGGAAACAATTTGTGGTGAAACTGACAAGAACAAACACAATGTACTGTCATTGCGACGTAACAGAAAACTCCAACATTACGTTACCGTAACCATGAACGTACTAATAACAGAGAAATTTACATTCACACCCTGCAGTCATGCAGAGGACTCCCACCTGCGATAACATGTAAGTCAGTCACCTCCTACCTGTCCTGCTTCTCCTCAGACAGCACCTCCTCTGCATCTGCTCCTCACAACAATAAGCATTTCTTGTCCTGAGAGATGAAGATCACAAGTACCTCAAGATTCAGTCTAAGAACAGTTACACAAAAAGTAAGAATAACTGTGACAATTTTTTATGGTATTATAATTAAACTCACTGTGTGCTGAATAATGAAGAAATCTTTTTGTAAAATGTTCATATGCTCCTAAAACATCTAATTAGCCCCAGAGTAGTTTATTTTTAACACCATACTTTGTTTTAAACTCATGTTGTGTGGTTAGTCAGTTATGTCGGTGCACAGGACTGTGAGTGTGTGAGTATTCAGCTGTGTCTTTTTCATGATGTGACCTGCAGTGTAACCTTTAAACATGAGCTGTGACATGCCATGTCAAGTAAATCAAAGACACACAGGGATGTAAACTTAGTATAGATGTTGCTCTCCTGGCAACGTGCATGACAATCCATCATTGACAGCCACGTGCAGGCAGCGTCCAATCAGACGACTCCATCTGCTTCAAAACAGGCAGACCTCAGGAGGTAAAGTGACTGTCAGTCAGGATGGATTTATATCACCACACAGCCAAACATTTGGGCAAAAATACATCTCTGTGAGACAAAAACAAGCATTACTATGACATTTTAACACCAACACGGCACTCAGAGGTGTGTTGATGTCTGGTAAAACGCTGCAACTTACAGTGTGACACTGTAAAAAACCGGAGTGACACAGGCGAGACTGAATTTATTCATGTTTGTCTGATATGTCTCTCTGCAGTGTGCAGAATCTGTAACCACCAAGCCTTCTGCTGTTACTGCATGCAGCCCCTCTGTTAATGGAAGGAAGTGTTACTTGCAGCATGTAGTTCTCCTTATGTAACTTAATCAATCAGGGGATTAAATGCCCTAAACTCCTCATCATACAACTATAATGGTGCTTTGAAAAGTATATTGTTCTGAAACCAAGAATACTGGTGCACTTATAGAACTCGTCTGTAGTAGATTATTACTCTCATTTAGTTAAATAATCTAATAGTTGTCGATTACAATTAACAATATATCCCTCTGTCTTACCCTTCCACTTCCAAGCATATACGATCTCTCCTGTCACCTTTGAGCAAAATTTCATTACTTGTCTGTGCACGACCTTAGACACAGGAAGAGTGACTGAGTTATCACTCTGAAACATATTTATACTTTGTGATCTCTCATATACACATAAAGAAAGCTCAAGGACAAGACTTATAGGGGATCAATTTTACTGACACAATAACAAGCAGCATACAATGTATTTCTTGAACAATACGGCATAGAGATTTAACTTAGTACAACATCTGCTGCACACTTTTGAAATAAAAAAAAAAACTACTTAGTTTCTCCTCCAGCTTTTAGATTTGACTGAATATAACATATACTCAGGAACTATTGAATTACAGCCCTGTAATCTTGGTTTTGTTTTTTTATTTATTTATTTTGTACTGCCCCAGTGATGAATCTTAAAAGCTGTGGTGTTACGCCAACCTGCGGCAAGGAAACATTATCCCTGTGTGAAACTTTTCAATTTAGAGCTTCAGCAGCCTATAAAACATCCAAAGTGTCTCAAGCTTTTGACATCTTTCCATCTCTGTACTGCAAACAAGCTGCTGGAGGCTTTCAGCCTCTGTTAACCTTCAAGCTGCGAGGGTCTGATCCTCTGAAAAGCTTGTGACACTCTAAGTTTAAACTTTCAGAAACTCAATTGCTGCTTTTTGTTGCCTGTGATTTACCGGGTTACATGAATAGTATACCAAGGTGTTAAAAAAATGGCATCGTACACTCAGCTTTGGTCTTTGAAACACTACAAAATCTACTTGTGTCTGAGTTTAAACTAAAGAGGAATTTATTCAATCAGTTTCTAAATTGAAATATTCCTGCAGTAGTGGACATAGAATCATTTTAATAGTAATTCTTAATGTTTTGAGACTTCTTTAATAACCAGATGTTAAATCTCGACCTTCTCTGCTGCTCTGTCAGATCAAAGTATCACGGTTCAAACTTCTTAAATTGTGAGGAAAATGCGCTGAGGAAAAGAGGCGATGGATGATCTATAACTCTGGACTCCTGTGGAGCCGACTGCCTCATTCCCAGTCTCCTGCCTTTTGCTCTAAAATGAGCGAATGCCGCTTCGCTGCTTTTGCTCCTGAGTGGTGGGAGGAAATGCATTTGATGTCGAGAGCTGTCAGACTGTGAAGGAATATTCATGTCCTATATATACACCTGTCTCTTTGCTTTAGAACTCATTCATTCACGGAATGCAAAAGTCCTCAAGCCAAGAAATTGCCTCCTGACTCGCTCTATATTTTAATCCTATAGTTTGTATGCTGTAGAGGGAAAAGTTAAGTGTGTATTATTTAGAAGCTTGTCCTTCATGTGTTGAGAGCCGTTCAGTCTCTAGGAGGTTGAATGCAGTGTGACCATTTGTTTTATCCTCAGTCCTTTGCTGTGCAAATGAGAACATCTTTACTCAAAACACCTGCAACCTTGTAACACATGAGAGTAAAGCACCTGCTGGTCCACTGTGTCACTTTTAACCTCCTTTAAGCATGAGAAAATAACACTCTCAGTCTGCAGATGAGAAAAAAGTAGTAAACATGTCTGCTTAGATTTTCAAAATCAAAATAAAGCTTGTTGAGAATCATTTCAGATGGGGTTGCAGTTTAGCCAGAATTATTACCAAAACTTCTTGGTCAGGCTTAAGAAAAACAGCACAGTTGGCTTTCAGAAACTCTGTCCTTAAAAGAACCCAGCAAATCAGTATAATAAAAAGATTACACCCTTGTTCAATGCAAGGAAATTCATTTTACAGAGGGACAGAAACGCCACTGCAGACAAGAGAGAGAAGCTGATCTGATCTCTTTTTCACCTTCCTGTCTTATACAATAATTGAGACAAATGCTAACTTCCTGTATGCACTCAGTGCATTCGGTCTAATTGAAACTCACAACAACAGTTCAAGTTTTTTGAATGATGTTTGAGGAGGAAGGATTCATCATAAATTTGCTCCCAGCAGATATGCATATGTAGACAGATGTGTATGAAAATGAGAGGTTATTGCCCCTGCTGGTATTTTTCACACATAAACATGTGTAGTCTCATGCCAACACAAAGCAAACTCTGACACTTACACACCATCCTCTTGTGGATGAATGAGTCTGTTGTACGCTTTGGCTTAAGACTGGCCTGTAGAAATAAGCAGGGGTCAGACTAAAGGTGTCTGACCAGCAGTTCTTGGGCATTTTCATGCAAACTTTAAGGAACTGCACATTGTTTAAAGCAAGTCATTTTGCCAGCAAAGGGAGCCAGGGAAGTGGTGTTCAAATTGCACTGGATATAGTATGCATGGTTGCATCATGTACACCAGATGGGGGCACAGTGATTTACCAGGGACCATTTGAGGACAAGCTGCAGGACTCCATTTGGATTCTGAATGTTTACTTCGCCTTAGCTGGCTTTTTATTTCAGGGCTGCCTTATATGACAGGCTCCGATTAAAAGTCACTTTTGAGCACTGCCAAATAATTGATAATGTTATAATGTGAAGCTGCAGACAGATTTAGTTTTTTAACACCAAATCCACGGACTCATACAAAGTCAGATTTTGCAGCATGTAATCTGTCTTTATGACTGCAAATAGGACATAAACTCATTTCCATCTCATCAAAAAGATTGGTGCCTTCCAGCAAACTGTCAGCGGTAATGCCAGATGAAATGTGCAAAGTAGAGTGCTTGTGGTTGTAAACACAGAGAAAGACAGTCATTTTCTGTAACGAAAGCAAAAGAAATAAAGCATTTCCAGTCTCGCAGGAAACCAAGGAGACAGTGAGACAAGCAAACGTTTAATTTAAATCAATAAAATCTGAGTATTATTACAGAATATAATAAGCTGCACAGCACAGCCACTCTTTAGATTGTGAGTTAATTTAAGAAGTAATGTGTGATTGGATGTGTATGACAAGATAGTCTACAAGCCTGCTAACAGTCTAGTAAGCACTAATCACAGACGGGCTAAAAGGCATGTGATTAATTTTGAAAGTAATTGTATTGCACAAATAAAAATCACGATCATAATCAAGATCATCAAAGTTTTTATGATTAATCCCAAGAGCAAAATGAATGTCTGTATCAAATTATAGGACAATACATGTGAAAGCTGCCGAGATATTCACTAAACACCATTAAAACCAAGCATGTGGTGATGATAGACAGAGAGAAGACAGTCACCGGGACTGAAACTCTGGGGACCATAGATGTGTTTTCAAAGTTTAATGGCAATCCACCTACTAGTTTGTTCCAATGTGCCAGTGGCGGATCAACCAGCTAACAAACCAGCACAGTCATCTCTAGAGCCTGGAGTGTAAATAAAAATTTAATTGAAGCTATTAAAAATGAAAAAAATTTAAGTTGGCACGGCAGATTGAAGTATTATTTTGCAGGAGCAGCTGTTTTTTATTGGACCAGAGCAAATAAAAAAACATCCTTTAGATAAATATGTAAACACCTCTGAATGATGCCTTAAACATGGTAATTTAAGATCATCCTTATCAATTCCATTATCATGTGTAATGAGGCTGAAGCCATTCTCATGTAAATGCTGCTCCTCATTTTCTGCTGTAAATTATTCAGTGAACGTTGTAGAGCCTTGAAAGGAGGCACCATCCAAAGCTGCTGTCTCAGTTTTTTGCTGAAGCAAGAATAATGATTCAAGGTCAAACAAAAGCTCAAAATTCTATTATTTAAAAGTTTTTGAGTTTTTTTGAAAGTACAATAAGTGCTTCGTATTTGTCACAAGAACATTGTTACAAACTTGCCAGAGCCTCTGTCAACAGTTCAGGAGTGTTCAACGAAAAACAAGAATTTAAATTACAACGATCTTTTCTTTTGTGTTTCCCTCCTTTTATCTTGCTCTTGAAGAAATTAATAGGAACGGTCTTTGAATTTGCAATACTGCCATGATGGACTTGATGTTATATGCTGTCAGTAGCACTAATAAGATGTCCTTAATAACATCAATACAATATGCCTGAAGGTGCACATGCATGGCATGATAATTGCATCAGATTTCTTCAGAAGTCCAGAACATCAATCTGCAGATGTAGCCCACTTACTTCACTGTCCTCACAAGTCACATTTATCTGAAACCTTGGCAGGACCTTTTCTCTATGTCTTTTCACAGCCGTCTGAGGACAACAGGAAGCTTGTCTCTAATAGTAAAGCTGTTTCTAATGATACATGCACTTGGCCATTATCACATATGTGCAATTGATGCCAGTACCATCTCATTAGGATTCCTTTTGGCAAAAACAGCATTGATGCTCCCGTGTTTAAATCTCAATCCCAATGATAAGATGACGGTATTGAGCCTGTGATTGATTTCGAGATCGATTTAAGCCTGCTGGCACCTGATTGTCCTCTGTGATTGTAGAGACCAGGAGCAAAAACCACAGCCAGTGTGAGAGACAGCCACTGCACTGTTCATCCTGCTGTTTTCTCAGCTGATAAATCTCACTGTAATGTCTGCCTAAAGACACTCTGTCTCTCAATGCCGCTCTAATGAGAGCTTTGGATTGAAACCGACCTCCCGTCATTGAATGCCTTGCCTTTAACATTAGTGTTTAAAGGAAAACAGGAAGCTTAGACTGAAATTAATTGCTCTGGTGCCAGCTTTGAAAACTTGCCTCATTCAACATTTTCTTTCACTGTGTTTTCCACGTCGAAGCTTTCTCTGGACACATCAGTATGGGGATGTTTGCACATCCTCTAAAACCTTCTCTTCTTAATGTTTATTTATCATTCTGCTTGCACAGAAATTATTTTAATCCCTAGGATCCTCTTGTCAAACTATTTTTGCTACAAATTATATGTTTTTACTCATTACAACTTTCTCCAGTGTAACTATTGTTCCTCAATGCAGCAATTAATTTGTTTAAGCAAGCCAACATGCTGTACTGTTGACATTGTTGAAAAAATGATGATTTTCTGTCTCTCGGCTCTGCGTCATATCACTGTGTGATGAGGCAACAACCCAGTTTCTTTACACTCATCATCAAAGTTTAATCTTCCCATCTTATGTTTGGGGCCCTGGGAGGTTCCGTCAATCCTAGATTTGCAAGAACTCGATCGTATAATCCTCTCTCTTCTCTCCGGAGTTATATGTCACTCCAGTACTTGGAACTGCCTCCTGCATCAGACATTCATTAAACCTAATCCCTCCTGCAGCTTTGCTAAACCTGAAGCCCATAATCCTTCTTTGATTTAGAGATTGCTGACTCTTGAACCAGGCATATTTCTCACAGTGATCTTAAAAAAGCAGCTGAATTACTGAAGTGAGATAATGCTGTGTTGGTGTTTAAGATGGTGCTGAGACAGAATCTGTCACCTGCCACCACCTGTTGAGCATGCTGGGCCAAGTAATAGACCTTTAAGCTATTGCCTGGTCAATCTTAATAGTGAGACAATGTTAAGGCTGAATGGCTCCATAGTCTTCAGATAACTGCAAACGGCCCTCAGTGTTAAACTGGGAGGAACTGAACACTTTTGCATGAGCAGTGAAAGCCTGAGCGGCATTTACTCTCGTGAGACATCAAAAAATAGATTTTTCTGTAATGTATGGGTTTTAAGGTTCACCTTCTCCATCTCCTTTTCTACTCTGCTGCTTTTTTTGACCTCCCAATCAAACACAGCTCTGACTGGTTAAGGCCACTCTTTTTACTCCAGCTCATTAGCTCGATTTCAGTCGATCACAGGAATGAGTGGCGACTCGATTTCAGCACTGTGCTCCTCAGGGAGCGGTGTGATACGAAGAGAGACTGCTGTAACAATCTGCCAGACCATCCTCCTGTCATTACCAGCGCCGCAGTGACTCTCTATTATCATCTGTTTTATTTTTTCACTAAATCTGAAACTCAGCACACGTTTTACTCGCAAATTATAGATGGTATAGCCACATCTTAATCAATACAATGATTTCAGAAAAGTCAAGTCATGTTAGTTGCACCATTTTCCCCTTGAGATACCAACGCCGAGAAATAACACCTTCTTTCAACTCAGTGCTTTGACCCTTTGAGAAGAGCTGAGGAGTATGCGAACAAAATGCACGAACGTTTTCAACTGCGGCCTTGGGTTATGTGGAAACCTTCATGAATCACTTATGAACCTGACCTCATGATCCACACACTTACATAAACCGAGAACAGCCATGCTTACAGTTTTTTTAAAATTCTGCTATCTTGAGACACATTGCTCGTGATCTGAAGATGTGACAGCTTGTTTCCCTTGTGATAACAGGAATGTTCATCGCTGTTTGATCTCAGGATAACAGATTCAGAAAACAATTGCAAGCCATTCTTAGCTCCTGCACTGATCATTAAAGCATTAGTTAATAATTCTTACCTTCCTGTTGCCTGGTCACCACCCGGGTACCCAGGTAATTTGTCAGGACATTTTCCTGCAACTTTGTGTTGACCAAACTGTGTGTTTTTCAGGAGACATCAGGAGATTTTCCAGTTGGTTTTGTCTCGAACCAAAATAGGTATGTTTAAAAAGTCACAGGATCATTTCCATTCATGTCTTTAAACAACGATGAGGGTTTTAAGGAGATATACACGTTTTCAAACACGCGACTGGTGAAAAAACTGGGTATGTTAGCCCAAAACACGATCTTTTGCTAACCCTGACCAGGCCTTTGTGCCAAAACCTAACCAGACCAGAACAGAAAGTTTCAACATATCTATGGTTTAAGCAGAAACATACAATGCCAACATGAATTTGTTTTGTGAATCAAGATCTAAAATATTATGTTCATTTGTAGATGGAAACAATACGTCCGGAAGTATTTTATTTATTATGTATATTTATTATATAAAGTATAACTAACAAATAAAATAAAGAAATTTAATGACAAGTTTTACAGGGACAAGGATTATGAAGTTGTGGGGAATGTGGGTTTGATACTTCAAACGTTTACTCTTCTTAATCAGATAACAGATTATGAAATGAAGTGCTACAATTCAGTAATTCTGTTTGACAATAGCATGACACTCTGTACATCATCTTTTCCAGTAAAGGGATTAAATATCCTTTAATTTATGCTCAAGTAAATTACAGTAGTCATTTCTGGATCTCAGATGGTTCAAACTGTGACAGAAATCCATCCATTAACACAAGAGCTTCTATGAACAGACTGATGTCAGCGCTTAGACACAGCTTCACTGTTTTCTCTTTAATAATATGCATCAACAGCACAGTGTCCTTCAGAGTTGCAGACAACTTATCAGTAGCTTCTCTGTGTGATGGGCTTATTGAAAGAGCTCTCAGGTGGGTTTCATCCAGACTCACTATCTGGCGTCCTTGCTTGCTGAATGCTGATGTAAACATCTGTCCTTCAGGTGTTACGGTGAAGGCAGTGCACCTCTCAGACATCGACAAAAGGCTGATTCTTAGAAGTAGTCTTCTGCTCATTTGAGGAGAAATTAAATGGAATTTAGGTTGCTGTTTCCCTGAAAACCCCATTTTACCCCATTTTGGTCACGTTGATCATCATTTTGTCCCTCTTCCCCTCGCTGTGAACTGTGCTTTTCCTAACATTTTTTTTAAAACATCTGCACTCACACTCGTCTCTCTCTTTCTTCTGTTTGTTCTCCTAGACTTTTGTCATCCTGTAACTTATTCAATAAGTCTGTTTTTTTTGTACAGCACCAGTCAATACTCCATCTGCTTTCACTCTCTTCTCAGCTCAGTAACTCTGGGAGTGAATGTCGTCACATCGATCTGTTAGACACTCTGTTACCTGCACTTGTATTCCCATACAGCATCCTCACTCCTGCAGCAGACCTTGAGCTCAGCTTTTATCCCAACAGACTTGTGTACACTTAGACGATTAAAGGAAAGTTTTTAAAGTTAGTGCATTGCATCATGGGATTTTAGATGAAAGTCAAATCCATTTTCACTTTTTTTGGGGTTTCTTTTTAGTGAGTCGCAGGAAAGGCTGCCAATCATCCGCCACTCCAGCAGTCATGTATAATTGGATGTGATCTGTGCCTCCTCGCAAGTGTTACATAAACCGTTTTTCCCACATTTGTTTTCTCATGCGAGTAGCATCTTTTTTTTTTTAAAACTGCCTGTTTTAGGTAATAAACTGTGCCTGTTTATTTCTGGTGTGTATCTGTCTGTGCATGCATGCATGTGTGTGAATGAGCAACCAACGCGGTGCCTCTCTGGCATGTTGTACTCTCTTCCATCTCATTTCACACCTTTCTGACACCCACCCCCATATTGCACCTTAGCTGTGAACTAGTGCAGATATCCAGTGACCGTGCAAAAGACCCCGCAGTGACAAAAACAATAATGACATTCGCTGCGTCACAGAGACAAAGCTGTGTGTTTGTGACTGTGCGTGGGAAGGATGGCATACTGAGGGCAACCATATTGTAAAAACCTATAATTCAGAGGAAAGCAGATAAGAAAATATTGTTGCATTTTCTCTGTCATTAAGTATTTTCCTACCTGCACAACATTAGATTGTTGTAGATTTATTCCCATCTATTGATCAAAAACACATACCATATAAATTTATGAAATTTATTCAAAAACAAATTTCATTTCACTCTGTTCATTTACCGAGACCTTCTGTTTCTTATTTTCCCTCCCTCCAGCATAATTCAAATCAATATAACAGGAAAATTGAATATGAATGTTTGGCTTGCTGCACAACTATCTCTGCTCTGCTCTCCACAGCAGCTCTATTTCTCAGTGTTGTGATAATTTATGACTGGCAAAGAGAGCATACTATATGACAAGAGAGAAATGGCTTTGTATGGGTCAAGGACAGAAGCTCTGCCATCACACATAAACCCCAGAGGATGACTGCAATGACTAACACAGCCCTCTCAAAAGAAGAGGAACCTTTAAAAAGGCAGATGTCAGTCTTATTAACTAAAGGCTGTAAAGAGTCTGTGCTGCTTTTGTTTTTGTTGCCTCCATTCAGTCATTGTTACATCACATCATTTCCCCTGAAGAGGAAAAAATGAATAGACACATTAACCATTTTTAAATTTAAAAAAAAAAAAAAAAACTTTTATAGCCACTCTGGTATTATCCACAACTACTGCAGTCATTGAATCACTGACACAATGCCTGAGTTTGTTACAGGTAGGGATGTTTATGTTTGTTGCAAAATTTATAGTGAAACAACTGAACTTACATTAAGTAAGAAAACATTTAGAAAACATTTTTCAGTTTTACAGTGTAAAATTACTGAGCAATGTCAAACTGTTTATCACATTCTTCAATTACTAAATAGTGAGTCAAATGGTGCCAAAATGATGTAATATCCTGCAAAACGGAACATTTTAGATGTCATCAAAATCTGCCTTTTGTTTGCATTGTTTTGATAGAAAGAGGTCCAGTGGTTGAAATTACATTTTATTTTTTCACTTTCACATATCCTGCACATCATTAGCAACAGCTGAAAAACATTTTGTGAATGTGTGCTGTCTCTGTCTCCATACCCAGACTGCGCCGCCTGCCTCCTCCAGCCTGAAATCAGAAAAGTAATCCAGTCCAAGACATGGACAAAATCGCTGTTGCATAACTAATTGTCAGCTGAAATTGCTGGACCTCTGCCTGCCTGTTGTTGCTAAAAGCATTGTGAAGGAAAAAAACAGATGAAAATAACATCGTTAGAGGGAACCGGTGAGATTTTCTTTTGGCAGCTATTGATTGTAAATATCTGTCACTCACAGCTCAGAGGTCACATGTTTGAAAATGATTAACGCTGCATTCAGGGTGAAGCCTCCACAGTTTACACTGGAAATTATTTATTACCTTGCTAATGATGTTGAGAGAAAAACATGGATTTGACAAGCACCAGTAACTCTGCAAATAGGCGCAGCAATGCTGAGAGTATTGTTTGGAGTGATAAACTGTTAGTGTGACTAATTAATTTCTTATAAACCATTCAACCAGCTCTAAAGGGATTCTGTTTTTTTAGAGATTGTTTTGATTTATTCCATGAGGTGTTTGCAGCTCAGTGTATCAGTCAGGATTGTGGTCTGCATTCATCCTGCATTCAGCTGTAAAAGAAAGAGATCATGGAGTGCAGGAAGAAGTCAAAACGTCTCTGAGGAAGCAACATAAACAACAATGTTCCCCTTTCCTCTGAGTTATTGCCCACTTGTGCTGACAACTTGGTAGTTTACGGACTCATAAAAGCATAAGTAGCTACTTTTCCTGGTTGTTCATTTAAAATTTTGCTCTCTCTGTAAACCCTTAAAATGTCAAAAAATAAAATCATATAAATATTGTGGAAAAAGGAGCTCAAGATAAATAGTATAGTAGAATTATGAGTTATATTTATTCCGAAAAAAAAAGACAGTATAAAAATTGTTGCTGTGATTGGAGGGTCTAAATCATGTTTCATTTGCTAAAAATGCAAATCTCTCCATTGAAGAACATTGAAATGTATCCTATAGCTCAAAGAAAAAACCCTGTGTCATAGAAAATACATCCATATGCAACTCATTTACAACAGCACATGTGTTTAAGGGAAATTTAATTTAGACTAGATAACACTTCCTATTAACATTTTTTATCAGGCAATTTACAAAAATGTTGATACTGAATAAATCAGCAAAATACTGACAGCAAACAACAACAACAAAAAAACAAAAACTGATCCAGGTCACAATTTCCTGCCACTACAACACAACTAGAAAAACAATTTAGTGCCATTTTAACTTGATGACCCTCTGAGACAGTGTTGCAAAACCACATGTTTACTGAAAACATGAGAAAACTAGTGAAAATATAAGGTACTGGCTCACACTTCTCATGCTGATGGACTCATAACTGGAATGATTGAAAAAATATATTTTAATGTCGGATGACAAAATGTTAAAACACCTTAAATTCTCCTACAATAAATGCAGACTCTCCTCTGCAACCCTGTTTTTCTGATCCCCCTCCCCCACAACAACTTTACAGTCCCTGAATCTTCAAATCTACACAAATCCAGCTGTAACCAGCTCTTCATCAAAGACATCGTACCAAAAGTTAATTTATTATTAATACCAATGATTCAAAAAACACTGACACGACATAAACATGCAATGATCTTTTAAGCTTAAAAATGTTTCAAAGTATTCAGATCTCATGTGAGCTTTTCTGCCTCGGGTGTGGGACGGATTTGCTTGCCTGCCTTATATCTACATAACATCATGTCGGAGCAGTTGTTTGTCCACAAATTAGGAAAAAATAAATGATATGCTTCCCCACTACGTTTCATAAAGGATATTGCGTCTTTTTGCTGACAAGCGTAAAAATAAAACAAGCTAAAACAACTGCCAATCAAAGCCTGTGTGCTTGTTTATCTTTGTGCCTCCATCACATGGCAGTTAATGGCTTCGCTCTGTTGACACTGTCTGCACACTTACCCACACAAACACACACACACACACTTCTCATTTGCCCCAAAAGGACCAAGTATGAACAACTCTTTAGTTTGACACAATTAATATGCTTTGCACACAATTGTAATTTTCTTAATTCACTTCATTAGGTTTGTCCCTTCAAATGTTTTCAGTTACCAAGTGTGTCCTGACAAAAGTTAATTAATAAAAGCTCCCCCCCCCCACACACACACGTACTACATGGTGTTAAAATCCTACATGACAACCCACATGTAACTGCGTGTTGCTGCATCTTGCCACAGCCAACGATCTATCGAATATTCTACAACAAATGGAGTCAACTAATGGTTGTGATGGTTCACACATTGATTAATCAATAATTGATATACCATGCTGCCCTATTCAGCAACTGTGGTAATACATCCAATTCAACTTAAGTGAAAAGAGTCGGAGGAGGAGGAGGAGGAGGAGAAGGAGGAGGAGGTGTAATGGTGTGGTGTGGGCGGTTGCTTTGCGGGTGGCAATTGATTTGAAATTCAAAGCAAACTTGAGCAAGATGGCTTACACAGCATTCTACAGTAACATGCCATCCCATCAGGCTTTGGCTTCATGTGACCATTGTTAGTTTTTTAAAAGGACACAACACAGAAGCATTTTATTAAATAGACAAAAAGACATTTTTGTTTATGGATGGTAATTTGTACAAGTTATGTTTTCTAATGTTTTTCTGACAGAACGACTGCATCAGGTTTTATGAATAATAAATGCACCACATTTCTTTACTGTGGTGTCACATGGAGGAGTTTAAGGTGGATGCTGACTTGTGCAGGACTTTAACACAAAAATTCAGGGTTTGACTCCTGTCTGTGGGTTAGTTTTTGGTGACAAAAGTACTTTGATTTATTCTTGGTAAAGACTGTCATGCTGACTGTCAGGAAAGTGATGTGTTTGTGAAAAAGTCACAGATTTTTTATCTACAGGATTTGTGTAGACAGACACCGATTCTCCGTTTAGAAGTCCTGCTGACTGACAAAATTATTAGACATTTTGTGCTCGTTTATGAGAAATCCTGTTGATTATGTTTCATTACTATTACTTTTCCAGACCTGACGTGATGCTAAACTCCAGGACAATTACAAGCATCACACTATGCAATTATCTCCTGCAAACAGCTTTAATCAGAGGAGAAGACAGATGTGAGGGAGGTGCATGCTGCTCTTTGCATCAGTATCGCCCTTGCACAAAAAACACAATCCTGGCAGTAATTTTGCTCTACCAGTAGTGTGAATTTTGAAACTGGAATAAAGCGTAGGTCACATGTCGACGTCATCATAATACTCTTAAAAAACCTGCTGGCTGGACAGTCTCTTGATTTTGTGAGGGAAAAAGGACACCTACTGTTTTCCTCTGCTTTCTGCCTCGAGTCTCTCTCTCTCTTGCTCACGATTATTTCTCGCTTGTCCAGTAAAAAGAATACCCACAGGATTTATTGATCGCACAATGACACGTCTTGTGCATTCATGAAGAATGTGACCTGTAAGAAGCCTAATATGGTTGGGGGTGGTGGGGTTGCAGCA
>JAQMCX010000057.1:9344955-9389314 GCA_029814765.1 Acanthurus leucopareius | reverse complement strand
TCCAGAACACACAACACCCCCCCCCACCAATCCCCCCACACCCCCCCCCCCCGGGCACCCCCCCCCCCCCTCCCCCGTCCCCCCCCCCCCCCGCCCGGGGGGGGGGGTTGCTGCACAGAAAACTGACCACAAAACCAAGAAAAGTGGTGTCAGGTTGTCAGGTCTAATTTTATGGTTTCTTGGAGCCGCGGTGACACTCCTCGTCTGTTTCTAAGTGCCTGTGCTGTAAATTCAGAAAAACATCAACAACAGTGAAAGATATTGTTCACACAGCTATTGATCTTCATCGAGTGGTTGCTGCAGACATCTCCAGTCTGTGATGGCAAATTGGACATGTATGACATAGGAACTGCTCTAACCTTGATGTTTTCAAACTAATAACAGTTCTTGCCTTTCCAGGAGCCAGAGGATGGCACAAGTTCCCACCTAAAGGTTGAACAGGCCACACTGACATACCTCACATAGCTTGGCGTATGTTTGCTAAATTGCATTGCGATGTGACAGCCAGCAGGTGCTCGGTTCCCCGCTGTGCTTTGGCTCTGAAAGCTGCAGAGCAAACAGGTAACTTACAACATTACCCTAGCCTCAGCACATCTATCTTATAGCAATTCCTCTCTCTTCTAATGCTGCATGCAGCGAAAAGATACTGTCAATCTGGAGATATGAAATGTCAAGAAATAGTACTGCATGTTTTCCTTTTTTCTCTGACCTTTCAGACTTTATGAAGTATACTAGCTGTTATCTAGCTGTCAGAACTGCTGTCATGAATGAAAATATTGCAGCCTGATGGCAGATATAAAATACATCCACTCGCCACAGCATCAACGAAAAAAAAAAGAAAAGAAAATGACTGCGAGTGCAACAAGTTTGAAAATTCAGTTCATTCAAATGGATATATCGATGTATGTATGCATCTGCTTGTCATGGCTGCTCCTTTAAAACTAAAACATACATCATCATCATCATTATCACTCCATCCTTATACAAAATCTAACATCAAGCTGACTTTAAATTGTCTGCACTCTTCATTCCCTGCCATGGTTCAGGGAGGCAGAGTAATGCTTCCCAAGGTTTCCATTGGGCTGATGAGTGATGCCAAGTAATCATGCTGTCTGCACAGACTAATCATGACTGACTCTCCCTGAGAGGAGAAGGGAAAGCATAAACGCAGCAAATGCAACAGCAGCATTTTGTTGCTGACAGCCACTGCACTTCCACACTCTCCTTCACAACACATTTCTGCCACATCTCAGAGAAAGATAGGGCTCATCATAAACACTCAGTCTGCAAGAACATTGACCCTGCACTCATATAATATAGTATTTTTTGCCCTCTTCATCGGGGGGGGGGCTGTGTTTTATCACAGCTCCTGCAGCAGTAGCAGGTTTCACAAACTTGTTCTCTCACCCAGCTGAAACTGAAATTAACTTTGTAAATTGAACTGCTGTGTAAGTCATTTCATGCCGACGGGGTGTGCTGTCCCACTTGGAATATTGTTGTTGCGATTGAGTGTTGTAAACAGGGCTGTAGGTATACAGGCTAGATAACTGTCAAGCCCTGAATTTACTGCCAAGCCCTTCGGGCGGGTGTGTCGTGGGCTGAATTCAATGAAGTTGAAGGGAGGTGTCTGTTTGACAACCCCTGTGACCACTCTGTCTCTACTGCGCCCCCCCTCTCCTGAAGCCGTGCATACACTGCACCATTTAGAGATGTTGTTGCTTAATTCCAACTCCAACTGAAAGAGTAAAATGTATGTGATGTAAAGTCAAAGCATATGGTTTATGTGGTCACACTGCACTGTCTGATCATCAAACCACAACCTGAGAAATATACAGCCCATCATTCTCTGCAGAGCATTATGGGTATAGAAAACTGACACTGAGTTTTTTTAAAAGCTCAGAGGGATGCAGATGAAAGTCAGTGTGCTTTACAATAAAGCCGGCATATCTGGCTTGACAGGTGGTTTAGAAGACACAGACGATATGACGTGGCTGTTAGAGTACTGAAAGCAAGCCAACTATTATTTACTATATAGATAGCAGATTGTTAACTTGTTTGCTAGCGTTTGAGTAATGACCTTCAGAGATGTGCTTATGGCTCTGCTTCAGTGTGTAATGACACTGAAACTAGTTGTGTGGATCAAAATTCAAGTCAGAAACAAACTCAAACTTATAAATATATGACCAGCCTGAAAAGGACCCTCGACCCCTTAAAATCATTCATTTAAATCCATTTAATCTGTTGCATCAAGTGATCCTAATAGTTGCTGATGTGATTGTAAATGGTTATTTGTCTATTCGTGTCAACCCTGTGATGAATTGACAACCTCTTCGGGGTGTGTCCCGCTGCTCGCTCACTGTCAGCTGACATCAGCTTCAGTCTGAAGAGGATAAATGTTTGATGGATGAATGTTACGTCACAATGTTGCTTTCTGTAAACACAACGCAGAAGCCTATAGCTCTTTCATCAACACTCTAAACTGTAAGTGTATGTAACTTCTGTGCTTCTCTTTCCTCTGGGAAAAAAGAAAAATGAAGGAGGGACTGGAATTACTTTCTTGTCACAGGATCCATCAGATCTGCAATACATCATGAAGCACAAAGAACTATGATCCCCGTTTTAAAGAAAAGAATCAAACTTTCATACAACCTATGGTGAAAGAGAATCAGCTCCTTCATTGTGATAACAGTTTGAATTTCTTTGATGATAAATATGAATAATGAATGACCTCTCATCATGATTCATGTTACCATCCGACCGCTTTTATGTGAACAATAAAGTGAAAAGACTAAATGAGAACGGCAAATTTTGAAAGAAAGAACATACTGCAGCCTTCTGTCATTTTAATTACGCGCAACAAGATGATAGAATCAATCGTACTTATAACCCCACGATCACGCTGAGATTACAGCACAAAGGATAAATGGATATCACTGTCAGTCAGGTAGCAAAGCGACTACATGATGCTGTCGTCTGTACAGCTGATGGACACTGAGGCTCAAGAGGGAGGCTGCTGGAGTTCAGCGTTGCTAAATGTGTCTGTTATCTCAAACTAAAAAGAGTGGACATCAGATGACCAAAAGTGTCACTGCCAAGTCTTAAATGTTTTACATGAAGTCGACAACTGGCAACTCACCCACTGACTGCTGCCAGAGTTTTTAGCCTTGCTACCAGTCTGGCTGTAGATGCAAGGCAAAAGACCTTTTTGTAATGAAAGAGAAATAAGCGTGTGCTGAACTCCAAGTATGTGTTAGGAAATTTTAATTACAGCTCTTCATCTTGGGAAGACACACATGATCTATCTGTAGAAGGCAGAGTAAAGCAGAAGGCATCAGAGCTTTTGTTCTACACAGTGGCCCTTTTCTTCTGACTGTCCCAGCTTTGTGCCGCGCTGATGGTGGTTGCTGATAGGCGGATTTCGTAAAGGTCACTTTGCGTAGTGCACAAACACTGAGGCAGACACTACAGACACAGCCACAGGAGGGTCTGAATGTGTCTGTCTTCTGAAAAACAATGGGCCTACCGCCGACTGCACACTTGCACATGCGTGCATCAACTGCGGAAGACAGGCATGATCAAATGCAGCCGCATGTTTCTAATGGTTTCTGATGTTCACAGTAATGGGCTACACGCAAAAGGCAACTGCACATAAATGAGCACTTTGAGGAAAATCATTACAAGATACACTGTATTAAAAGTCAAAAATTTGTTCAGGATTTATGCAACATGAGATAATTGAACGTTCCAAAAACAAATGTGTGATTTATGTACTAATTTGTAATAGTGAACCTCTTTTATCCAGGGATGAGAAATGTTCCAGATGCATTTAAAACCATTAAAGATAAGAAGAATAATCTTTTATCCAGTTCAACATGAGCCACACTGATTAAATATTGACGCAAAGCAAATACTGAATGAGCCTGCTTGTATTGCCTCCATCAACATGTTTGCTCACACAGATATAAGTGATACCGACACAATTACCAAAGCAGTGAATGTAAAGGGCAATATGACAATTTGGAGAACTGACTTCAAAACCCACACTTGACTGCCTCTCCAGGCTATCAAAACAATCTTAAATATTTCATCAGTCTTGTTACTGGCAGGTAATTGCATCACTCCTGTGGTTTAGTAAGGTAATTTCATGGAGGTGACTGCCTGGTGAGAACAGCCAGCCCTCTAATGGAGCTCTGCTAACACAGGCCACAAGCTGTGGGGAGTGGGTAAAGTACTTTGGGGAAGCAATGAGGGGAATGGCCTACTAAAGACACATCTAATTGATCTGTAAAGCGACAAGAATGAGACGCGTTCAGAGTGAGTTTGACTGACACAATTAAATGAGCTGCAGGGTTGCAGGTGGAATAGAACAGTGTTACTTTGGGTAACAGTCAATAAAAAAATAGGAGGTGATCAAGCATTGTTTTATGTTGGAGCTAATTAAAGCAATTTGACAAATGGTTTCCCTGGAGGCAGAGTGAGAAGTGGGGAGGGGAACAGTTTCCTCACATCTCCCTCGGTGCACCAGAGAGGAGGGAGGGAGGGAGGGAGGGAGAAAGAGGAAGGGAAAGAGGGGGAGAGAGAGAGAGAGAGAGAGAGAGAGAGAGAGAGAGAGAGGGAAACAGAGTGAGAAATCCTCCTCTGTGCGCCTCATGAACAGTTTGCCGTCCACATTTCGCGCGCTCCTGCGTACCTGCTCTGGCCATCTCTGACTATCTCACCTATCTCACCTTAATTTTAAAGATGGAGTTCCCCACTCTTCCTCCTGATGCTTTCGGTGAATTTTACGAGCGCTACTCGGTTTCTTTAATCCCTTTTAACGCTACATTCTCCGAGGATCCGCTGCGTGTGCATTCAAGTAGAAATGAGACTAACAAGGCTTCAGCCACAGACACCACCGCCAGTCTCATCATCGCCGTTTGCATCACGGCTCTTTACTCTCTCATCTGTGTGGTGGGGCTGCTGGGAAACGTGCTAGTAATGTACGGAGTGGTCAGGTAAGAAGGGTAGGCTGTGATAAGGAAAAAAAAATCCATGAACTTATCAGTTATAGAAAATAATTTTACGTAAGGGACAAAAAAAATGTGTTTTCAGTCATAAAGTTAATATTAATCGCTATATTTTGCTGCTTGCATGCCGATTGGTCCAAAAGTAAGCCCAAAAAAGCAATAAATATAAAAGTTATATTATGGTTTAAAAGTTATTAGTTATTAAGTAAAATTAATTTAAATTTAGTTGTTTTTTTTTTACTTGAATCTTTTTAATCAGAAGAAAAGTCCCATAGAGATGGATCTTTCTCTTTTTCAAGGAGTCTTGGCAAAGACATGAGGCAGCACAAAACAAAATAAGAAACTATTAACTGATATGAAAGAAAAGGACAATATTATCAAATATTACATCCATAAAGCATCCTATTAACTCACTTCTTTCAAGAAAATGGTAATTAAAAATAGGATATTTGTAAAAAAAAAAAAATAAAATAAAAAAAGCCTCGTATTTGCTAATTTACCTCCTTTTTTGATGATCCTTAAGGTAGTACACTTTCTGCTGCCACTCTCTCGCGCACACATACACACACACCTCCTACACATTAGAGTGGAGGGAGGGCAGTGTGCAAAACGTTGGCATTACTTCATTGCACCAGTTATTCTGGTCAGGACTGATGTTTGGAACTATTGTGTTTTTGATGCTTTTATTTTGCATGGATATTAGTGTTGAACACCTCCCCTGCAAATCAAAAACAGCAACTGTCTCACTAATGCCTGTGTTTTCCTGCCGGCTGCTGTCATGTTGATTTGTTTCTGAACTAATGCATCTTAAATGAGAAAGCAATGACAGAGACGAGTGGACCTCCAGTGACAGTCAATTAGGTCATTTAAATGCCGTTCAAGACCCAGGTGAAATGCGTGGAAGAGGAAATATTAGTTTCTGCACTTTCTTTTGTAGCAATCACAATAATCAAACAATGAGAGTTTAAATTTGCCCAGCAAAGCAATTACAAAGAGATCAGTGCGTGGTGTGAAATGTAATAAATCTCTTTGAGTGAGGGATTAAGATAAAAGAGAAGACATCCCTTTGTCTTCTCTCATTCCTTTACAGCCTGTTGCTTCAATTTAATTAAAAGTCACCAATTACTGTCACATTTCAGGCTCACGTGAACGAATTCATCTTTAAACTGCCAGGCAACATTTCAGCCGGCATTCTGACCTGACTGGTCATTGCTGAAGGAAAAAATAAAAACTCAGTGAGCCTGAAGTCAAGGAGGAGTTTTGAGCAACTCATTATACAAACAGTCTCAAGTATTTAGCATCATAAAACACAATGCATTTAAAAAGCTCCTGTATTGGTTGGTATATTTACAAGAGCAACAATATGATATGGATCTGAAAAGGAAATTAATTAGATTAAATAGTAAATTAGTGTTTTATGAAAATCCTGAGTCGGCCACAATCTGCGATTCCTGTATGACAGTGGAAAGATATTAACTGACATAAATTCAATATCCTCCAACTAGCAGCAGTTCTCATCTGCTGTGAGTTGGAAACACTTTGAGATGTTTAGTACTTTTCTTCCAACCAACCAGATACACCAAGATGAAGACCGCCACCAACATCTACATCTTCAACCTGGCTCTTGCCGACGCTCTCGCCACCAGCACCCTCCCCTTTCAGAGCGCCAAGTACCTGATGAAGACATGGCCCTTTGGGGAGCCCTTGTGCAAAGTGGTCATCGCCATCGACTACTACAACATGTTCACCAGCATCTTCACTCTCACCATGATGAGTGTGGACCGCTACATCGCCGTCTGTCATCCGGTGAGGGCCCTGGACTTCCGCACGCCCGCCAAAGCCAAGCTCATCAACATCTGCATCTGGCTCCTCTCCTCTGCCGTAGGAGTCCCTGTGACGGTCATGGCCATTACCAAGGTGACAGATAAAGGTGAGGGATTTTTAATGCTTGTTGTGTAGAAACTTCACTTATCAACAGAAGCCCTTTAGCAGGTTTAGTGGCAAATTTGCAGAAACCAGTACCATACCGCAAAAGAGAATTCATTTGAGCTGGGTTATTAACTTGAATTAGCTCCATGTGGCCCTCCATTAAACTTCTAATTATTTTAACTCCTCAGGAAACACTGTCTGCGCTCTGGGATTCCCCAAACCTGAGCGCTACTGGGATACAGTGATGAAAATCTGCGTGTTCATCTTTGCCTTTGTTGTTCCCGTCCTGGTCATAACCATCTGCTACGGCCTGATGATCTTGCGGCTCAAGAGCGTTCGTCTTCTCTCTGGATCCAAAGAGAAAGACAGGAACCTGCGACGGATCACCCGTATGGTCCTGGTGGTCGTGGCGGCCTTTATCATCTGCTGGACCCCCATCCACATCTTCATCATCATCAAGACCATGGTGGATATTGACCACAAGAACCTCCTGGTGGTGGCCAGCTGGCATCTGTGCATCGCGCTGGGCTACATCAACAGCAGCCTCAACCCTGTGCTCTACGCCTTCCTGGATGAGAACTTTAAAAGGTGCTTAAGGGACTTCTGCCTGCCTTATCGCTCCCGCCTGGAGCACAGCAGCTTCTCCAAAGCACGCAACAGCACGAAAGAGGCCGTGTCTATTTGTGCTCCTGCACAGACAGAGAGACCGCAGGCTTGACAAGGCACGGGTCGGTTTGTTGGGAAAACATTTCAGGATGATCTCCCGACTGAGGTCACAAAGTCCTTCACCACAAGAGTCTGAGTCTACAGATGCAGACTTTTGAAGTACCATTACTGCAAAAGATCGATTGTGCTTTTGGTCTCACATAATGAAACCGTCTGAGACACAGTATGTAAGGACTGTCATACTGGATGATTCCAAACATGCCAGTGTGTGCCTGTGCAAAAGGGAAATGGATGCAAATATATGTGCATTCTCGGAGTGTGTGGGCACAAGCATATTGCAACAATATGAACTAACACTTACACAGTGCATTTAGAATGTTTTTGGATTGTTATATGTTTTTAACACAGCAACAACAACAAAAAAAGAAAATTTAGTTAAGTGAGAAAAGTTAAAGTGCTGACTCTCAAAATCAAAGGGAAAATGTGTCAAATTATGGCCTGAGCTTGTGCTTAAGATGGTTGAAAAAATCACCATCTTAAGCAAAAATCAGAATAGAACAGAAATTGAAGACCTATAATAATGATGATGTGAGAAACTTGTCAGTAAATAGTAGCCTTTTACACACTCAGCAGTTAAGGAGCATCATGGAGTTTGGTTTTTGGCCTCCTGACCATGAAGCTGATTATTGGCTCCTATTTGAGCTCTGTTTTGGTGTCAGCCAACTCCCAAGGGAAACATCCTTTTTTGCTAAATGCCTCAGTTTGTTCACGTGCCACTCGTTAATTGTATCTGCTTGCTGTTGGGATGGTAGTTTGTTGGATTTTAGAGCTGATTTACTAACATCAGAGGGCTGCAGATTAAAAGAACCCATGAGCAGTAAGAATGAACCAAATGGTTTAAGAGTGGGTTTGTAATTATGTGCAACTCCCTTTATTTTACACAGAATCACCTGATCCGTTGTTATTCCTAAAAAATTTCTTAAAGTGGTTTTAAAGCTGAAATATCTTTAAGCCAGGACTTTAACACCAGAAGGTTTCATTTAATTCCATGTTGGTGTCTGGAACCGACTCAAAAAATGTCTCTGTCCTAATACTTTCCGAATGCACTGTACATCCACACTGGTAATGGTAATGTCACTCAAGCTCATCATGAAAGTAATGAGACATTAATAATGTGAATGTTTAGCTGAGACTACATTTTATTATCTCTGTAGTCTTTAAATTAAAGGATGTATCTAATTTCATAGAGGTCTTTGTTATGCTAAGAGGAAAAATAATTACAGACAAAAGGTCACACATATAATAAGGACACTTTTAAAGGAGATGAAATTCTATATGATCACAGCGTAATTTTTCAGTGTCTTTTTTCTCATCTATATCCACCTGATACATCATGAAAGATGCCTTTTAAAGACATCTTAAAGGTCTTGTGTACGATTTGGAGGGATCCACAGTATTGGCAGAAGTGGAAAATTATTCATATTCATATTTATGTTTTCATTAATGTTTTATCATTACATTAGAGTGAGACTTTTTTAAATCTGTAGAATAACTGGGTCCTCTTCTACAGAGTCAGCCATTTTGCACTGCCATATTTCTATATTAGCCCAGAAAAAAAAGAACCAAACACCAGCTCTAGAGACGGGCCTTTTGCTTTTTATTGTGTAGGTTTTCTTACTCACTTGAAAAGGCAGGGTGGGTAGAGGGTTCAGTGGGTTGCAATATGCAACCTCACCACTAGATGCTATTAAATCCTCAAGACACTAGACCTTAAAATAAAGTGAAAATATGGTCTTTATGATAACGCAGAGATAAATGGCTCTTTTGGCATAAATTCACAATAAACATCAACTGACTCACTTTTGCCTCTTATGCAGTTAAGTTGTTTTTGCTGTTGTTGTTTTTTTATTTTGTGTTTTTTTTTAAGAAAAACAATCAATCAATATGAAGTTTCACCTCATAGTTTTGACTGAATGACCTCAAACTGGCACAGAGGCAAGTCTGAATTGGATCAAATGCATTAGCAAGTGTTAACTAGCTTCCTATACATATTACAACTAATGGACATGTTTTCAGTGATGAGAGTAAGACACCTACAGGAGGAGATTAGCAAAAAAAAAGAGGATATCCTGTGCACTTTTTGAGAAAACAGTCAAACTGATGCCTCTCATCTTGTGACTGCAGCAATGCAGTTTTGTTTCAACTGATATCCGTATATCAACTGTAAAGGTAATATTGTTGTAACAACACATTAAGTGGTAATGTGATTTTTTTTGTTTCAATGTGCTTACAAACTGTTATGAAATCAAGCTTCACTTGTAACCAATTAGCAATTCATATGTTGTATAAAATTCTAAGTTATTTATATTATTGTATTAACACTAAGTGCTATATGTGTTAGATAAAGCATTTTAAATCTAGGTATATGCATATTGTTGCTGTCTTGACTTTTTCTAACTGTATGAAGTTTATTTATAAATGTTTGTTTTATGCTAAATGGAAAATATGTACCGTAATGCCTTATTCAGCATTATGCTTAGTTCTTGTTTTGTAGAGAGAAGTGCTTCATCTTTAAGTGTTCACACATTTTGTGTTTCAGTAAATACAGAATATAAAGTACCTTATTGTATAAGTGCAACAACCACTTTTGTTTTCTGAAACATAATACAACTGTCAAACAGAGTAGCAAAAGCTGCATCTAGTGTTTTTAATTTGAAATATTATTGTGAATAACATTCATTTTTAAAGGTACTACATGTAATATTTAAGCATGAATTATAGTATAATTCTTATGTAGAAATCAACTGAGTGTCCTGTATGTTCAGGCTTGATGTGGAGCTTAAACTGTGTTTGGTACGTGAGTGTTCGGCAGTAACAAATGTTGACTGAAAAACATAAAATTATTCCATTCTTGAATTCAACCAGAGCTGCTTGGTTGAAAACCAGGACTCCCACCCCTTAGACAATGTGGGATCTGATGTTATGAACACCACATTTTGTCTTGTGACACATCAGTTAGTACTTGTTCAAATGATTTGAAACAGATTTGACAACACTTTTTACAAAGCCATGGGAGTTTTTAGGACTGTGCTGTAGTTGGCACTGAAGTGTTACAAGAAGCTCCATTAACCTTTTTTTTTGTTTGTTATTACAGACACTGACATTAAGATTCATATACTCTTTGTAAATGCCAGTGAGGCCTCATGGTAGTTATACAGGATTTGTTATTACAGTGAAGAATAGATTAGCGATTGGCGACCTCTGACCCGAGAACTTTAGCCAGGTCAGAGGTCACCAGCCACAGAGACACACCAAAGGTGTGTTAGTAAATGTCAGTGAATAAATGAAAGCACAATATATGACAAAGGTCTGGGATTGTACCAGGGTTTCTGGCCCCCTGATACCCTGCAAATCTAACACATTTCTCAACGGACTGCTGAGAGAATAAAGCTGATGATATTTTATATTTTTGTTATTTTCAACAAGTCCTTTATAAAGACTAAAGACAACAATAACTATAACCTGGCTCCTCCTAACGATGTTTAAAAAAATTGCATGAATACATAAGCTTTCATTCTTAAAAGTTTAATGTTTTCTGTGAACAGCAGGGAAATGTACTGAAATAGGAGCAAATAGCGCATTTCTTGGGGACTATTTTTAGCATTCAGTTTTGGGCTCCAGGGAATATTTACTATTTAAGGACAGTGTATGTGGGACTGACTCAGAACAAACTACAGTACCCATTTACATAGTAATGAAGGCACATGTCAAACAGTGCAACAGTGTTTTACTGAACATATTTTTTTCATGTGATTTGTTTATAATAATATATAAAATATCACCAGCTTTAGCATTTAACAGCTTGAAGGTCCCCCAGACCCAAAAACCTGATGATTACCACTTCCATCACAGTTTTGTGTACTCATCTTGGAGAAAAAAAGGATTAAAATAAATGTGCGCAGACTTTGCATACACTTAATTTATAGAGTAGAGACAGTCACATATGGTGAATCTGAGATATTAATGCAGATGCCATCGACACCCACATGAAGCATGCCAAGTGAGGCCACAGAAGATGTATTCATGCCTTTTTTGTTTCATGGATCCATGGATTTTATGTTGAACTGGTCTTTTATTTAAATTCATGCACACATTAAAGGGCTGAACTCATTCTCTGCTGAAGGACTGATGATGTCTCAGAGAGAAGAAACTTTTTAGATTAGAAGGAATCAGTCACAGTCGTTTCCCTTTTTGACTCTTGTGCATATTGAAACATATCACTCAAATGACTGGAACTGGAGATGTACAGTCTTAATCTCTCAGAGGTTCCTATACAAGACATCACAGAGCTCCCAGCAAGGGACCAGACACACACATTTGTCACGAGGAGGGGTGAGGGGAGCAGGACTCACTGTAGATTTCCTCTGTTCTCCAAAGCACATACAGTAAGTTCCCTATGAAATAATGAAATATGCAGGACTCTGCTTATAAGCTTACTGTGTAAAAGACAAAATTAAAAAAGCAACAATGAATAAGTCAGTCAGACATCATTTGCTGACTTCTTATTGATTAGACAACAGGCTGGCCTTTTTTTAAAATGAATTTCAATGAGAGCCATTGTGTCTACAGCACCACTCTCAGGTCCGAACACTAAAGAGGAACTGGATAATTAAACAGCTTTATTCCTTTGTTTTCTGACAGTTCTCTCATGCAACAGGCTTTTTTTAAAATCATTTCCTATCAAACGTGTTCAGTTACATGCACAGCAGAGTGACGTGGAGATAATTAAACACTTTCATCTTCTCATCCTAACGAATGGCTTCTTGTGCACTCAAACACATTAACGGAGGAAACTAGAACAGAGTGAAGGGACCTTACTGAAGCATTTATGCATAACAGCTCTCAGTATTCCCTTGCTAACATCAAAAGCTCAGAGCATCCGGTAGTTTTGAAGCAAGATTTTGTTTTCTGTTTCATCTGGACGATTCTTCTTGTGACTTCCTGCTCTAATTTGTGCATGAGGGAGACTTAATGAAGTGATCGACTGCCTGAGAGTGAGCAAGTCCTCACTGTTAAGACACATTTATGGCTCGGTCCAAGGAAACACAATTATCTTGAGCAGCAGCATGAATGAAAAGCACTTGAGCTTGAGCTCCATCAGACCGCCATATTGCAGCCATATGAATCTCTCAACACATGTTTAAGTATTTCAGTACTAAACACATTCATTCTCTAAGTGAGACTGTTCACACAACATAGCATCTCTGCCAACAGTGGACGCACTTGTCAGTGTTGAACCATATAATCTAAAACTAAACAGTGAATATATACAGAAGGAATCAGTTACTGCCTGCTATTAGAGTTAGCAATCTGGCCTGCTGCTTTGTGAGATACTCACCTTTTCCTAACACAGATAATCAAACCTTCTGACCGCCTGAGGTGTTTGTGAAGTGGCAGAAGTGGAAAACGCTCTGGATCACTTTTACTGGATGTTAAACAAATCAAGAAACACCCAGTGCTCCCTGCTGAGCAGCAGAGGCAGGGATTCAAACTGGGTGCCATCTGCCAGCCGAGCCATAAGGGACTGCACAGAGAGTATTAGGTTATGAGTAGGGACTGAGCCTTATGTGACACTTAATTAAAAAAAAATGAGACCCCTTTTTTTCTCCCTTCTGTTGACATCCTCTATGTCAAAATGCTACAAGGATAATATCATTGATAATAATAAAAATCTCAATACTGCTGCTTATTATAACTTAAACATTAATGCTAACAAACAAAGGAATTATAACAGCATACTCAGAAAAACCATATAAGAATAGAAAGCAAAATAGATGTAAGATCAAGTTAAGGTGAAGTTAAGAGAAAATTAAAAAAAGGTCTAGCTGCTTGGCCATGAGGCACTAGAAGCATGAAACACTTGAATCTCTGACTGAACTGTAGGCAGTCATCAATGCATTGTGGGTAATGTAGGCACCAGGAGACTAACGCATAGGGCAAAAAGGACTATCCTTGGGTCTGCTTCATAGATATAGATCTTTATTTTTAAGTCTTGAGCTCAGTGATGTTATAGAAGTGCAAAGTTATGTCTACTCTTGTAATAAAATTCTGAACAGAAATGTACAGAAAAGTATAATTCTTTAATAAGGATTTCAGACAAGTTCTTTAAAATATATTATAAGAGCAAAAAGTCAAAACAAAATCTTCTCAAACAGGGGTCCATGGTCCAATTTGTGTCACTATGGGAGTCCAAGACCTTAAAAAGCTTATAAATGACTGATTTAATGATTAGGACGCTGGACCTCTGTCAGTAATTAGCACAGAGGCAATGTGTCACGGACATCGAGAAATAACAAGAAAAATCCATTTTCATAATGATTCACAAGCCATGGTGCTTCATCAGGGGGGTTTGATGCCTGTTTTCATCTGGTCGACATAACAGATCCTTAAACATGCAGCAGATCAAGTGATTGGCTCTTCTCTTGAGCCCCTGCACAGCTGTTAGTCCTCCACTTTGGAGCTCACAAGAAGCCCTCAGCCCTCTGAACGAGAAGTCCAATCTATCAGGGCAATCTGCACTACTTGCATGTGTGGTCCACAGTCGATGGAGTACCAGCTGCTTAACAGCAAGAGAGTTATTCATTTGCCAATAATTTACTATTTTGTTGGCTGTGCACGCACTCATAGAAACACATGTTTTGTAAGTGCTGAGAGCATAACAAGATCTGCTGTGCCATGGCAACAACTAAGTGTTTTAGACACTGTCATGACCCGGCTCGTAAGCCACGACAAAAAATGGAGAGACACAGGTTAAATGTAAAGGTTAACAACTTTATTTAAATAACAAAGTCAGCAACCAAACCATGAGATCAAAATGAGGTTTGAGTGGGAGTATCAGTACTGTATGTCTGTCGATGGGTGGATGGTGTGTGTGTGTGTATTGTTGGAAGGTGCAAAAATAAAGTAGCTAAGCCGAAGCCAACAGACGCTGGAGGGATCGAGGTCGAGAGGCAAGAGAGAACTGAAGGCTGCAGCTGCCAGATCTTGAAGGATCAGGGAGACTGGCCAGGTGCTCCCGGTTACCCAAATTGAGATCCACCCACTAAGTTACCTGCAGAAAACAGACAAGCAACAAAACAAGGGGGAAAACACAGAAGAGGCCCTACAGCAGCAGGCGGCCGTCACAACATTTTAATACTTCATACATCAGTGAGTGAGTCAGTCACAGATCCAGGGGAATGTTTCTGTTGCTTTATGTCAAAGCTTTTCAGACCTTTACATTAAGGCTGACGGTGTTGACATGGCTAATGTGCTTGTTTGAAAATTATGCTTAAAAAAATGTTACTTAGAGGTTGGTAATTGCATTATTCTTCTCATTATTATCTGAAGGTAAGGAGCAGCATTTTTCAGATAGAGCAGAACAGATGGGCTCTATATGATTTTTACCTCTGATCATCCGCCATTTAAGGGCATCAATCATAGAAAATGGCCAAAAGATGTTATGTTATGTTTTGTTGGTAATGTGTTTTATGTTTTGTTTGCCATCTAAAAATCTGTCTTTTTCCTTCTACATTTATATTTAAAGCCCTTTCAAGTCCTTTCAATTCAAAGTGTGTCATTTTTCTGTGTGTTAGAGAGTAAAAGAAAGCATGCGGCGAATGATCTGGACAACAGCTCCCTGCTGCACAACAGGTTCTCACAATGATTGGCCATGGATGAAAACAAAAGCTCAGTGCAGCCATTCAAACCATTACGCAACTTTAAATTTCTTGATTGAGACATACTTGAGGAACAGCACTCAACAAATGAAATGATGACTTAATTAAAGGAGCAGCAGGGTGACTTAAGGGGCTGCCATATCCCAATCAAGGCAAAGATAAGTGATGCAAAATCTGCTCTATTTTAAGGTTATAATTATGAGAACATGATGCAACTGTTTATGAATGCATTATTCAGCCTCTCAGGGGAGCATTATGAGTGTTGTAAAGCTCATTCAAAGACAGTGATACCAAAACAACAGCTTATGAAAGCCTTATGCATACGGCTCTGATCAGAGCAGCCAATTGCTGTGATTAGTAAAGCTCCCTCCATTATTAGAGTGAATGTGTGGTGATGCAGGTGCCTGAGACTCGTCGGTCGTCTCTGTGATTACATTTAAGTGAGGGAAGGTTAGAGCCTGAGTGCATTATGAAAGATCCTGTTATACTTTTAATGAGTGAAAGGATTTAATCACAGGATGTCACTGCTGTACTCCTGACTGAATGTTTCTCTTTATGTTGGAAATGTAAAAGCTCCAGCATGTGAAAAGCTGTTAACAGACGTCAAAGACGGACGCTTTTAACAGCTTTTTCTAACCTCACAGCGTATATCAATCCTATTTGCCTACGCATGCACCATGTCTGTTTTTATTCTTTATTAGTCTTTAAAAGATTTCAGCTTTGTTGTTTTTGAAGTCCTGAAGGTCAGAGTTATAAAAACTTTATTTTGGTAGATTTAAGATGTTTAATGTGATCTAGAGGTGTCTTCAAAATGCTCAGAAATCCTTGTTAAATGCCTTAAAATTCAGGAGCAGTGGGGGAGGACAGAACTAAAGAGTGCATGGCTAAGGGCCACCTAATCAGTGTTGGAATATTATGATGGAGTATTTTACTCTGCTCCCTGGTGTTTGACATGTCATTACAGCTTGTAACTGAACTAAGGCAATATTTCAGGAAAGGAAACTCTCTTATGAAAAGTACCAATCAGAGAAAGTGTCTGAAATTGCAGCCACACTATAATGTGAAATGTCATTTTGGTTGAAATACAGACCAGACTATTTTTTATCATAGTAGAAACATATAACTCTAAAGAAAACATATAATAAAAGTATATTGTGGCAGCATAAGAGACCAACAACAGCTTAACACTTTACATAACTGTTACTACAATGTATAGCTCAAGAAATAAAATCACAATATATAATTAAGACGCATGCATTTCCTCTGATGTCCAGAATTACTTCACATGGCTTCTACCAAATATTTGATAATATTCAACCTATTAAATATTAATAGTATTAATAATACACATATAACATCATGTAAATAATACAGCATTTTCTTTCTGTTTCTGCTTTATCACAGTAGGTGGCAGCAATGAACCCTAAAGCTGGTTGGCAACCCACACAAAGCAGAAGGATTCATTACGAGCAACTGTTCTTCCTCCGTTCTTGAGTTCAGTTTCGATTACAGTCTGTCTTTACCTCCCTACACTCCTATTGTGAGTGCATGAGAGTGATTGATAAGTTCATGACCAAAGATAGCTCTCATTCTTTAAGTCATCATGCAGAGGGTTTAAAGTTAATATTTGAGTTATTTTTATTTTTGGGAATTTAAATTTGCACGTCATTACTGAATGAGAAAATGAACAAAATCAGCCTCCATGCAGTTTTACTCTCTTTGTCTTCAGCATCCCACTTCTTCACCCTGCTATAGTAAGGAGCACCCTTACCTCGTGTTGGATCTCGTTGGGCAAGTCTTTTGGGATAGAACAATTTTCAGATTCTCAAAGCTGAATGACTACAAAAGTTATTAACTTTACATTTTATGTACAATCAGTCCACAATTGAAATAATTAAAAGAATTAAGCAGCAAGAACATTTAATGAGAGCTATATAACTGAAATCCTCCTACCTGAGGCCAAAAACTTATCCATCAGCCCTCTTTACTCTTCTTGCAAAAAGAGACTAAACACAATCGACAACTTTAAAAAAAAAATTCTAAGAATATCGTAATAGTCTTACAGCCTCACTTTAAACTTATTCCTAACACTATCTCTTTGCTGCAGGATACAAAAACAAGGAAGAAATCCACTCTGATAAATGAACTGGGTGAAAGATATTTAAGTATTTCAAAGGTTTTGGAGATTTTTTTTGCCACAAGGATTACTTTATTTCATCACCAGTTCTTTTGGCCAGATGAAAGCAAGATTAGACAAGCAAGGCATCAGGCATTCCATCCCAGATAAAACACAAATGCATGTTGCTTTGATGTTCGTACTTGTACCATCAAGTGCATTTTTAAGCGTTTAGAGTTTACAGTCATGACTCATGGGTGTGAGTTGTGTTGTTTGCAGACATAATGGACATAAAACAGCCACAGGGCTAAATTCAGCAACTTTTCTTTATGCTGCTAATAAAAAATGGTGATAAATGGCATATAATGTTGTGTCTACAGAACTACACTACTTACAAAAAGGGTTGTCAAACTTTTTCTGGCATCCCCCCTTTTAGATACCAAAATAAGCTCAAGTCCCTCCAGGACGAACTTTTTTTTAAGAATCTTTAACAGTGCTAAGAGGAACCAAATAAAAAAAATTAAAAGTATTCTAAATCTGAAACTTTCTGAATCAGCAAGTTTTTGTTGACTTTTCTTACTTTAATTTTAAGCATTCAGCATTACATTTATCCAGATTTCTTCCCTGGTCATTCACAGCCCACCCACAGTGGCTCCATGCCCCACCAGCAGAGCCCACCCCATAGTTACAGAATCACTGGTTTCAGGGAACAACCTCACTGTGGGCTAATGTCAGGGTATAATTGAATAGGATAGGATTGCAACAATGGTACTTTTATACAATAAGCCAGACTATTAGGGTCAGGCAATGGCAAAATTTATTCATTCATGTCATTCATTCATTCAATTCAATGTTAACTTGTTTACGTCGACCATTGCTCCTCCCTTAATATCTCTGGGTGCATTTCATCATTGTGGGCAATGCTGCAAATCAGTTAATGCCTGCTTAATGGAAATACAGGACTTCAGCGTTTGTCAGCTATTTTACTGATGAAACAAAACTCAACATTGCCATCTTTATCTATAAGGAGTTTTCTAGAAATTTTTATTCAAAGCACCCAGTCAAGGCTTTTCTTTGAAATAAACAGTTTAATTTTTATTCACCATCAATAACAGTAGAAACTTCGTCTTACATTTTCATGTTATTTCTTTACAGTGTTAACATTGTAAGCACCGAGATTTTCCTGTTATTTATTTAAATGAGGATTGACTTGTTTTTGTTTGGCATTTTGTAAAGTAAGTTTTCCATATAGACTAAAATGTTAAAACTTATTAATGCTGTTTTTCCTTTTTGCATGCATGAATTTATGTGCTTGTAGTAACAGCTCAGCAGGGCTGCAACTACAAACTTTCATTATAGCTGCCCAAAAACAAATGCTCAGTTACATTGCATGTAAACCTAATTTTGTACATAATCAAAATAGTTGATGGATATTTGACGCTTTGCATCAGAAACATCTTAAAAACTTAAAATTTAGTCTTTATTTTCAGACAGGAAAATCAACGAAATGAAGGATACAGTATGACATGCTTCCAAATGATCAAACAGTCGCAACAATGTTGTGTGCTCAAGGTAAAGTGAACAGTAGTCTTACATATTTAACTCATTGAGAATTCACGTCCTGTCTGAATCAAGGTCTATGGTATTATTGCTTTAAAGAAAAGAAAAAAATAAAATAAAAAAACTATTGTTCAGGGAAATCATTAAAAGGCCTGCGCTCTTTTTTTATGTACATGTACTCACATTTACAAACTTCACATATATCAACTTACAGCCATACTAATGACTTGAAATGAGAAGAATTCAAAGACAACACCATAAACGCAATTTAAAAAAATAGTCTCTCATTAGTCATGATCCAACGAACATTCATGAACATTTTTCCCTGCACCAGAAAGGGCTCCCATAAAAGGGCCTGAAGGGCCTCTACCTTAGCTCAGGAAGTCACACATAGATTAACCCCAACCCCCAGACGTAGGCACCGTCAGCAAGGCTCCATCTCAGAACAGAGATCATAAGATCCCTCATTCGTCCCCATTCTCGACTTAAGAAAGACATCAACTCTCCTGCTTGTCTTTGACCAAAAGGACAGTGTGCTGCCCTCCACTGGAGGCCATCAGTACTGCGCGGTTCTCCAGCTGCTTGCCCGACATCTTTATGGGACTCCACTCATCATCCTCCTCTCCAGTGCCGAGCTGCAGGTTGGTGCCCATGCCCCAGGCATACACAGATCCTGGAGGAGGCACAGGCAACAGTACATGAATGAGCACCCTTTCTCACCCTCTTGGCTGATTATAAGGAATAGATAATTAAAGTTGACACAAAAAATATGCACACTTACATTAGCTAACATACAGACAGACTGCTGAAGTTATAGTTTTACTTTACACCCAACTACAGTGATAAGGACTTGTGTTTTACTCAAAAAAAGTTTGAAAAGTAAAACAAATAACAGAGCACTATTTGGAGACAAAGAGACTGATTACTCAAGTCCTAGGCTGCATTTGCAATTATTCTTACCGTCTCTGGTGACAGCGTAGCTGACAGATGCCCCACACGTCACCCTGCTAGCTGGCTCCATCCCCATCACAAGCGTGGGCTCAGTCTTCTCTTCAGCCCCCTGACCCAGACCAAGACGACCATACTCTGCCCGGCCCAGGCTGTACACCTGACCTAAAAGATGATGCAAAAATGGATTCATTTGGTGTTTGTTTGTCAAAAAACTTGAAACAAAACAGACTGGGGTACTTTTGTGTTTAAATATTCTTTGGACTTTCTGTCATTTGATGTTTAAGTTGTAGTGCCTGATATTTGGTTTTCCAACAGTTCAGGCTACATTTTTGCAAAACATACAAACCAAAACTGGTGAGCAGGTAGTCCTTAGAACAGACTTGAATGCTAAAACATGAGTGGTAAAATAAGTTGTATATTTGCAGTCAATTTACTCAGAACCTTATTAACCTATTTGATTTTAATTAGCTGCACAGTATAAATCTGGATAAAACATGGCCTGAAGGAGCATTTAGTTGGAGCTAACCTTCAGAATCGAGGCAGACGGTGTGGTGTTGCCCTCCAGAGAAATCCACCCAGGAGGTGGTGGAGTTCTTGAAGCACTTCAGTCTTACTGGAAAATAACACACCTGGGTTCCCTCAAGGCCTGAACATGGATAAAAAAAGGTGTAGAGACATAAAATAATAGATCAGTGTTTAATGCCATTATCTTTAGGCAGAATATGAACAACTTACTCTTAGCTAACTGTGCAATAACATAAGACACCTCTGTTGTTAAAACTATAAAACAAATTGGGTCAATTTATCAGAAGGACACTGATGTGCCATACTTACCCAGCTGGTGATAGTTGGTGAGGCCAAATCCATAAACATGTCCCTCTTTTGACAGAGCGAAGGTGAAGTACGCCCCACAGAAGGCATCTATGACGTGAACCTTCTTTTTGAAATTTATTATGTGTGGTTGCAGCAAACGTCCTAAAATCAGAGGACACACAGTAAGCCACAACTTCATGGTAATAAACATAACACACAAATAATAACAACACCTATTGTTAAAGTAATCACAAATCAAAGATTGATGTATGCGTAAAACCTTGTAAAACTGAGTTTAAAATGAGTTGATATTCTGGGCTCATAAAAACTTGTGTCACTTACCGAGGCCTTGCCTGCCTCCTGTGTTTGAAAAAAGCCCCGGCACTCTTCCCAGCTGTCCCTGCTCTCCTGTGCCTGATGAGTAAAGATTTCCCTCCAGCGTAACCATTACCAAGTGGTCATTACCTTGTAATGACAATAGAACAGATACAATGTCAGTAGCTTACAAACAAAAAATATGGCACAAAACAGGACTGATTCTTACCTGATGCAATTTTCATGACGGGTTCTGTCACTGGGAGTTTGATTGGAACATTAGATGTTTTCGTTGGCTCCAGGAGACCAATAACACCGTTGTTGTCCTGGATAAAAATATAAGGGCCAACATGGTTTAAAGGTTAAATACAGAGACACACGTCGCTCATGTTTTGGGTTATAAATAGTAAAACATAGCTGTAAACAGGACCATTCTGCTCACCATCCTCATTTGCTATAATGATAGTAATTATAAAAAACTGGCAGCAGTGTTCCATCAGCAGGTGACTTTTGTAGCATAATGGTATGTTTTTACTAAAAATGTTATTTCAGTCACTTTATTTTGAATTGGTTATGACCAAATTGCTACCTGGAGGCGTGTACTAAAACAACAGGGCTTGGACAAACAGTACAGTATTGGCACACACTGATATTTGTGATTTTATAATGAAATTTCACATTAATGCATATTTTAATGATCACTGAAAATAGTCAAAATAGCCTGCCTACTCATTTTAACTGAGCTACAAGACAAAAACACCTTATCTGCAACCCAGGTTTACTAAAAGTATTTCAAACAATTCCTTTATTCTTCTTAATCCCAATGCATTAAGTGTTTTCAGGTGACTGCTGTAGATTTATTGCTACTTGACACTTGAGAGGAAGGAGATATTAAGATTATAGGAAAAGATGACTACAATTGAACATAGTGGAAAATATTTAAGCAAGAGGAAAACCATCTGAGGACTGTAGTTGATGGGTTATATAATGTACCTGCAGAAAAATATGTCCTTGGCCTCAGAGTAAAGCACTAATAGCATGCTGTTTGTAGAGACATTAGATACACTTGCAAGGAGGTAAAATGTGGAGTCTCTTCATTTTCTTTTTGGTCACAGTGACAAAGTACAGTGGTAAACAAGTGTCAAGAAAAGTATTTGGTAATTTTGGGCCTCTAATGTGGAAGAATACATGACTTCAAAGAAGGGGAGTAGGATATGACTATCTTAATTAATTTAAAGATCTGGAGTTTATACACTCTAGATCACAAATCTTTACTGTCTACTGGGTGATAATAGGTTGCAGCTGATAAACTGGGCATCCCTAGTGCTCAGTTTTACTGAACATCATTTGTTGTTTTTGAAAGATGGGGTATGGAATAATATTGACAGATTAAGATTAGAACAGTTAACAAGCAGACATTTTTTTTTAAAAAGTCTCCAAATTGTGGCTGAAAACACAGGTAACTAACCCTGAAGGCGCCCCAGATGTACACTGTTCCATCATCTGTGAGGGCAGCTGTGTGGCTGTCCCCTGCCGACACCTGGACCACCTTCTCTTCCAATAGCACCTTTCCTGGAACCATCTCGGATGTCTCCCCTGTTGTGTCTCGGCCAAGGGCCCCTTCGTCATTACAACCAAAAGTGTAAACCTAAAAAAGTAACAAAACCAACACATATTATGACATTTAACTGGGAAACTTAACACTTGAAATGTTGGCAGGAAGCCATAGCTTCAGTCATATAGTTTAGAAAAAAAAAAAAAGACAGATGGTTGCTTACATTGCCTGTGTCACTGAGGCACACAGTATGCATGCCTCCAGCAATCACTTGCACAATTTTCTCTGGCAGGGGCACGAGAGCCGGCTTCTTCCTCTGAATGACGTCCTCGCCTTGACCCAACTGTCCAACATCACCCTGGCCCAGAACAAGAACCTGGCCTGCCTCTCTACCATGACTCCTGTGGGAAACTGTTACACACGCAATTTATTTTAATAAGCATTGAATTTACTCACCATTACAAATTCAGTTGCAAAGCTTACTCAGATTACTTGGGCCTTGTTTTTCTTTAGAAAGTCAGTGATTTACCTTTCACTTTCTTGATGTCTTTCACATCCTCCACAATAGCCTCAGTCTTCCTTTTGACAGTGGTCTTTTTAGAAGGCATGGCAGCAACACCTAAGGACTTCGGCCAAAACCGGAGAAAACTGATTTTAATAACCTGCCATTAGTTGAAGTCAGTGAGCTGTAATATTGGTCAAACACAGATATTAATTAAATGAAAACAAAACAACCAAAAACCAAAAAACTGTTCAATTGAAGTATTTATATCACAATTAAAATTATAGATGCAAATCTTACAATGCACAAAAGACAAGAGTAGACAACAGACATGGGAATGACATCAAAACGTCAACAACTGTCTCTCTCCTGCAGATCTGAGAACCACTGGGCCTTTTGAAAAGTTGCAGGGCTTTGAATGAGGCATATCCTCAGTAAGCAGTATGGTGTCTTCATAATCTCATGAGCCTACTACCACATGCAGTTGGCCAACAAACATTAACTTAGAGCTGTTGGTGTTCAACAGCTGTCACAGAAAGTTGTTTCAATGCCTGGCCCAGTTTCATGTTCTTTCACCCAACAGACAGCTGTGCTTCCTCCAATACACTCCCAGTACTATTATATATTCTTGACTTTCAGTTATAGCTGACCAGTTCAGTGTGTGCAGAACCAAAGAAGTGCAGGTAATTGTGCATCACTTTGAATACTTTCCCAAACGAGACAGAGTGACTAAAAGTTTTGCTGCCTTCAGATGTAGGTAATGTCACATACCATAAGAGAAGCCTGAAATACTCCCCACATACAGCGGTAGAGGATATATATAACGTTACCAGTTATATGTGGACTTAAACCTAAGTGAAAGTGTTCATATATTTTAAATAGGATATTTTGACATTCCTACTGACTGGTGAATAGTATCTGTGTGAACATAAGCAAGTGTAAGATTTAAGCAAGCATCCTTGTGATTTTGAAGAGGTTCATACTTGATCATTACTGTTTAATAATGCCAGAAAAATAACAAAACGCAGACTGAATTGTAGGTGTAAACTGTGTGCCTGGTAGAAGTAACGCCATGTTCAGGCTACACCACAAAAAACTGCCTAAGTTAAAAAATCTCATTGAGTGACAAATTAAGATTTCAAGGAGTTGCAGAGACGCATAGTCCTGACAAGTTTAATTGATACTAGGTGGGTAAATCTTAGGGTTAGTCACTATACTAGCATTCATATGCTCGTTAAAAATATGTCATCACTTAAAAAACGAAGTTGTGTTTTTTCATTTTTTCATTTTTGTTTGTTTGTTTTTGCCTCACAGACAGCTATGCCCATTAATTTTGCTCCAGTGTCATATTGCAAGTAAAATAACACCAATACAATTTTAACCAGATCACGCTCAGCTCTTAATAATAGATGCTAACTTTTTAGAAAACACGTGTCTAGGAATTGCTACAGTGCTTGAAAATTGAACATGAGCTAGATGGATACCATAGTTTAAAACAGGAAGCGTGATCGAACGTTAACGTTGGCAGTGCCCATGTGTCCTTGCTAAAACTAGGAGAGCTAGGTTAAGTTACCCAGCGAGCTGCAACGTTTAATGGATGGGCTTCGGTCTATCGACGTTATTAGAAGTAAATAAATGTGACACAACCAGTTCCTAACAAATACAGTAGGACTACAAAACGCAGAGTAATACACCATAACGTTGAAGAAATTTTTG
Organism: Acanthurus leucopareius; assembly: GCA_029814765.1. Taxonomy (NCBI): domain Eukaryota; kingdom Metazoa; phylum Chordata; class Actinopteri; order Acanthuriformes; family Acanthuridae; genus Acanthurus; species Acanthurus leucopareius. The sequence continues at coordinate 9,364,467 of JAQMCX010000057.1, read as the reverse complement.
GTTGGCCGGCAATATAATATGACGGCAGGTTCATACATGTTTGCTAGCAAGCGCTAACGAGCTAGCGGCGTTAGCATGATATCCATAACTAAAAGTACAACAAAAACATGCTCTGTTGAATGAACTGCACGCATATTGATTAAGCAGTGTGTATCAGTGTTCCCCCTTTTTAAACGGGGACGTTTACATGCTTATTATTTACTAACCTGTGATACGTAGACAGTAGCAGTTTCTCTAAAAGTGAACGTGTAAAGCTTGTTCCCGGTCTTGGGATACGGACCACATGCGCAACGTCACGCTCTGTGGAACGCCTGTGCCCTTAAAGAGACAGTAACACTCGTGTCCGCAGCGGTGAAAAAGAAAATATCATAAACTGATAAAGATTTAGATTGGAATTGACATGTTTATAAGAGGAAAAGTTTTATTTGACCAAGACAAGTACTGGAGATTAAAAAAGTCATAATGGAAAATAAAAAAATAAAGCACATACATTAAAAGCTATTTTATTTTAATATTTATGTATTTTTATGTGTTTTTTCGATTAATGTGCTGTTTTTTCTGTATGTCTATCTTTATATCGTTTTTGATTACGGTATTTTTGACACTGTAAGTTTCGTCATGTCACTGGTTTTCAGTTTTTACTTTCTGTCTTCGTTTTAATGCGAAGGGGTGGGGTAAAATAAATGTACTGTCTTTGCAGGATAATGACTCCTTTTAATGTTATTTAATAATAATAGCCTACTATTATTAATGTTAATGCATTTACATTATCTAGCATACTAAAAGTTGCAGTTTATTGTAACTTCTATTCGCTTTCAGGCTGTGAAAGCTAGAAACTAAATCTCCACATGTGGAATTTATGGTCGTATATATTTTTTCAAACAATTTAGTTGTCATGACATATTTAATTTAAAAAGTAATTAGCGAATATAGCTATAGCTACATTACGACACTGAAAATCTGTGATACAAAAGGTCAAGTGTCATCCCAAAAATTAAAAACTGCATTTAAAGATATTATTCACAGATTGATAAGCAGGCCATCAGGATGTTTTTTTTTTGTTTTTTTTTAACCTAATCAGTTTTCTTACGTTGTATGTATAATTATTTTGGAAGTTGAGATAGGAAATTGTACACAAAAAAACACAACACTGTGAATTGTAACACAAAAACTTCAATTTACTTGTATCATTTGTTGCAGTTAGAGAGCGTGGTTAAAAAATTTGGTTCAGTTGTTACTATGAACGTAACACTTCTCTTTTTTTGCAAAATTCTGTATGGCTATCTTTTAAGTCTCTGTAATCAATGTATTTGTCCATGGTCATACATTTTTCATTAGTATTATCCTATTCTTGGGTATTCTTTGAGGTGTTATCATCCAGTGGGTGTTTATGTGTAGTGACCTGAGGATGCCTTTTTCCTTATTCATTCATCTTCATTCTAGATTTGCTTTCCAACCTGCAATTTAAAAAATATATTTTTGGCCTTAATTATGCAACTTGAGCTTACAGCAATGCTTCATCACAAGGTTACTAATGGGCTTTTGACTTTGTTTACAAAATACACAGCTTTAAACCTTTGCCATGAATATTTATAATTTCAAATACATTCCAAGGTTTCTGCTTGACATTTCATCAACAAAACATATCTTACCCTGATTAGAATTGATTTTTTAGAGGAAAAAAACTATCAATGGGTAGGAAATTAGTTTGACTACCCTTTTTTCCCCCGATTCCCTTCATTTTTAGTCTTCACAGATTTGTGAAGATGCATTCAAAATTTAGCTCTTCACAAAACTTACTCTGCCACCAGGTGTCGCTGCAACTGCATATTCTTACTTTAATGGGGTCTAATTAAAATTTTCCCTGCATATCTCCACCTTTACACAGTCAATAGGTATTGATGAAAGAGGCAGATCCAGACTTATCACACAGAGGGTTTATGGAATTGTAAGGTTTTAATTAGATCCAGATGTGACTATTTACAATTAAAAAGAAAACTGTCGGTCCATACAATTCCACATTCAATTAAAAATGAACTTACTTTTCCAGAAAAGGTACTTTCATATTCCCATTCTTTGTAGCATTTAATCAACTAATATTCTGTGCTTAAAAAAATAGCAACCTATAATACTTTAATATTTAAAATTTCTTTTCAAATGAAAGGAAGACAAGATATACACAAGCATCAGTTAAACCTATATCAACCTGTACACAGCACAGAGAACCCTGTAAGCTACTGGCCAGACAACAATACAAGATAAAACATCTCTGCAGTTTCAAAAGGTTCCAGCGAAAATGACTCCCTGTTGACCGTTTATACATTTTCTGATGTTTTGGATAATTCCCTGATCTATACTCACAGCAAAGTTACATTTAACTCTTAGTATTGACACTACTAGTTTGACCTTATTCAAAATGGCTACAGAATGCATTGCATGTTTGACCTTTAAAGGGAAGTACAAAAACTCATAAAAAAAAGTATAAATGAACAGAGATTATTCAGATCCCATGTGACTGGATTCTGTGTTGGCTCATGCATTAGATTGCAGAAATCAGTGATATGAAAACCGGTATCCTATAGTCCTTTAGGCATCAGGTATGTTGGCACACATAAAAACACCAACAGCCTACTGACCTCCACCTTTTCCTATACCTAGATTTACGCTTAAATGGCCACCTCACATCACAACCATAAATACAGGCAAGCCAAATTAAAAAAGGCTCAAATAAAAGCTGTCACTACTCATGTGATCAAAATTACAATATAAAATATCTTGTGCATTACAGAATATTTTGAAATGAGATCTTTCCAAGTTTCATTCTAAGGTAAAACAATAGCAGTCTGTACACAATTTATATAAAACATACACAATATCCCAGAGATGTCCAGTCCTATAACAGAATGTCCTAGTCTTTATCCTCCAGCTCGCTCACTGCAGCCATTTGTGTCCATTATCTATTATAACTGTGTGGAGTATTATAAATCATCATCGTTATTATTACTAATATTATTGTGTGTTATAACATTAACAAGATGAATTAGCTTTTCCATGTACAGTGAAGAAGAAAAAGGCAACACAGAATGAGGCCGCGTTAAAGGTTGTAACTAGATCCAAGTCCCTGAGGGGTACCACATAACAGCAGACTGAGAGTAAGCCCTGTAGGTCCTCTGCCACTTCTCCACTTCATTGGCACGTGGTTCCCCCTGTCGTCTGGGAGAAATACTGCATCTGCTCCTCACCCGCCACCATCTCAGTTAAGTGAAAGCAATGTAGTGGGAGAGTGATGGAGGGCAAGCGAGAAGCATTCTTACTTTGTGTCAGTTCCAGGTTTTCCCTGATAATCTGTACATTACATTCGGGAAATGTAAAAGGACGATCCGTCTGCATAGAGAGCAGCTTTTTTTTTTGCCAGCCAGAGATTTTAAGTGCTTCATTTTCCATGAAAAGGGAGGAGAGCTAAGGCCGGTGAAACCTAAAAAGAACAAAGAAATCTCATGAGGCATGAACAGATGTTCATATCCTGTTGAAAGTCAGAATGATTTTCATACAATCAAACTCTGATGCTATTTGTGTTTGGCATTTTTTTTTTGGCAATACTCTTGCAATGTATTTACATTCTGTAATTATGTCTCTATATAGTGGTGTTTAGAGTTAGCGGCAAGGTCAGCCATTGCCATGCTGGATTCAATTTGCCATCACACGCATGAGTGATTCACTGGAAATGATGCATGTATATAATCCAGCCTTTTTTGTTTATAGTGTTATCTCACACTAAGAGGTCGTGCAAGTGCTTCAGATTAAAAATGCTTAGTTAAAACATTGGTTGGCTTTTAGCACAAAAAATTTGTCAGCGACGTCATCACCAATAGCGATCCTTTATCAAAAATTAACCTAGAGTGGAAAAGTCTTTTTCTTCTGTTGCACTTCTGACAAAATAATGAGAGTTTATTTGCTTTACTTTTAAACCATACCTGCTGTTACCATGGCAACCACGGGTCACCAAGTCTAACAACCAGGATTTAAAGTTGACGGAGCTTAATGTCAAGATCTAACTGACAAAAGTTATACCTTGTGTAGATTCTACTCTCTTCATGAACCTCCATTTCAGTGCTCTTATAATCGTTGAGCTCCTTACGGATTGCCGCCTGAAAAAAACAACAGGAGAGAGATTGTCTGTTGTTAAATGTGAACTTAAAGTAAACGTGTTGCACTTCACACATGATGCTGATATTATGTTTAACTCAATCTACTAAAGGGTTAAGTGCTTGCTGGAGATGGCAAACTAAGTGATTACTTTGTCAGCTGGAGTCAGCTTGGTCCACGGCTTGTCTGCTCTCCGATCATAGTCTTGGGCATCTGTGACTTCCACATACTCATGGAACCGCAGGATTTTTCTTGCCTGTAGTTCTGCAACTGTGGGTCTTTGACTCAGCTACAATAAAATATAATTTTTTAATCAATGTAACGTCAAGAAAACATAGGATTTAACACTCAGATTTCTGTTGGGGATATGTTACCCTACCTTCCTTGTCAACCGTCGCTTGATCTCTCTAACCTCAGCCTGCCTGTCAGCCTGGTTTTTTGCTGAAAAAATGAAAGGGGAGAAAAAAACAACAACAAAGCTTTATTAATGTGCTGAATGAAAGTCAGCCTTCAGTGCAAAGAAAGTAGGGTAAAAGCAGTTTTCAAAATTAGACATCTAAACTGCAATTCAGGCTTCAAAGTGTCCTTTTTAACTCAAATCTTACATCAAGACATTAAAGTATTATACTTTGGTGCATTGTGAAGACGGGCTAAAAATGTTTTAAAAATGTCTTATTTACAGAAACAGTGAAGGAATTTTAAGGTTTATTAAGAAATAGAAAAGGTGAAAAGGAAGGAAAGACTTGATACTAACGCTGAAGGATGTTTCTTTGCTCGAGTTCCTCAGCAGTGGGTCTCTGGCTTAGTCGCCTGAAGTGGGAAAAAAAAGAGAAGAGTAGTACTATTTTTACACAGTTTTATCACTTTGTCATTCAGGCAATAAGTAGGACAAAGAGCTAAGAAATGATTTCCTGATGCCAGGAAATGCATGTTCACTATCATCTGTTAGAGAATTCAGGACTAATACTAAAACATGCAAAAAAGCATGTTGTCACCTGTCTTTACCTTGTGAGTGCAGTGCCGATCTGTGTGCGGATTGCCTCCCACTGTTCCCTGCTCTGCCAGGTGAGGCCGGTCTGTCCTGGAGGCTGGTCATCCCTGCTGCTCCTCTCCTGTGTAAACCTGTCCCTGTCCGGAGCGCAGGGACGGCTGCTCAGCTTCAGAGCCAAAGTGTCCTTCCTCTTGACTCTGCTGGCCAGAGCGCCTGGATACAAGCCAAGCAGAGATACGATGGTCAGGTGTGAAAGAGCACAGAAACAATGCAAAGGTCTTTACAATGGAAAAAAGTTAATATCTTTTCCTAAAATTTTGTCATTCTTACTAGGTGGGGGCTCATCCTCCTCATCTTCATCTGAGCCTTCATCCTTATAAAGCACAGGACCATCGGAGTCACTGTCCTCCCCATGCATGTGATGCTCTCCTTCCTCATCTTCTTCTTCCTCATCTTCTTCCTCCTCCTCACTGACATCATCCCCCGGAATGACACAAACACCGGCGTCTCCGACCAAGCATCTGCGAGTCCGTGGTTCCAGCTCTGGCTGCGGGATCTCCCCATCATACTCCTCCTCCTCCTCGTCATCTTCCTCCTCTTCTTCTTCCTCTTCTGAGTAGTCATCTTCAGATCTTATTAAAAAAAAAAAATACATACATAAGCGTTATTCATGCACAGAAAGCACCAGTTTGTGTGTCTTTAACTAACTTAATTAGGTAGTTCTTGCACTTATGAGACAGACATGTTTTAAACAAGTTTTCCCAAATTAATATGCACAGTATGTATCCAACCATCAGCATACTTTACTCTACAAGGTATATCTGACTTTCTATACTATACTATAAAATACTCCAAAAGGCCTGTCATGTTACCTCTGTTGTTCCTACATATTTGTAATTTTGTATTGGCAAAAGTTCTTCCTCCACAATTATGCATCGAGAAACTCACAGTTTTAGTGGTTGGATGCTGACAGGAAGAGGGCGCCCACGATCTCCTTGGTACTCTGGTGGGGTTTCGAAAAGCAGTGTGTGTGCGCGCTGTAACCCATCTGGGTGTGGCTGAGCTGGGCCGGGACTGGACAAGGCTCTCTGAATCATGATATGCAGAGGGACAGGGGCTGGGCGCTGAGGAGACTCATTGGTTGGGCTTGGAGGGTCAAACAGCATTGGTATGGGCTGGGGAAGTGGGTGGGGGTAGGAATGCTGATGGTGGAGATGGTGAGTGTGTATGTGCTGGCGAGGAGGGGAAGGTGGTATGTGTGTTGGAAGGGGAGGTGAAGGAGGAGGAGGAGGCAACTGGAAGCCCACGGGGAGGTTGCTGTTGTCTTCCAGAGAAAGCGGGGAGGGGTTGATGAGATGGCTTGAAGCAGAGGAGTCCTCCGTGTTGCGTTTGGTGACAGGGGTTGTCCTCTTAGGAGGCATTGGGGGAGAGGGCTTTGCTGGCACAAGACTGGCACCGCCAGTGGCTTGGGTGAAGTCACCTGCAAATGGAAAGACAGTTATGCTTTCCTGCCTGTAAAGCATAGAGCATTGTGATCGCTTAAGCCTGTGAGTGAGATGCTAGCAAGTGCTTCACTTATCTAATTATTCCATATTTCTGTCTAGTTTCCCACTGTGACATAAGTGCACATGCATTAGCTGTACATGTATGATGTACCCAGCATGACAGAGTACACATGAACAAATATAAACTCTGGGATTACATGTCTGACTGAGCAGTGTGTGTACATAAGTGTGTCACATCACATGATTGTGTCAACATGAATGCACACTCTGCCAACCAGTGTGCAGCATGTGCCCCAGGTCACAGAGACAAGGAAGAAACACACAGCCTTCATGCTCTACACAGCCAGATTGTAAACCTGTTGTGCTGTCAAACTGTCCTTATTAGCATCTATGAAGTACACAAAGCTCCTAAACGAAGGGCCTAAATGAAAACCTTACAATTACTTGCATGCACATTTGCATATACGCAGTATAAATCTTAATACTCAGTAGAGCAGCTTTGAAGCACATCAGTGTTAAAAGCTATAGCCGTGCTACTGAGACATAAGAAATCAGTGCTGCCAGACTTGAAACATGCAGGAGACTAGACCGAATTGAATTTCATATTCCTCTCTAAATTAAGTCAAGCCCTAATGTTAGAATCCTTTCGCTGCTGCGTTCTGCCCTCCATTCATCCATCCATTCACAGCCACCCATCCATTGCAGTTGAGCAGAAGCTGAGTGGATTAGCGTTATAAAATTCACTTGATGCATTGCAGGACACAGCTGGAACCTGCGAAAAGGCTTCCCCCTATTCACATGCCAAAAAAGACAGTACAGCAGTAAAAACATTCAACTGCTCATTCACACAGTATTTGTATCTTCCATTCACAAAGAAGCCTGCACACACATTATCATCTTATTATGTGCATGCCGCTCTTATATACAACATCCAAAGAAAAGCAATTGAGGCCGGTCAACAAGTAAAAGGCATTAAGGGAAATGTTGGCAGCTGAAAAGACGGGACAGGATGAAGAACGCAGACTCTGAAAGGGGGCATTCCAGATACCCGCACCCTGGCCACAGAAACACCAGGGGGCATCCTTTTACCTGAGCGCAGGCCTCCGGCCCGCCGGCACAGGTAGACAGGCAGGGACAGGTAGACATCGTAGTCACACTCTCGCTTCCAGCAGGACCAGTACAGCGGAAGCTGAGCATTCTCTCCCCCCTGCAGGGCGGAGACTGACAGGGAGGAGATGGAGGCCTTAAGCTGGAGTGTTTACCAAATGCAGGTACATGGTGGTGCTGTTTTATGATGTTTTTTAAGATAGTGGGTGTTGTGGCCATAAATGTTCATCTTTCTGTCATTCATTTACTATTATCACCTCCTAGAGGACAAGTTTGAAATTTTGAGAGACATTTTATTATTTGTGTTCTTGTTAAGAGTTGGATATTATGACTGATAGCACATTTATCTGTTTAACATGAAGCTACACATAGGAAAAATGTGGCTCAGCTAAGGCAAAGATCAAAAGCAGGGTAAAGAGCTTGCCTGGCTCTGTCAAAAGGTAACAGAATCCATTAATCTGCTCTTAAAAACACAGTTCCATATTTGCTAAATAGAAACAAATACTGCAACTGTCTCCATGCTGTAGCTCCAGAGGCAACTAAAGGCTCGATTTAAAAAAGAAGATGACTTTTCCTAAGCGGAAATTAAGGCAAGATGACACAAACCCACCGCAAACAACAACAACAACCTCTACACTGCATCCATACGAGCATCATCCCACAGCCTCAAGAGTCCCTGTGATCTTTAGAGTGTGAAATGCTGGGAAACGTAACATCTAAAATAGTTCAGGCACTGTAAGTAATTAGCTTGGGAAAAGCTGCTCAAGCCGTTCAGATTACCCCATTAACAGGGTAGTGTGTCTGCAATGTGTGTGTTTCTTTGTTAAAGACTTCTCTTTGCAATTAGTTGCAAACTGACTCATAAATGAGTGTTTGTTTTCCAGTTGAAAAACTGGATACTAAACACACATTTTAGTGTTCATAATGCACATTTGTAGCTGTTGATATGAGCTGCATGTGAAATATGTTGATACCCCTTCTTCACCAGTTAAGTGAGGCTCCCACTATTCAGCAGGACTTACCCAGCATGGCGGCGTTGCTCCTGTTTATGGGCTTCGGTGGTGGCAGAGGGGGCTGCTTGGTGCCCTGAGAGGTGGAGGTTGGGGCTACAGATGACTGTTGGGTGGACGCACCTGCAGAGGAGATGGACCGGACTGGTTTGGATGCCACAGCTGAGGGGGTAGAGGGAGAAGGGTACTGGGCTGTCGGGTGATTAGATGGGGTGCGAGGTGGGCCCTTGCTACCAGGTTCAGGGGTGGAGCTCATCAGCCATTTTGGAGGCATGACAGATTGCTTAGGTGGTAGAGGTTCACACAAGGTGTCCCGCAGGGCTTCCGGGTCAGGGACAAAATGGCTGTCTGACTCTATGAAAGAACAGTATCATGAAGATATGTTATATATAAAAATACCCACAATATTGTACATAACAGGCATTGCAAATGTTTACTTCTATCCAATATAATTACTGAATTAGTAATATGTCATTATAAAATACCTCTCTACAGGGCTATAAATGTTTTAGTTCAGGGACTGAGTAATGAGCCGTTTTCTGCTGCTACAACACTCAAAGCACTCTCTATGATAGCACTTGTTTGAGAGGTGCATTATCCAGGGATCAGCTGCAAAGATAAACAGAGTAGGAGGCTGCAATTACCACCAAAAACCCACCTTCCTCTGCCCACCCCACTGCACTCCCTGAGCTGCCCCCATGCCTCTACTCCTACGCCATTTCTCAAAACTACAACTCTGAAGTTCAGGACTATTTATTTACACATGAGCTTTTATCACTGTATCTTCATACAACCATAGAGGAAATAATACAGAGGAAAGGAGGAAGTGAGCGTAAAGATCAGAGAGAGAGAGAGAGAGAGTAAGATAGAGAGGGAGAGAGGGAGAGAGAAAAAAAGGAGGACAGAAAGCAGGAGATGTGATAAAGATAGAAATAGAGTGGGAGAGAGAGAAAAAAGCAGCATCAGAGAGAGAAAAAAAAAGAAAATTTAAGGTAACAGAGAAAAAAAAGGAGCAGGGACACATGAAGGGAGAGAAAATATCTGTTCACCTGCAAATCTGTTGATAGAAGGAATTGTTTCTTCTCTAATAGTCCTGTATTGGCTTTTTTAGAAAGATGCATTATGTCTATAGTCTTCACAATGCTGGTGTCATATTCAAAGATTCACCCTCATCTTCCTGACATACTTTTGAAGACAGGTGCCAAAGTTGTATAAAAAACTAAAGCGCTTCATGTGTTGGATAATTGATTACTGGACAACTGAGATCTAAAAACAGCTGAAACATCATTTGCTTCTCAAAGTGTAAGGTTTCAGTAAAATCAATTAGCTGTAGCCCATTATCACTAAGCTTACAGTGTTGGCGTTAAAGGGCAATAATGGGTATAGTGATCGTGCCACATTAATTAGGAGAGGAGAAGAGAGGACGAGCTATTCCCTCATGTTCCTGAATAAGAAGCGTAGCTGGAGCAGGGCCCCTGGGAGCCGACAGGAGCCTGTCTATATCAGGGAGGACAGCACATAAGCAGGAAAGTGACAGCAAGGAGGAAGGTAAAAAAAAAAAAAATACAAAGACTGAAGAATCCGCTGCCATCTTTAAATATGCATGAAGGAGGTCACATTGTAAAATATACACCCTATCTATGACTTCATCACAGTCAGGAAAACTCAGCATCTTGTGATTACAGCATTTCAAAATAAGTGGATGGTCTCAACTGGCAGGGGGTCAAATTTTAGAAATGACTCACCTCTGCAGGCCCGTCCCTCCTCAGCAGATGCATGCCGAGGGAGTGTGGGCTTCCAGTCTGCTTCTGCAGGCCGACTCCTCCTGCCATCCTCTGATGGGGCCTTCTGCAGTGCAGGCCTCTTATGCCCGTCCTCAGGGTGAAGTCGGCCCCCCCGTCTGCCCTCCTCCATCTGCCCGTGAATCTGGCCCTGCCAGACCATGTTAGTCTTCCATTCCCCCTCAACATGTGCACGTGATATCATCCCTCCCCCTCTCCAACCATCTTCATGCAGTCCTGTACCCTTTGAGCCTGGAGCTCCCCGGCGGTCACCATTTGAGGGAGAGCGGATCCTGCGGTCCTCTGGCTGAGGGAGCCAGGCTTGGTTCATCCTAAAGTCCGACTCTAAGGGGAGTTTGCTCTGGTTGCATGGGCTCCTGCTACTACTGATGACTCCTCCACTTCCTCCAACCCCAGCACTCAAAGGCAGAGTGTGGCCGTTCTTCACATAGGGCTGCTTCTGGTTTTGGTTATGTGGTTCTACATCTAGGAGCATTAGAAATATGAACAAGTCCTTGGTGAATACACAACTGTAATGCATAACAATGATCCAACACTAATATGAGTAATCAAGCAAGTGCACCGGGGGAAAGCAAATACTAAATATTTATTACATCTAGAATCAGAAAGTTTCATGGTTGTTTTGTCTTTGTCTGGTATGATAGAAAACTTTGGTAGCTTATTGAGCTCTCCTTAAACCTGGATGTCATACAACAAAAGTGGTAAAATGTTCATCTGACTAATCCAATAGATGATCGGCAGAATATTCACTGACAGCGATTTTTCTTTATGTAGTTTATCAAGCAGAAATGCTAAATAAGTGCTGGCTAAGTCTGCCTAGATGTGAGGGGTAATTGGTGCTTTTCTCTAATATATATTGTCATATACTGTTCTATATTCCAGTTGGTTTTGAACTCTTGGTCGGACAGATTTAGTCAATTAAAGACATCAGTTCGTGCTCTGAGGCATTCCTGATGGGCATATTTCATTATTTTCTTACATTTTATAGCCTGAGAAGTAGTAGATTGCACAGATTAATCAATTATGAAAACAAATTTTTAGTTGCGGCCCTGATCCAGGGTAAAAATAGAAGGTGCCTTTAACCATAGCCCCATAGGCAGACTCTGTGTTTGTTGGTGTGATGAAGGAGCAGCTGTAGGTTTAATAAATAGGCTTCTGCAACAGCGGGGCCTGCATTACGCTTGCACACACCCCTCTCAAAGCTATTTTGCTGCAGGGCACAATTCGTTCCACTTTTCCTCAGCTCTGGAGAGTGGCTTGTGATTTTAAAACAGATATTACAATACTTTGGAAAAACAGCAAGGTGAAACTAAAATTGCCTGTTTTAAATATGTCTCACACACCTGATGGTTAGAAAGGACAGTGTTCCTGCCATAATGTATTGATGACTTAGTTGTCCTGTCTGTGTGGGTGTGACAGCCTCGGGGCTGCTGCTGTCAGATACAGACACTATTGCACAGAGAAATGAGATGAATCACAGACCCACTCTTACCGTTGTCCGGGTCCTCCTTCAGCACTCCCTGTTCTATGAGCTCCTGCCGCGTACGCCTTGTCGACATCTTTCTCTCCAGTTCTGCAGTCAATAAACAGAATACACACTAAGTGTTTCTTTTCAAGAAATCTCCATGAGGAAAAAAATACTGCAGTGAATTCAGCCACATTTACTGTGTGACCTCAAGTTCCAGAATACAAAGATTCAAGTTGGACCTCCTCAGTCAACAGGATATTTTGTTTGTAGCCTATTGTCTTGTAGGTGCACTGAAAACATGAGGAGAGCCAAAGGGGTTGTAACATTCAGGCAGGAACACATGTAAGGAATTTTGATAAAAGTTGAATGTAACTGATATGACCAGTGAGGAAGGAGAGAGGTTAATTCATGCTCAGACACAATGAGTTCACATCACAAACCTTCTGAAGTTTCCTTGAACTTCTCGCTGCTTTTCTTCTTCCGCCACTTCCACGGCTTGAAGATCTTGCCCAGGGTAGAAAATTTGCCTTTACGCTTCGGGGTGCTGTCCCCTGTGCTGCCCCCATCTCCCACCATTGTGCCGTGGTGCTGCTCAGCTTCATCATCTAAAATAAAAGCAGCAACTTAATAGAAGTCCAACAGTTTCAGGAAAGATACATGCAACACAAAACATGACACAGGAGCACGGAAAAATCTGAGAGAATCTTTCAGTTCTAACTGAGCTCATCTGCTGCCTTTGTAGAGACGGCTGCGCTCATTACGGCTGTTATTATCTTTAGCTGTTAGTTCTCGGGGACTGAGTGTGCTTTGGCAGGGTGATGCTGAGAGCTCATGGACTCCTCCACATATCCACAGTTTACAGGAGAGGTCTGACGCTGGCCTTCGGCCAGGATTTCTCTCTGTCAAGTGCTCACATTCCTTGGCTGGATGGAGACTAGTGCCTTATCAGCCTTTCAGCCCTGACTGCCTCTATAGAGAAGAGAGGCTCACACATGGTTGCAGTCATAAAGCAGCAGAAAAAAGTCAGTCAATGTGCATACATACAGTTAACAATCAAGAAGGGAGACTTTTTAAAGAATGCAAGTCATTTTGAGATGCCATTAAGGCTTCAAGTGCTCCATTAAATGGCATTCTGCAGTCATGGTTACATATTCTGGGTTACGTGATTGACGTGCCAACCGACAGCGTGCTGAGCTTAGAGAGAGTTTCAAACATTAGCTCTTTCAAGGCTGCAGCTGCTCTGTTCGGCAGACATAATATTTACCAGTGCAGAGAGAATAGGGTGCGATCTAAAACATCCAGTCACATGCACACACAGGATGTCTTGACGACAATGTTGCCTTGCAGGCTGATTCTTACAACAATATGCCCCCACACAATACCTTCAATACTGATGTGGCGTACTTAGCAATGAAATTCAGAACATATTAACATAATGCTAACAGCAGCCCTAGGTGGAAACTGAGTCTTTCTTTGATACAAACAGCAGGAATACCTAGAATACAGCTATGGACCAGCACTCCTGGAGCTGGCAGGGTTTCAGTATCTTGCGAAGGGACATTTTAGCATGGTGGATGGCTGCTGACACAGGATTCAAACCCATTTTTGCAGCTGAAGGACAGAGTCTTTACCCGTTACTGCACATTGCTAGCTCAATGCTGCTGGCAGGGTAAAATTTGAACTGAATGCTTACACAGTATTTTAAAGCCTGACTGTCACTAAAACCTCCCAAACATTTTAAGTAAGAAGTGTTCAATAATTTGCACAACTCTCATTTCAAAAGCAAGCCTTTGATGATATGTCTTTAAAAGTTTAATTGTTGACAAGCATTTAAAAAAACAGACACTTGTCTACCTGGAAGAGGGGTGTTAAGCGTCCAGCTTTCATGGTGCAGGGACTTGAAACAGCATGCCATGGGGAAGCAAGGAGCATTCAGCAACCCTCAAAGCAACTATCCTGTACGTATCCCAACAGAAAATGCCAGAGGGACAAGTTGAAGAACTGTTCAAAACTACAGAAGATAATGTCCGGGTTCAGAAGACATGTCCACACCATGGAAATCCAGCTTATCTGGGCGAGGTAAAAAATCTGACGATTCAAACCAGCTGCCACAACATCCAGATTAAGCAACGCTTAAGGCAGCTTCCCTGTGAACCAGAACTGAGGTCCTCACACAGCAGACAGCTCTGTCAGAGGAGCCTCTGACACAGTGGCTCAGCTGAAGCCAGTGAAGCAGGATAGAGCTGCCTGTGCCAGGCCTGCACACTCCACAGCACTGCAGAGATGACGATCGCAGAGGACTCAGCCCATGAAGCAGGCATCTATTTGAAAAAGATGACTGACCATATCCTTTGGAGACCTGCACATTAGCAAGCAACGCCTGTTTATAAAATGCGTCAATTCACTGACACATGAAAAAAGTAGATAAATAAATAATAAAAAAAGAGACAAAAGTACAGTCCATCCAAGTAATTATCACATTCAAGTGTGGATCCAAAAAATTAGTCTTCACAGATACAGACAAACAGTCTCCAACATGTCATTGTTTCAGCTGTAGTGTGAAGAGGTCTGGTGTGTGGTGGCACTACAGCTGTATGTGACTGCGGGTCTGGGAACGGGAGTAAAGGCTAAATTAAAGAGCTACAAAGAGAGAAAAAGTACATGAGTTGGGGGGGGGCAGTCTGGAAACACAGGGAGGAAACGGCACTCCACCCTGATTCTGTGACCGAGAACAAAGAAAACCTCTTCCCCTCACACTCAATAACAGTCAACTGTACTGCTCATAGAAACACAGTACTGCATGGTGCAACTAGTGAAACAAATTAATTATCTGACTTTAAAAAGCATCTAGAGGATATAAAGCATATTTCCACTCAGAACAAGGCCAGAACCAGAATTCTAGTAGTCATTCTCTGTAATCAGGAGCTCTGCAAAGATAAGGCGTACCAGTCAGGAAACACGGGGGTGGGTGACAATATGTGTGTGTGTGAGTGAGAGAGTGTTACTCACGCACCCCTATCTTAAAGCCACACCTACAACTCTCTCAGGCATCTCTCAGAGAGGCCAGATTTCCCTCTAACCTCATGATTCAATGAGTCATGGCAGGCCTGGTCAGGTGAGCGTGTGGTTTAAAGGAGACTGTTGTTTTAATGAGTGAACTTCTAGCCTGCTAGCCAAGCTGGTATGATCACTTTCATAAAAACCCCCGTATACAAGGTGCAATGGTTGGGAAATACCACAAACCTCATTATAACTCTAACTCTCCCTAACTCTCTCCAGGCCAGATTATAAATTTTAATCTACTTAATTGACAGTAAACAAAGTGGCTATAATCACTGACTGCTTTTTGTGGCATCTCTTGTCCTCTTAAACCATTCAACCATATAAAACCAATAGTGTAGGCATAGTAAGACAAATAAATACCATTACAGAATTCTGTAAATATTTAAATCTGTCATATGAATTCCCTAATTTTGTTTTTTATCAAACTGAAGACAAACTACATAAATAAAGAGTCAGTTTGTTTTATAATGACACTCAGTAAAAAAAGAATGCAATAAGACAACAGGAAAAACTAAAGGGTAAAAAATTACGCAAAACCTTTCACTGCCAGTTATATTTTTCTATTTCTAATAATCCATAGCATATCAAAAGCTTTCTAATATCTTATTTAACCACAACCATATGAAAACAAGAGTGCAATACATGCATGAGTGTAAAAACACAGTAGAGTTCATCCACGTGATCCCAGTGATTTAACATTCCTTTCAGTGGTGAAAGTGAAGGGGGGGGTGGCAAAAAGAGACGAGACCGTGCAAAGTTGATTATACAGTCTCAGTTCCTCATCTCCTCTCTAGGATTTCATTCACTGAAAACTACATAAACGTCAACTAATTCCATGCTGTGCATGTTGCTGTTGAGGAATGCACAACTGTAAACTGTAACACACAGGGTGCCCAAGTGAGTCCTGAAACTCACCGCCATTGATGTGTTGTTGTGGGTCTTGAGATGGGATCTCCACACGAAAGCTCTGTCCCATGATCCAGCCCCTGAGGGGCCCCTACCTGTCCTGCAACCAGAAACGTGCACACTATACTGGACAGATCAACAGCTGCACCTGCTTTCCTCCCTCTTCAACATAGTCCCCTGGTCTCCTCTATCTCAGGTCTTTTTTTCTTCTCCTCTCTGCTTCTCCTGTCTGCCCTTCCTTTACGTCTTTCAGTTCAGTCCTTCCCCCTTCCCTCCCTCTCGCAATCTCCTTAAGACCTTCCCTCCCTTCCAGAGTTGGACTCTCTCTCCCCCTCACTCACTGACCCTCCCTTCTTGGCTCATAGCACAGGTCAGCACTCACTAAAAGATGACTACCATTCTTCAGAGAGGGGTGAGTTATGTTTTCAATTTAATGTTTGTTCTGTGGTATGTGGTGCAATATATGCATTCTATAATGCATGTACAATGTAATGTATGCTATGTGGTGCAGTGGGCCTCAAGAGAACAAGGACTGGTATGATGTTACCACTCATTACACAAACATCACAATAAAAAAAATACCGAAAACCTTAGATCTCAGACCAAGTCATGTACCCTGAAAGCAATTATCTGCTTCCTTGCACTAAGATGACCAAGAGATGTAGAGAGCATCTGTTTCAGCTATTTCTTAATGTGCTATGACCATACCATAAAAAAAACCTAATTTGGCCAGGATGTAAAGGATTGAGAAAAAAAAAAGTCCTCAATCAAGAGAGATGTTGAACAAGATCAGAGACTTCTTGTGAGAGCTGTGTAAAGGTCAAGTGTGTCTGAGATGCTGCCCTGTTTCAACATTTGAACATGAACACACAAAAAATGGCAAAATTACAACTGCTATGACAATGAACTTGTTAACAGAAGAACAAAAGATCACAAGTTGAACTGACAAATGAGAAGATGTGTTCATTGGATGAACGTTGCCATTCCAATATCCAGCATGCACACGTACAGAGCTGAGACTACTAATGTTCAGAACTAGCAGAGGGTGTTTATGATGCTGCTCACCTCTTTTAATGCCTCCAGACAAAATTTTATGCACATCTCCAAGTCTCTTATCACAATTTGAACAGTCTTAGAGGCATTAGCATGACTTTGAGACATGTTTGCCAAGGAGAACTGCCCTGTTTGAGGCTCAAAAGGAAAAGAGAGCTTTTTAAAAACTAGAAAAAAAGGGGGAGTGTGGACTGGACCCCCTGAATTAGTGCTTTGATTCCTTTAGAGGTTTGTGTGTCTTCAGAAAACCTTATCCTGCTGCTCCTCAGAGGAATCCAGAGCATTGAGCTGTGTCATTATGCCTGGACAGTTCAGAGTTTTCTGAGCGTTTGGCTGCATCTTAGGCTGTTTCTAAAGATGGAGAACTAGTGTGTTCGACAGCGTTCCTTTTCTCTCCCTCTGCCCCACATACAGACTCCACAACGGGCCGGCTTCCAGAGAGAGCTGAGCCAATCCGCATGAGCCCAGAACCTGTTGGCCTGACCTGGATAACAGACTGGGCCAGGCCACTTCAGCAGGCAGACAGACTAAGGCAGGTACACACACATACACATACAGGCCCTGTCCAACATGGGGAGAGTATGGAGCGTGTACTATAAATGGTGCCATGAAGCTTCCTGTCACTACTGCGAGTCTTATTCATGACAGAAAATGTCTTTTTTTTTGTCTGACCATATGCTGATTTTTATGTATAAACACTAATCTCTCTTTCTTTGTCTGCATAAAAGAGTTACATACCAAACTAAATACCAACATTAAAGGGAATAAGAAAAGAAAAGAAAACTGGGACTCATTACGAAACCTTAGTGGGCTTCTAAACTACATTTTGGAAAATTCTATTTAAGGTTAAGGGTTAGTTTATCCTAACATACAGAATGGAAATAGTCAAAGGAATAATCAGGCTCACAATACCTGATAAAACCAAAAATATGTGTTTTTACTCTAATTTTTTCAACTGATTACAAAAATGAAATATTGTGTGTCTACCCTGTATCTACTCTTTATGCTAAACTAAGCTGGGCTAAGTGGCAGCTGGCAGTAGCTTCATGACAATAGTATTAATTTTCTCGTCAAAGTTAATTCAAGAAGACAAAAAATGCTGTTTACCAAAATGTTGAACTATTCCTTTAATAAATCTCTTTTACATACTTACAACACACCTGTAGGTGTTTTGTAGTGCTGTAGTGATAATACTTGTATGTGTGTGTGGCTTTTATTATGAAGCAGCCACAGGAAGTCTCAGTTGACAGTCACTAGGAATGGCTTGGTGTAAGCAACAGTTTTTTTTTTGGTTGTACAAAAGGGAACTGATTAACTGAAGAGCTACAGGTAACAGTAAACCAAATAACAAGAGTAAACACTATCAAGGTTAACACATCCTTTTTCTGTGAAAGCTGCTTTGTAGAGAGGAGAGGGAGGGGCCTGTGTTGCTTTATGTTTTAAAGCAGTTCAGCTGCTCATTTTTATGTGCAGCAATCCTTTTTCTCAAAGTCAAATTTGAGGAAAAAAAGGTGCAGCCTTAACAATGACACAGAGCAACAATGACAATGACAATTCACAGAGCCATCTATTGTGCAACACAGAACACACAAACACACACATGCATAACACACATGCCAAACCAGGGTAAACCCTGAAAGACAATGTTTTGGAAGGGCAAACTGATCCTCGATCAGACCCAAGGGTTGAGAAGATGTATGGCTGGAGTCCTGAGCGGCTCATTATAGAGCAGGGGTCAGACAGACTTCACAGAGACAGTGGATGTAAAGCAAGAGGAACGGATCTACAGCTCTCTCCACAGAATTAACACTGCACTTAGCAAACCACAACGAATAACATGGTACTCACCACGATTTTCCATTACAGAGTTTGAGGCACAGCAATCAACGGTTTCTGAAAAAGCACAGTTTAAGCATCAACATCCGTTCATCATGTGAGCTGTTACACACTAAGTTAAACCAGTGTTTGGTTTTCCCTCATACTTTTTTTGTTTCAAGTGATTCTCAGAGAAACATCAACACTGTGGTCTTGGATTCATGAGAAATTTACTCTTAAAAGTTTTCAGTCAAATTCCTAAAAGGCCCCAAAGAATCTTCTCCCTGAAGCATCCGACCATCCCTGACCACTTTCAAGCCCAATTTAAAATCAAACCATATGGAGTTAGCCTTCTATTTATATGAAGTTGAATGTCACATTTTTTAAATCACTCATTATTTATTGTGCTTGGATATGTTTTTCGTAGATAAGATACTCATCTTTTTTTAGTGTCAGCTTTGCTTTTAAAAATAACAAAAAAAAAAAGGTTTTTGATAGAAAAAAATCTTGAGCTTGTATTATATTCTACAAAATATAGTTGAAAAGTTATTCATCTTTTAAATTACTTTTAATTAGGGCTGGGACTTTAACGCGTTAATTTCGATCAATTAATTATAAAGATTTTAACGCGATAAAGATTTTAACG
>JAQMCX010000057.1:9298912-9330636 GCA_029814765.1 Acanthurus leucopareius | reverse complement strand
CCCCCCCCCCCCCCCCCCCCCCCCCCCCCCCCCCCCCCCCCCCCCCCCCCCCCCCCCCCCCCCCCCCCCACGAACGTGCTGGAATGCCTATTGTTACATGCCAGCTACACATCCTTAGGAACAAGGTATGCTTTCCAGACAGCCCCAACTAAATCAGGAAACTGCGATTCTTTCTATTCTTTATTCATTTATCTTATACCTCTCTCATATTTCTTATGCATGGCCAAAGGGAGGAGAATAGAACATGGTGTTGCATAAGCTGTCAGTGCTGAGTAGCTACAGTTCTTCACAGGCAGAAGTTCATCCAGCTGTGTACCAATATTTCTCTACAGTGAATGGGAAATATGTGGGATGCCTCTCCACCCCCTCTTAAGTACCTGTTTCCTCGCTCTCTGGCTCGTCCAGGGATGACTCAGATACTCCCATTGCCTGGCATTTTTTCCCATGAGCCTTTGACTTCATGTGTTTTGTAAGGTTCCCTAGGAAGGAACAAGAAAAGCACATTAAAATTGCCCTTGACTTTCAGAGGGCGATGCGACAGAGGATATTTCAACAACAGAGGCAACATGCTATCTGTAGCTATAATACCAGAACTGTGGCAAACCAAGTCAACTGTAGGCACATTTTTAACTAAATCACAGGCGATGTGAAGATACACAGCAGTTAGCTTTTGTAGTTGCTAGTTCTTTAATGTCGATTTGTTCTGTCAGAGGCCTGAAAGAATGAATAGAAATAAAATTGGATGTTTTTAAGGCATTTGTAAACTGTTCCCTCACCTTTGGTTTTGAAGGCAAAGTTGCAGTGCTTGCAAATGTACGGACGGACATCTGTGTGGGTTCGGATGTGCTTTTTCAGCATGCTCGGCTTCTTACACCGGATGCCACACTCTCCACAAATGTACTTGCCCCTGCCACGACCTCTCACATAAACATACTCTTCATTGGACTTATACCTAAGAAAGAAAGAAAGAGAAGAGAAGAGAGAGAATGAGATCGATGGGAAACCACTAATCCTCTGTGTGTTACAATTTAGGAGTTAATCACACAAATTCACACATTCTTTGTTGATCATCTGCATTAAAGTTTATTTTTATTTGATTCAAATTGAACTATGTTATTATCATGCTTATACCTTGTAAAGTTGTTTATGAACATCCTAGCAAACAGTTACTTATTTTTACATCCTGAAGTTATGGCACAACACTACATTCATTTGGAGTCATGTTTCTAGCTTCCGGGTAAATTGAAGTTTGATAATAACTCTCCTATAAGCTTTATTTTGGACTCCACCAGCTCATTAGAATGAATTTTACTGTTTAGCTGCTAAATGTTTCACCATGTATACCAACCAATTACTAACTGTGCCTGTCTATCCTTTGGTAAAGGACAGGTAGCATACAGTTTTAAGAGTTTTTTCCTGAAAACAGCTGCATGCATCTACTGGAAGTTAAACACGGTCGAACAATGTGCTAAAAGATGCTAAAACACTCTGTGAAACTGAGCTGAGTTGCTATGATGCTACAAGCAGCCTCTTTCACATTACAAAGTCATTTGACCCATTTTTCATAGGAAAATCTCGATCAGCACAACTTTTATAATTATAATTATTATGAATGTGGTTTCTGTTTAGCAAAAAAACATGTTTACATGTGCACCTAATACACATGCAGAGTCATACACACATGCACACAGAAGAGCACTAGGAAACAAGGCTTTCTTTATGGAGGCGGGTCAGGGAAGCCCCACCAAAACCCCAGCAGCACTGAGTCCCTTGGCTGTTCCCTCCACTACGCCCTGGGCACACAGAGAATACCAGCTATTCTGCCGCGATCGGGTGGCCCTGCCAACAACAGCAGCAGCTAAAGAGAGGGAAGGGAAGCCTGGCTATGGCCTACAACCTAAAATAGACACTGTATATAAAAATTAGGCAACACATTTAGGTCTAGTCTATAAAAACATAGTTTATACACAATCTCGATGTTTACCAAAAGGCTATTCGTGGACACAGCGGACCACAGACATTTCTGAATGAATTGTCCTCTTTGAAAAACTCCATCTGCTCTCACTACTCGTGAAGTGATGTGCAATCCATTCTGAATTGTAAATATCCAATGTGTGCAGACTGTGTGTAATTTCAGGATATGCTGCACATCTACATGAAAACAGGCTGTGAATGCTCCCAGTTGTATAAGACAATCAGCGAGAGCAAATCTTAACAAATTGTTAAATACAGTAGTCTCAGCAGTGACATTATGTTGTATTCATTCAGGAGCTGGTTACTGTTTACTGGCGTGTATTTCTTTCCACTGCTAAAAATATCCACCCACACCTCAGAAAAACAAGGCAGAAGTTGCACTTCACACATCGGGCTTTAAATCAGCAGAACGTCTCTCAGTAAACTCAACCAACAATCTGCCTCTGCTTGTACTGTGGCTTTCCAGCCGCCATGGCAGATTGGTGGAGAGAATACGGCTTTCAACAAGGGTGTGACTGATGGATGGAGCCATTGAATTTCAAGGCAGCAACCACTGAATAACAGCAAAAAAAGACACCACTGCAGGTCCTGAAACACACTTTGATCACTATATGACCAGAAAAGAGTTTGGCAGAACTAATCCTTTTGACACATGCCGTAAACTCTGCTCAAAGGAATGGCTCTGTCCACTTCACCAGTATGGTTAAAGTGGTATGACAAATCTGCAATGTTGCAACCACTTACACCACGGAAATCAATCTGCATGTTTTAACAGAATCCGGAGGGAGGCAGTTTAGCTTATGCTCACTAAGAGGGATTAAAGCTGATGTTCCATGGACTTTCGCTGCCACCAAGAAGGAACAACTATGCGACAAAGTGGCCTTGATCCAATATCTGTTTCTTTAGCTGTGTGATACTAATAAACTTTAGAGACCCCTGCAACTCTCTTACAGGGATCTCTAAAATTGGATCAGGATGAAATCGAGCAAGTCAGTGGAACATAAACAAAGCTGCATGATGCATATTAATAAAATAGTGTTGCTTGTTCTCCAGCATAAAACGGATGGCAGACAGTCAGGATTTCAGTGTGCTTACAAAAGGGAGACAGGGATAATGAGTTCTAACAGAGTAAGGGTACAAAACATTCAGCTGTGTTCAAGAGTGAGGAGCTGCGCTTATTTGCATACATGGTGAAAATACAGCAGGACATCAAGGGGTGCAAGTACACAGACAGAGGACACAGAGGAGTTTGGAAGGGAATGAAGAGAAAATAATACATAGGTAAGCAAGGGCTGCCAGAGTGGCACAGGCAGCATGCACAGAGGGAGAAGGAGGAGGGTAGAATGATGGAGATACAAGACTGTAGGCTGTTTATGGATGAAAATGCACCTCCTGAATGTGTGTAATGTGTGGCTGAAAATGATAATGACTAGTAATTAGTGCCTTATCTGCTGTTAAGCAGACAACTCCTTCACACTCAATCTGTGTGTGCAATAACAAAAAACCTAGTGCTTAATTTGCAAGTGTTCACACACACAGTCTTACACACGCACACACATAGGCAAAAACTTTCTTTAAATATCACATCATTTTTTTTTCATTCCATCAAAAGGAAAAAAACAGTATGTTTTGAAATTCTCATTAATTTGGAACATTTAGCCTCTATCGACTGCTCCATCTTTCTTATCATTCCATTTTTTAAATGCTGTCCATGTTATTCTTATCTGTTTCTACAATTGCTTCATTGTGAGCAGATCTACACGGAAGACAGCAGAGAGGCTGCACGGAAGTGTTTGTGGAAAAAAAACAAATATGTGAAAATCTGAATGCAGTAAAGTGTACTAATGTGAACAGGTTTGAAGAGGAACACATACACACACATTGCACACAAACATGAAAATCTTGACTATGATACTAATTGCTTGCAGACTGCTTCAGACTCTTCCCCTGTGTCCTATCAACAACTTACGTAACTGTAAAAACAGGTATTAATGAGAGTCTCACAAAGTGAAGTTTTAGACAACCTTTTCCCCATCTCTCTCTCTCTCTCTCTGTCTCTCTCTCACACACGCACACGCACAAACACACACACAGCTTTCCAAATTAACACTTCTAAAACCCAGACACTCATGCCAGCAGTAAGAGGAAAAAGCTTGGCTGCAGGTACAAATGAAGTCCCTGCGGGTTCCTCTGCCTCCCATCTGTTACTGTAATTCTCTGTGCACTTCCGTCAGCTCTCCATAGTTGCTGCTTAGCCGTCATTAAGATTTCGTTTGTGACAGAAGAACAAATTACTTGTGCAAAGAGACACCGCCATTATTTGCAAATATTGAATTTTGGATTATGAGACGTCTCACTTTTGTGGTTCTTACCCGCCTTCAAAGATGCGAACGCGAGAAGCCTCGCTCTTTTTGGAGGTGGAAGGTCCCTCCTCTTCTCTCATCTCTTTTTTCTCCACCTTTTCATGCTGCTGCTGCTGCTGCTGCTGCTGTTGTTCCTTTACTTTAGTGAGTGTGCTGGGTGGGGTGGCATGTACCTACACTCAAGACACACAGTAAAATTCAAAACAACTTAAAATAAAGTGTTTATTATTCTATAGCTGTTATAGCTGTGTAAGAGTAGTCCACCAATTTAGCCTTACACTCTAATAACACTGTCAGATTCTGTATTGGCAGTCTAGAAAATCAGGAAATCAATGCTTGTGCACATTAACTTAGAAATTATATACGTGTATATTGTGGTTATGTTTACCTCTGACACACGTGGGGCTCTGCTACTGTCAGGAGCCAGTTTGCTTTTGGCCAGGGTTGGGGCCATGGCCATCGTGTACGTCTCTGAGCTGTGCTTCTGTTTGGAGCACAATAGAGACAACGCCACCTTAGTGCTGAGGCCTGGCAGGTTGGGGTTGTGAGTACTGACGCTCCAGGTGGAATAAACTGAGGTGCACGGGTCCCTCAGGGTGGATGGGTTTGGCTTGACATAGTTCAGGTAGCACCAGTTGACGGAGGTGGAGGTGTGCAGGCTGGGGTATGAGTGGGTACTTGGTCTTTCGACCCCCTCTCGCACAACTGGCACCTCCTCTTTTTCTTCACTTGTCTTCTCAGTTGACTCCTCCTCCTCCTTCTTCTCATCGGGATGTTTCCTTGGTGCTTGCTCCTGCTCCCCCTCCACTTTCACAGTTGTCGCTTCTGGCCTTTCTGGCTGTTTCCTCTCGTGCTCTTCCAGTTTTCTCCCAGTAACTTCACCTTCTTCCTGCCTTGCTTTCTGCTCTACATCCTCCTCCTCCTTCTCCTCCTCCTCCTCCTCCTCCTCTTCCTCCTCCTTTCCTGCCTTCTGCTCCTCCTCCTCCCCTTCCTCTTTTACCCTTTTCTGGTGACGCTGAGCCTCTGTGCTGAGCTCTAGACTGGCTGCAGGAGAAAGCATGCGTTTACTTCCTCCAGCACCCAGTGGACCGTATCCTTCCCCAGAGTCTGAGGCCAGCTCTGTGGGCAGAGACACAGGAAGAAGGCTCTTGATGTATGGGGAGGGAACCTTCAGGTAGGACCTTTGCAGCTTGTCCCGTTCAACCTGGCCCATAATGACCATTGCAGTGCAAGATATGGGTTCCTGTGAGCGGGTGGAGACAAGAATCTGTGACAAGGTGGTATACATGGCACTGGCAAAGGTAGGTATGTGGGTCTGGAGACGCACTGGCACCACTAGAGACACTACTGGTGTAAGCTGTGCCAGGCATGTGGCGATGACTGGCCGCGGGTGGCGATAGGAGATTGTTACAAGGGATTGATGACTGAGGGCAGAAGACATGGAAGAGACAGCAGGTCTGCTCTCTGTCGTGGGGAGGGGAGGAACATGTGTGGTAAGTCTTGGAGGAAAAGGCAAGTAAACAGCCTGATTAGATCTGGTTCTGGAAGAAAACTGTAGAGGAACTAGAGCAGGAAGCTGTTGGAAAGGTATACCCAACCGTTCTGCCATGTGAATCCGCGCTGGGTGTATCTGTATGGGAGGAGGTCCTGTTTGTGAATGTAAAAAGGCTCCTTGGATGATCTGGGTGGACAGTACTTCAGAGAAGGCTGTGGTGACGGGAAGAAACTGGGAGAGTGATCCTGGGGAAAATGCTTGCCGGCCTCTGGGCTGCAAAGGGAGCACATCCTGAGAGGGGGAGAAAATTTGTGACTGCAATGGGCGCAGGGCTTTCCCTGTGGCTTCTGGGCTGAATCTGGAGCTCGCCTCGGTTGAGTAGAGAGGAGAATGGATGGAGCGGGAAGGCCCAGGTTTTGGACTCTCTGCTCTGGATAACTGACTCATGCCGGCCCCTTCCTCCTGCTCAGGTTCCCCTAAGGTGGCATGCTTCACAAGGAGGCATTTTCTTCTCTCTTTCCAGGAGGATGAGGACTGTTGAGGGGAGAGTGACCCATAGTCAAATGACTTACTTCTGTTCTCTGAGATCTGCTCTGTTTGCTGTGGGCTGGTCGGGGTCTGCTCTGAGGCTGAGCGCCTCATCTCTTTGTGGCTTTGGTGGTGTTGGTGGGAAGCGGACGGCACCATCAACATCTGGGAGCTTTGGCTACTGGAGGCCCAGGCGGCAGGCTCTGATCTTGCTGTGTCCTCAAAGGAAGCAGAAAGGCTTGAAGTGTGGGAAATGTTGCTCTCTTGACTGGGGCTGCGAGGCAGAGACACAGACTCAAAGCTCGACTCCCCAGAGGACTGAGCTGCTTCTGCCAGACGCAGTCTCTTTTTCTTTGGTGGCAGCTTCTCTGCAGGAAGTTGGGCCAAAGTCTGGCTACGCTGAGGCCACTGAAACTCCTCCACTCTCTCCGTCTCCTAGGGGAAAGATACATAGTTTACTAATTTAACATTCATTGAGATGGAGGGATATAGACTACTATAATGCAGAATTTTTTTTTACTTGTTTATATTAAAGATTAATTTCAATCAAAAGGGAAAAAGTTGTAAATCAATGCCATATGTCATATATATTTCACTAAAAACAAATATTAGGTAAACAAAAGCAAAGCTGTGAAACTGTATAAATAGCCCTAAAATATAAAGCCAAATGCTACTTTAAATAATCATGTACCTTGGATGAGGATGCTGTCACTGGTGGTGACACAGATGGCATGTCAGTATCAGGCTCCACAGTAACAAGGATCTCTGGCACTTGGATGTTTGGCTGGCGAATGAGGCGAGATGTAGAGGGTGATGGTTTTGGCTGGGATGGTTGTGTTTGCTGACTCTCTTTGAGGTCTGGTTCTTGACTTTCCATGCAGATACTCTCCTGCTTCTCAAAAGAGCTTGTGTGTTGGATGACAGACACACCCTTCCTGTCCTGCTGCTGCTGCTGTTGTTTTGGCTCAGTCTGTGAAGAAACACCTGCAAACAGACGAAAGACGCAACAAATTAGCTACCAACATTTTATATTCTACATACTGCTTTTTGATTAAGGATATTTAATTGCTTTTGCACATCATTTCCTATCTGTAGTGCAATGCAATTTACATAGTCTTTTTCTTTCTTCACATTAAAGCATAATGTTATATAATGTTAAATTATAATGTATCATTTTTTTCTGCAACTGTAGGGAAGCATAAACTAACCTGAGAGGGCCTGACTGTGCTCTGATCTGCCTGGCACAGGGATGAGGCCTGCAGAGCTGCCTGACATGGCTACAGATCCAGGGCTGGGAGGATCCTCCTCCAGACTCTCCTCTTTCCTCCTCTTCCTCACAGCCATGGCCAGAGCTCGGAACTTATAGTGCATCATCATTGGGGGGCGAGCCTCCCTGCTTGTTTTACTCGTATCCCTGCTGTCGTGTTCCAGCGTTCGTTGCCCGGGGCATATTCCTCTGTGGGCCTCATATCCTTCACTGTGTTGGAAATGGGCCCCACATGCTTCACATTCAAACAGGTTTGGACTCCTTTGCTGTTGCTGTTGTTGATGTTGCTGTGGCTGCCTGGCTAGCTCAGTGCCTCTGGCTGAGGTGGAGGAGGTGGGACCGGCCTCCTCCAGCAGTAGCTCAGCTCCCAGTGGAACTTCAATAGCAGGCTGGCGCTTCAGCATGCGCTGGGCAGGGCCAACCCTCATCTCTGCTACCACCGCTTGCTGCTCATCAAATGACTGGCAGAGACGGTAACCTCTGGGAGACATGGTGCCAGAGGTAGAGGGCTCTTCTTGGCTGGTAGATGATGGCATTGAGTGGCTTCTCAGCAGAGGCACTGCCGACAAATCCTGGGTACCATGTGGATCTGCCTCAGGATTGTAGACGTGCCTAAAACCACTGGGACCAGGGGGTTCTCCTTTGGGATCAAATGTGTAGACATCTTTAGGGGTGGTGAATTTAGGTGACTCCATGCTGCTCTTCCTGGACAGAGAGGAGCGTCTGGGCTTTACACTGTCAATCTCACTGGTGTCTACAACTGCTTCATTGATAGTGATGAGCTTGGTAATGTGCTCTATTACTTGTGTTTTTGGTACGGTGAAGGGAATGCTCTTTTCCTCCGTTCCTGTGGATGAAGAAAGTGAAGAATGAGGCTGCTGCTGCTGCTGCTGCTGATGGGGACTGCGCTGCTGCCCTCCCAGCCTTCCATATTTCCCGAGAATAATTTCTGCGTAGGTTTTGGCACTGGCACTGGGGGGGCTAACTTGGGACAGGTCAGTGCTGCCTGACCCGGAGAAGTAGCCAGACTCTGTGCTACCCTTACTGCCAGGGCCTAAAGAGGAAGTGGATGAAGTGGAGAGGGAAGAAGGAGGGTCATCTGGAGAAGCCATTGGGCCACGTTTCCTTTCACTCAGCCTCAGTGCCAACCTTTGCTTGACAGCCTGGGAGTCCTCAGGCCTCTGGCCCTCCTCTGAGCTTCCCAGCAGCTCCTTACCACCTTTCTTATGCTGGCCCATCATCTCCTTAGAAGGCTTTCTGTGCTGGCCCGTCTCTTCCTCAGACTCAGTGCTTTCTCCCTCTGTGTGTTCCTCGGGGTCAACGCCACTGCCCTCTGGTCCACTCAAACTGAGCTCATCACGACTGGACGCCAGGCCTGCTTTAATTCGATGGGCATGGGACTTGCGGTGCTTATACAAGTTGCTCTTGGTCTTGAAAGAAAAGCCACATGGGGCACAAGGGTAGGGTCTTTCTCCTGTATGGGAGCGAATGTGTTTCTGAAGCACACTTGGCTTGGCACATGGACGGCCACAGTAAGTGCACACATATTTCCCTGGTTTTTGGGGTTTCTTCTCCCCTTTTCTGGGTGAACTGACCACTTCTGGGCCCTCTTGGCTGGACTGAGATGGCACTCCATGACCATGCTCACCCCGGGTAGAGGAGGTAGAGGGGAGGGATGAGATGGATGAGGAAGCTGAAGAAAAGATACTGCCTCCTGAGGGACCTGGGGTGTCTGAATGCTGCCATGCTACTACTGCTTGCTGCTGCTGTAACCGAAGCAGAAGGTCAGTGCGTTTGGGCTGACGACTTTGCAGGCGGCCTAAGGCTCTGTGTACGGGACGAGGATTAGGAGGCTGCTGGGGCTGCTGAGGTGGACAAGATCCTAATGAGGATTCTGCTGTCACATGCTGCTGCTCTTGCCTTCCAGAGCGCTCCCCATCAGCCGGACGGCTGGGCTCAGCCTCCATAGAGTGGGGAGGAGGCCTCAAAGACACACAAGGAAGGGCTCTCGGGCTAACCGCATGGCAGCAGAGAGGTCAGAGGCAGGGAAACATCGACAGACTAAGCTGTAAAACACAACAGAGGGCCTTTTTCAGTGTGGGCCAAAAGTTATTTAAAAGGACCAAATGAGGCATAATTAAAAGTTGCCCTGGAGCTGCATGGGTGCAGGTAAACATGGATCATTTTTTCGTCCAAAGCAGATATGCTTCTGTCCAGCCTCAGCCATTCTAGCAGCCCTCCCAAAGTCTTCTCTGCATTTTGTTTGTTGGTTGTGAAGATTGTTGACCGTTCAGCTTCAGAATGGGTCTGATGAAACAAAGAAAGAGACAAGGAAAAGAGTTACAAAAGAAGAAACATATTACAGTTTTATTTATTATTTGAGGTACTGGAGAGATACTGGAACACACTGACCAAAATCTGACACTCATCTGCTCTGCCCCATATGTTCATAATTATTGATTAAGTTGGTTTCAACCTCGCATAGAGGCAGCAATGGGAAGGGAATGTCATTTGCCTGCATGTCACTGTTCAGGTAACTGGCAGGTGAGCGGCAAATATCAGCATGTGTGCAACTATAAAACTCCAAGTCGTCCTTCAAAACCATTCAGCCCTTGGCTCATCTCTTCACATACCTGGACACATTGCACAACATCCCTCTCTAGCTGAACAGATGGATGGCCCAGAACAGCCCAGGTATGTTGTCATCTGGGACTATGCAATGACAGTGTTTTCACCAGGCTGCTCTGGTCCCCAACTGGTTCATCAACCAACCGGCTGTTCTTCATCTGCCACTATATTCGCCATTTCTAAACCCTATTGAGGTGCTTTTTTCAGCTTGGCTAATTCAAGTCCCATGAGCGCATACCCCTCCTACAGGCGCTGGAGGAACCATGTGGTGATATAGCTGCTGAAGCATATCAGGGCTGGACTCATCATGCCAGGCGATACTTTCCCTGCTGCTTGGCCAGGAAGAACACTGCCTGTGATGTCAGTGAGTCCCGTGGCCAGACACAAACCAAAGGCAGGATGCAGCCTATTTTTCTTTTTTAGTATAGTGTGTGTACGAGACTTTTTTTTTTTTTTCTATTTTTGGTTTTGAATGAAGAACACTTTAGAAAGCCAACTGTTTTTGCAAAGATGTAAACTGCATTTAAGAGAAAAAAAACACTCTAAACAAAAGATTTGTGGAGTTTTGTGGTTTGTGCATGAGTTTTTGTATTTGTATTGTATTTTGGAACTTTGCAAAAGATGAGCCATTCTTTCAGAAATCATTTGCAGGCAAATAAGAAAAATTGTGATACATTTTGTAGATTCTCTAAGACAGCCACAGTATAGTGAAGTCATTTTTTCCCCACCTCTTCAATTTGCAATAAAAGACAATACAAAGTTCTTCTGCATAAAAGCAACTGAACAGAGAGAAGAAATGAAGAAAGGTCCTGCCTCGCTGTAAAAAACAGGCACAACAAAACACACAGAGCTTTGTGGAAATAACTGAAGACTTCTTGACATTCTAATGGTCTTTGAAATCCTATCACGCAGTCCGAAAAAGAGTTATGTTGGGAGACTAGAAGGCCAGAATCATTAGTGTCCTATTATCAAACTCCCTATTAAAAATTGGCCCACGTAACATAAGATGACAAATAGGGTTACATTTCCTGGTGCAGCGTTGAGTGGGGTCAGCGCTCTAATGAGAACATTAGCAAGGTAATTGCATCAGCAACATGTTATTGCACTCATCTGTCCTGGCTTCAACTCTTATAGTAATAAGCAGGTCATGTGCAATGATTCAAGACTGAGGCACACCTACTGTTAATCTATTAACAAATGTTCAGTCACGTTTTACTTCTCTAACACTTGCAAAAGGCAAAGTGCCCGGCACACGGGCATCTGGTACGTGCATGTCTACACATAGTGTAAACACTTGTGAATCTCAAAAATTAGATTAAATTAAATACTCCCTCCTACTCAAAACAGAAATATCTGATTCATATCTGACCCATGACTGGCCAACTCTGCAGGAGTCAGAGCGGCTCAGGGCCAGTCGGGCAACATCCACAGAGCAGGCACCAACAGAGGAGACCACAGTGTCAGGGCAACGAGTCAAAACAAATGTTGGAAATGCAGCTTATGCTTATCTGATCTGGCACTAAAGCTAAAGGGGGGTAAATGCAGTGGCGCTGTGTTTTAGTGGATAAAGGGACCTGACAGTGAGTGGGTTTCTGCCCATGCCCCTCACACTCACTGGTGGCTACACAGCCACCAGGGTGCAGTGTTTCTGAGGGGCCAACAGTGGTTGCTTTATATGAGGACTGTTGTCAAAGAGTACTATTAGTACCTTTAATATATATATATTCCTAACATCTTTATATTAGTTTCCCTTATATATTGATAATAAATTGATATTTTGATACAAATCTAAACAATGTCTTAGATTTTGGACATGGTTATTGTTTTATTGTGATATGGAATGCATGTTGTCTTTCTGGTTTAAGAAGCTGCATTGCAGTAAGGTGAGGCAATTTTCTGAACATAACGGACTGTTATAATACTTGTCTTCATCATCTTGGTCATTTATTAAAAATCTCACAGTGTTAATGTTGTATAAAAGCTCCAAAAGTCATCCCCACAATGCTGTAGATGTACTAATGAAAACTGTTCAAACGATATCCTCAAATTGGATTTTCTGCCATATTGCTCTGCCCTTAGAGTTCTGCTATATTTGGTATTTGGTATTATGTAATTTTTCATTAGCATGTTTTGCAACTGCTATTTTCAGACCTTGTCTATGCATTTTGTTTTACATCAATCTTTTTCAACAAAAGAGCTTGGGACGTCTCACACTGAACTTTGACATACAACTAAACACTCAGCTCAATTTGTAGAGGATTCTGAGATATAATTTTCTGTCTATATCTCCCAGCCCTGGGTACTGTGCAAACTTTTATAAAGATAAATCTAATGTAATATTTCCCAACTCACACACAACTGCAGATCTGTGTTTATGAGGAGCCAAGCGTAGCTGATCATGGAGATTTGAGGGTACAATGAAATCTCCTCCTTTTATCAAGATGTATGCTCTGTAATATTTCCCACTTACTACAAATCCTGCACTTTGTCTCAACTTGAGACGCAGGATTCTTGTATTGCAGCCAATCAAAACACAATCTGGGAGAGCATGGGGCCAATCATAACATTTTCACTGAGTAGCCATGCCCAACCGCTGATAGTCTCAGCACAGGCTCATCCAAAGCATCAATCATAGTCCGAGACACTGACACCACTCGCAACCCCCTCGACTCTGTCAAGACTCTGGAGATCATGGATCGCTGAAGGAGGATGCTGTGTGTGTGTTCACCTCACAGCTGTAGATCTCTGTGATGGTGCAGACAGTGTGCACCACCTCTGACAGCCAAGAACATTTTAGGAGAAGATAATAACAAGAGAGATGGGTGGGGCAAGAAAGAGGGAGACAGAAAATGCATGGATGTTCTAAAATATATATAAAAAATATGCATATGGAATAGCAGAAAGAGGGAGCGCCAGATGAAGTGAGAAAAAGTGGGAAGGAGAGAAAAGACTAAATCAGTGATCCAGTGGCTGAATAAACAAGCCCAGCAGAAGACTGCAGTTTAAAGTGCCAGTGGTGGCATGGCAGCAGCACTGACAGGTTTTTTTTTAATGAGCCACACTTTTGCTCCCTCCATGTGTCTAAAAAAAAACCCCACTCTGCACAGTCAGCCTTCATTAGAGCCAGTTTACAGTGGGAAAAAAAAGAAAGAGAGAGAATCAGTCTTCCTCTTGGAAACAACTTGACAGATTCTCGGCTCCGTCTCTACGTTCCCCCACATCTGCTGTGGGCCCATCATCTGTTTAGTGAGCCCGTTTCTCTGAGCAGACCAGCGCTTTGATTACAGCAGGCTTTCACCATCAACACACAGCAATTAGGCAGCATAACAAACCGAATCAACGCCATTTAAAGTCACTTCTCTTATTTCATTTGTCATTCTTTCACCTTATAGCTGTACAGGAAGACTGTAGCGCGGGGCGGCAGTCTTCACTTTTTTTCTCCCTTGAGCCCTTGAGCCAGAGACTTTCTAGAGTTACATGTAAATAAGTTGAATCAGGAGGAAATGGAGCTTACAAATTAGTTATACATCTGATCCTTACTGAGGGGCGTTGTTCCTCACACTTCTGGACTCTAGAGAGAAACAATAGGGAACAAACTAAACAGTAGATAAAAGGAGGGGGAGGAGGCAAGTGGGTAAAGATGGGCAAAAAAAAAAAATTGTGGGTGCTGTGCACCGAAAATAAAACAATGGTGCAGGAGGGAAAGTACCATGCTGTTATAAATAACTTTGTTCATGTAGCTGGTTATCAGAGTGTGAGTTTAATGATTATGGGTGTAGCTGTTGATGCAGACCTTAAACAGGGCGTTTAGAACGTTTTAAGGTTGGGGAGAGTGTTGCTTACATTATTCATGGCAGTCTAGACTGCCAGCTCTGAGCAGTGAAACACACACACACACACACACACACACTCACTCACACACACACACACACACACACACACTGTCAGGGTCTTGCCAGGAAGATTAGGAAGAGGAATGCCAGAGTCTAGTCTACATTAAACCAAAAAGTACACACACAAACACACACACACACACACACACACACACACACACACACACACACGCCCTACAGTGCACATACAGTATACAGTACTACTGCCCCCAGAGCAATACTCACTAAAACACAGCAGCCTTTAATCTACTCTGACACATTTTATCAGCAAATCAGCCTCAGCACCCTGAGGTGACCTACCCTGGTTCCAGTCAGCCGATCCTCCTGCTGTTTGGCGGGGGGGTTTCCTTTCTCATCACGCTCATTCCACACAGATGATGACTGTCTATCAACGGCCGCTAATGTGTGCAGCACTTTAATGCTCTGTGGGCTTATACAGTACACACACCAACAGTATCAGTTGGTCACTGATAAAAAAAAAGATTTTATAACTACAGGACCACTGGTTAAGCACACAGGTCATGTAGATTTGTCTGAACTCATTGATGAGGGAGGGGCAAGGGCGTTCTTCACTGTGCTCTATTTTTAGACTGAGGTGCAAACAGGAAGCCACTGATGCAGCTGCTACACTGCATTATGTTCTTTTGATCGGAGGTGTAAGATTAAAACCACAAAGCCAACATTAGTAGCAACTTTGCAGGACAAATTCTGAACTTATGAACATTTCACCACCACCACCCCCCACCCCCCCCGCCACTCACCACCCCCCCTGATTTTTCAATATCTGGTCCATCTTGCACCTTCATATAATAATTCACAGTTCAGTCTTATGGTGCATGCAGGGATTTGTTGTGAGAACTACTTTCTGGTGCCTGCGCCTAAAATGTGATTAACAGCTGGTCCACAGAGAGACGAGAGGAGGACGAGTGAGGAGTGTGTGCAAAGATGTGTGTGCGCGTAAATGCGAAGGGGCTTTGTCAGCAGAAACAGGCAGTGATGCAGGTACTCAAGGGAGCCCCGACACACACAGACGAGCTCACACTCCACATCCTTCACACACACACACACACATACACGCAACCACATGCCGTCACACCCGCGAACACACAGACACACACACACACACACGGTCACACACTGTCTCCTTCCATCATCTCTGCTTGTGTTTAGTCCGTCAGTTACACTTCTAAATCCCATAAAGCAAACATTTAGCTCAATAAGTAACGCAGGAGCTTTGCAGCAGTTTTACTGTTAAAACTTCATTATCATGCAAAGAGGAGAATGACCGGCAGAGTTTGTGTTCATTTCCTCATCAATACCCAGGCGTATTCGTGCAGCTGGTAATGATGGATCAAAATATGGGCTAAACATCAAATTACCTTGTGTCCTGAGAACAGATAAACCCTCTTAAGTGCTTTTTAAAAAATCTGCTGTCATACCCCTCCTCAAATCACACACATATCTCTCTCTCTCTCTCTCTCTCTCTCCCTTTCTCTCTTACTGGCGGTAGCCTGGTGCAGGTTCCCATGGAAACCAGTCTACTCTGAGCAACGGCAGATGGAGAGGGAGCTGGAGGTCTAAATTTATCTCCCAGCATCCTTTCTGACTACATACGCACAGTGGCAGCAGGAAGTGAGGAGGGAAAATGCTTGGCCTCTGCATGTATTGACAAGCTGGCATGACCCTTGACATCCAACCCTGTTAAAAGTGTCGAACGTGGGGTTGACATCGCGGTAGACAAACACATGCAGGACCGTCTGTGACAGCTTGAACTGCAAAAGCCATAATCTTAAGGAAGCAGTCGAACATTTGATACTGTATGAGAGGCTCAGCAGCTTTCCACTTGAGAAAGGCAAGTGGAAAGTTAAATCACAGAGTTTGGTTTGCCACCACCACCAAAAACAGAGCTGTCAATCAAACTCAGGCCCCAAATCCTAGAAAGTCACACTTACCAATCACAGAACCGCAGCAAGCAAGAGACAGTTTGATTTGATACTAAATGACTGGGAAGAAAATCCCTGAAGACAGAACCAGACACCAGAGAGAGAGAGAGAGAGAGAGAGAGAGAGCAGAAAACCTCAGAGGCCAAGAGTCACTCTCACCCAGGGATATCACTGCTGTCTGCAGCAGCCGCACACTAAGGAGGACCCCGTCTGAAAAAACACCACATACCAGAGTTCTCACTCACTCTCTCTCAGCTCTGTGCGGGATGCACTGAGAGCGCTGCGCCTCAGAGGCGAGAGGGTGTAGAGAAGGATTTCACAGGGCTTTGATAAGACTGGCAGTTCACAACCGTCGCAGTGTTCGCTTTGATTAAACACAAGCCAGCGATCTGCAGGTCAATACCGGCCTTTAAATCAAACACGAGTGGCATGGCAGAGCTTGGTAAAGCACACCTCAAAGACAGGGGGAAGACTGCACAAAGAGTTTTAATAAGACTGGGCCCAATCTGGATCTGACATAATCAACTGCACAACAAATTGACCACAACTTGGACTTAATTTGCAGGTTGCAGGATTTTCCATCATTTTTATTTGTAGCTAGGATCGTTAGAAGGGAGGGGAATCATCTTTTTGGAACCACAGTTTTAGTCATATAGTCCAAAATATGTCTCAGAGGGCTTTACCTCTAATAGGAAAGAAACTATATCCTCAGACCATTGATTCAGATGATCCAATAAAATGTCCATAAATTCAGGAAAAAAGGGGAGAAAACTCAAGCAAGATCAACAGAGGAGGGGTCCCTCCTCCTCTTCCACATTAAGTGGGAGTCTTGACCGCAAATTAGACTTTTTCCAACTTTCATTAAACCTGATAACTTGATCTTTCTATCATTATATCCGTACATCATCTCACTCACAACCATTTAACATTCTAAAACCATTCAGGTATCTGTCCAGTCAAAAGTCTCTGACATTCAAACAATAGGCAAACTTAGATCCTTTCACTTACAAAATATTCTGCTCTATGTGCTAAAGTGCCAGATTACAGAGTACCAAATAACACATCCGTAATAATAAACCATCAAATGAACACTTCCACGGACCTGGAACAGCTGCAATAAGTGAAAAAAACTCATTTGGCATAGCTGACAAGTGAAGTAATAATAAAGATGGAAAGAGAAGGAGAAGAGACTGAGGAGAGAGAGGAAGACAGAGATGGGCTTAAAGAGGGGAGGAAGACAGAGAGAGAGAGTGAGAAAGAGAGAGAGAGACAGAGAGAGACAGAGAGAGATAGAGAGAGATAGAAACAGACAGAGTTTAGATACCTGACAGAGCAGTCTGGTCTTCCCCCTCAGAGACGCTTCACAGGCACTGTGAGACAAGCAGGGAGAGCCAGAGAGTGAGAGCGGATATGACTGTTTGAGTGGGTGTGTTGCAGAGAAAGGGAGAGGAAGAGAGTGAAAGAGAGAGGGGGGTGGGTGGGGGTGAGATAAAAAAGGAGTGATGAAGAGAGAGAGAGGGAGAGGGAGAGGGAGAGGGAGAGAGGAAGACAATAAATAAATGTTTCCACTGTAATAATGTAAGAGGAGGAGGAAGAAGATGCGCTATCAAGAAGAAACTAAAAGCGACTGATATCCCCGAAGAACGAGTAACATCTCAGAGAAATCACCGTCCTCTCTGAAGCCACAGCAGATGCATAATATGTCATGTTTCTCATTGCTAATGTGCTAATGCAACCAACGTGGACTGTGAAACCAAAGACACGCACCTACAGATTTAGACAGGAGCCTCTGCTGCTGTCTCTCCAACTCGCACACATTCAGCGGTGGTGGCACAATGCCGACAGATAGGATTACAAACAGGTCTTACATAGGGGTTTTCCTCTGTGTTGCAGCGAAGAACGCACAGCCCTGGAGGTGAATCCTTTCAATCATCACCTTCTTATATGAAGAGTTATCTAATCATACTGATGAGTAAATTAAAAAAAAAACAGCAAAAAAAAAAAACAAAAAAACAACAGCAGCCTTATTTCTAAGTGACAAACCCTCTGCCTACATAAACATGTTTCGTTTCCCTACTTTCAGTTCCAGCCAGAGTGCCACTGTGCTGCATCTGTAAATGAATTCCAGAGTGGCATCCATTCAAGCAAGCCCCCGCATTACGCAGAACTCAGGCTAGGCCTATCAGCAGTGCAACACGACAGAGAGGGAGAGAAACAGAAAGAGAAAGAGAGAATTGAGAATGAACGGAGGTCCTGCTGTTCCATAGAGCTTTGCCTCATTGGCAGAGCACAGGAAGTGTGAGTCACACACTCTAAAATAAACACACTCGCACAGCGACGAGCCGGCACACAGAACTGGCGGATGGCTGGGCTGCTGATCAGAAGGCAGGCAGAGGGAACATGGATCCTCACAGGCCAGCAACACGTGGTGGCCTGGTGACAGGACGAGTCAAAGGAAGGAGATGGTTCTCTTTTTGTCTAATTGCTCTGCTATGTCTTTTTTTTTTTTTTTTTTACCTCATCCACCACACACCTGCTCATTTGCTCTCTCATTTTGTTTCTCTCCCCTCTTTACTAGTCCTGTTCCTGGACCATCCATACCCCCATCTCCCCCTGTATTCTTTCCCCTCTGCTGTGTTTCCTTTCTTATTTTATTTGGTGCCTGTCAATAGAAGTGTTGTTCAGCACTCGGTGATTACCCCTGGCTCCGTTTTGCTGCCGGCTGGCTGCTGTAGGGGACTGTACTGGCCTGATGCTGGGCTCCTCTCGCAGGCTGCTGGGTTTGCTGGCCGAGGCGCTGTATTGTGTCTGCCTGAATGTGCTCATTGTCACTCTTTGCAGCACACACCTTCTATACTGTACTTCCCTGTGAGGGACCTTAACCCATCCGTCATCCCTTTGTCCTCTGTTCCTCAGACTGAGGGGTTCTGACGGGAAGGTGGAAGGGGGAGGCGGGGGCCCCGCAAACAAAACTGCCACTGTGGCAATGATTGACAGAAAAGTTGCTCTACACAGACGTAAAGATTGGCAAGGCCGAAGACACGCAGTCTGGTAAGGAAGACAGAGCCGTTAACAACCCTGCAAGTGATAACAGAGAAGATAATCGTTTTAAAGACAAAATGGGAAGTGCAACAATCATGAAGGCGTAAAAGAAAGTTTTCATGATGCTGTAATAAATAGTAACCATATGGTACTCAGTGGCCCCGAGGATGTCAGGCTCGCAATATGCAAAGCTGCTCTTATTTACAGTAAATGTAAACAAGGACTCCCCTGTGGTATGGTCACATGGGTCAATTCACGTATATGACAGACACACACACACACACACACACCTACCTATACAATATAACCCATAGGCAAGCAACACCTAAAAGGCAAACATCAAGCTTTATAAGAAACTTCTTGTTGTTTCTGAGCAGCCACAGACTATAATTTAGACCAAATGAGTGGTTTGCGCATTTACAGACAACCATACAGATGACATATTTTTGGACTTTCACCCCATAAACTGCAGACACAGGCAGTAAAACAGGCAAATTTGGGAGTATTCAGAGAGGGCTCTCTCTGTTTTGAGCGCAGATTATTTCAGACCTGTGGTCTTCCAGTAAACTGACCCCCTCTGTCCACATGACTGTGGTATTATGATAGAAACAAAATCCATTTTAAGAGGGAGCCCACCTAGTGTATAAAAACCACTGGGGCTCAGTATTGCGCTACCTGTTTGCATTTATTTAAAACAAAAAAAAAAAAGGATAGATAGAGCTAAAAGATCACGTTAGTCTCGCACTGCATTCGAAAGTGAAAACTACATGAAATTTAATTGCATCATATCTGACATAAAGTTGAACCAAACCACTTTTCTCACAAGGTGCAAGAATTTCAGTTTGAATAAAAACACGAGCATCTGTTGATCATATCAACTGGATGACACCAGAGTTGTTGAGCAGC
The DNA here is from genome assembly GCA_029814765.1 of Acanthurus leucopareius. NCBI lineage: Eukaryota > Metazoa > Chordata > Actinopteri > Acanthuriformes > Acanthuridae > Acanthurus > Acanthurus leucopareius. The sequence continues at coordinate 9,310,597 of JAQMCX010000057.1, read as the reverse complement.
CAGTGAGCGCTGAGAAAACATGTCATGTAAAGAGCTGTACGAATGACCGAATGTTCGTGATACAGGTGTGAATCACACTATGATAGCCAAAACCTTACTTTTAGTCAGGCTAGGGATGTCAGTGTCGGCCGGTCTACCAGGTCCAAACAGAAATATCTCCATCCATCCACTATTTGATGAATTTCCATGAAATTTTGTACAGATATTTTTGTTTCTAGCGAATGAACCCAAAAGACTTTGTTGATCACCTGACTTTTCTCTTAGCACCAGAAGGAAGTTAATCAGTCTATCAAGATAAAATGTCATAACTTTGGAGATCTACTTACTTACCATCCAGCACAATCGCTGGATCAAGATATAAATTTCTTTTAAACTTTAGTTGATGATCTAAAGCTTGCAAAATGACATATACATGAGCCGTTTATATAAGCATGCTATCAAATTACACCATGGATGGATGATCAAGGGTGAAAATATGGAGTGAAACTAGGTTGAATGAATCTGATTTACTGTATGTAGTGGAAAAAATGTTTGCTGATGCTATCATGCTGAAATTCAACTGGAATCCCTTTCTTGAAGTTGTTTCTCCCATCATTTTTAATGACTGAAAAAAAACATGTTGGAGAGTGTTTCTCTGTGTGTTGGGGGGGTCAAACCCTATTTTGGTTTTGAAAAGGGGGGCATGCCAGGAAAGGTTGGACAATCACTAAATTACAGAAAGATTGTAAACATTTTGCCCTTAAAATGTTCGCGTGTTAGCATAAGAAAACTTGACCGATTTAGCATTACACTCCTTAAAAACTGTTAAACGCATGAAGGAAAATAAATAATAAATGAACTTGGCCTGGTTATATGCAGTTTAATATTAATGGTTTGAAACAAAATTACAAGACAAGCAGAAATAAATAAAATTTGAGGCAACTTTCTCACACAATATGCCTTCGCATAACTATAAACCCTGTGACACAAAAAAGGCTTGCATGATAATTTGGGCATTAAAAATACACATATGAACATCCAGAGCAGAAACACACGGACAGATATAATGCACTTAGTAGAGAGCGGTGTTAGACATGCAACCAACCGACCTGCTAATGGAGTCGAGCATGCTAGTCTTTTGTTAATGCCAATCGATATGTATCCTCAGCAGATGTGATATCTGATCCTGTAAAACACTGAGAGACTGACCACCCTCTGTTTCGCTCAGCATCTTCTTTTTTGATCTTGAGGGGTTTCTCTGCCTCTCTTTTCCATAATTCTCTCCATTTCTCTGAGACACAGAAATGCACTATTCCCTCTTTGCAGCCACTCTCTCCTCATTTAGATCTCAGTTTCAGCCTCACAAAACACTCTCATTATGTCTTCCTTTTCCATGGTGCTGAAGCATTAACAAGTGCCACTGTGTATGTGCCGCAAAGTAAACTTCATGTATATTATGAGGACGGCTACCAGGAAATCACGTCTCCAGGGTTGCTGTGGGTAGTGATTATGGACAGCAGTCTGGCCCTGAGTAAAGTCCCTGATTGGTAAGCGATACGATATATAGAGCTGATACATCATTAGCAAATCACAACTGCTGTGTAAACCCAGCTAATATACAGCAATACTGTTTTCAGAGTCCTAATCTTTTGGTTTGATTCACTGCCTCAAAGGCAAAATGGTCCTCTGACGTGAAACAAATACATGAGGGACAGCAGCAGTGAACAAACAGACTCCCGGGCCTCGTGGGGAGTTACTGTAACAGAACTGAAACAGATACCGAGCGTCCGTCAAAGAAACTTCAGCTGCCTTTGGACAGGCTTGACACCAAACATCAAAACGCCACACGAGTGGTGTGCAAATTGAATAAAAGAGTGACAAAGCATGGGGGGTGGGGAGTGGGGGTGAGTGAGGCAGATAAATATAGAAAGAGGAACTGACATTCTCAAAAGCTGTCCTCCCTGCGCCCACAAGTTTCACTGATGCGTGGATGTCGAGATCACAGTGCAAATTCTCCCACGCAGCTTACTGTACCCGCCGTTCACAGTCGGCTGCTTTATATTTGCTCTTTCAGTCATGGTGAAACTAAAACGAGTGAGGCGAAACTGTGAGGAGATGAATGTCTTCACTTAAGGTAATCGAGGGGGGAGAGCTCGCCGATAACTTTACAATAGAATAACTTAATACTATGAGAAAAACATCCATCTGAGGTTCATGCCTTTTATTAAACAACTGCATGCTAAAACCCCAGTTGTTCGAGTTAATCAATAAAACGGCATGTTTTATCCAACAATGAAAACATGATATCTGTTTTTCGATGGATTGGAAATTGTCTGCGCATACATGGAGTGTCACAGACAGTCATTTTTTCATTTTACTACCGCAGTTTTAGCTGAAATGATCTACTTTTCTATGAAGTCACCCATGTGGATTCCTCCACAGTGATGGGAAAGCCTTTGCTACTTCCTCTTTCTGCAGCTGTTGTGCCGTATCCTGTGTAAGGCTGCAGCAGGTACAGCGAGCACTGCTGCAGCGCCATGCATGACCCGGCGCCAGGCCTTATCTGTCTCATCTCAGGAACCTGTGTCTATGTTAATTCGAGCTGTTAAGTTGGAGCTGCCGGTGCTTTAAGCGATGCCTGCACAAACACAGACAAGGGGGAAGAGTCAACAGGTGGAAGCTTTAGCTTGAGTGTGTTCAAACACGAGGACCAGGCCGCAGAATGTGTCAACATGGCCTCCACCCTCCGCCTTTTCCCTCCCGGCCTGGCAGAGGGGGCACCCTTCTGATCAGGGAGTTTACTCAAAGCTGGGCCAGTCCAAGTAATTGCTACCCTCAGCGACAAACAACTCCATTCAGCCTAAGTGTCGGTTTACAGTTAACGCTCCCTCCTCCGCTGCGTGCCCCCGCTGCCCATTCTGCCCGGTGCCACGCTGCATTAGTGGCCTGTCAACAGAGACTCTCCTGACGCATCAGTGCCTCATCAGCTAACCTTCAAAACCCAGCGCATGTATAAAAAAAACGCCATGTGGCATAACCCATCTGTTTATGTGTTTGTTTCTCTGAAAGTGGAGGTGTGTGAGAGCATGTGTTAGGAGGGGAGAGAGAGCTGAAGAGTGCGAGACGGAGAATAACAAGGTAGAGGAGAAAAACACTGTGTGCAAATGCGTAGGATAGGGACAGAAACAGACGTAGAGAGCTCTTGTGTATGGTCATTTTGTGTTCTCAGTGTATGGCTCAGACTTACAGTAGTGACTCTTTCTGGCGACTCAGACAATCTTATAAAAGGCTATCGAATATGTACGTGTTGTGCAGCTGCTATATCTTCAGAGACTGCAGCTCCAGGGCTCAGTAAGACAGCTCATCAATCACGTGCGACAATCAAGTGCAGCTAAAACAGTCTCTGAGTAAATCTGTGTGTGTGTTTGCATGTGTGGAGTTGTGAAATGCTGAATCTCCAGAATACATGAATGCATGTCAACCATAAATTGCACTGAATGTTATTTACTGCTTACACACACTACAGGCTGTTGGCTTTCCCTGAAATAATAATGGATAACAAAACTACAGATGGATGTGGTTCTTGAGTTTTGTTGCTATGCTCTCATATCTGAGCCCTAATCCCCAACCCCCTGAAACCTGAGTTTAAAAATATCCTCTTAATAAGGAAAGGCCATCTGTATGATGCTACATGATGTTATGATATTAAGAAAGAAGTTATATGATGTTTTTAGCATTTCCTACTTGTTTTTCAGTCTGGAATGTGATTGTTTTTGGTGACTACAAACTGAGAGATCGAAATAAACAACAAAAAAACAAATATGAAATAGACCATTAAATGATTGATTAACTTGGAACAGATCTTATTTTCTTAATTGTTCCTGCTGGTGTCTGCTCCTGCTGATCATTTTGGCTTGAGTGGTCCAGATTTTAAGATATTTATCTGAGATTTTTGCCTCCACCTCTAAACAGGGAAGGTGAACAGAAGGCCCGCAGTATGCTTATGAAAAAATAATGTTTAAAAATTCAAAAACATCTATTGCCAAAAACTATGTACTGTCGAGAAAATAACAAGTCACTCTGAATACTTCTGACAGTTTTTCAAGACAACTTCCACTCAGAAATGTGTTTTTTCTTACATTCTCACCCCCTAAAATGTCAGACCTTGACTATACTGACTTGTATTGTGGGGAAATGATTACAAAACAAATTCATATCACAGATTTGTCTAAAATGAGTAATGTAAATGGTAGGACCAGTTGGACAAAATGGCAAAGTATCTATGTAAAGACTTTTTAAAAGTAATATTCCATTGTCTAATCTACAATCACATTAATTATTGCTGCGCAGTGTTGGACGGTGCAGCTCAGAGAGACATGAGGAGACTACAGATTAAACAGAGCGAGGCAGCAGGAATGCTCTTCAGGTGAGGGTTTAAAAGAAAAATACATATGATAACAGGATGAACCACAGCAGTCAAGCTTTTGAAACAACATTCCATTACACAATGTAATGTAAATTTAAAAGCTTAAAAAGCAAGTTACTGTCAAGGACAAACCGTCAAAGCAGGTGATAAACAGTGAGTTAACAAAAGGAAAAGAGATACAGAACAATGAACTACCAAAAATAAAAACGGAAACAGAAAAATGCATTTTCAGAGTGTTCAATTTTGGAATTCATTACAGTAACTCATATACTCTGTTTTAGTCCGTAATGTTTCCGGACTGTTTGTATCTAACGTGAGCACATTTACGTGAATGTGTGCATGTACGTAGGTTTATACATGTGTGCCAATGTTTTCGGGTTACATTTTTGTACAGAAGAATAAGCATTGTCCGTTGGTGTAACAACGTGTTATTTATGAATTACTGTATGCTCTTTATTTTCGACTATTGGAGGATTAACCAATGGGATAAAAGAGAACCAAATAAATCGAATCAAATTACAGAAACTAAGGAAGCAGATTTTGGGAAATATTCAGCCTAATTGCCAGAATACATGTTTTGTTTTTTACAACATTCTGGTTTCAGGTCTGGCTGGGTTTGGATCTAAAACCTCTTGTTTGGGTTTAGGGAAAGATCACATATTGACAGAAAACTGTCTTAACGTTGTTAAAAATAACCGGGTATGTTAGGTGAAATGGAAACAGGTCTGGAGCTGCTTGGCAGCCGTCTTGCATAGCACTCGTGCTTCAACCGCCTCCTCCTCCTAACGACAAAGTAATCCCATATACATGTAATCTGAACCTCATCAAGTTCATTCTTATTTTACAAATGTTTATATGAAACGTATGACAACTACAAATTTAGTGTATTCAGTGCCAACCCCTTTTTGTTTTTTGACAACTGGGCTAAAACATTAAACTCAAGGATGCAATTTATGAGTTACTAAAGGATTAAATCAGTTAAAGAACTCTAGACGTTTTGTAGATTATGTAGTTATTTATAAAGCTTAGGATTTTTTCTAGAATTAAAATAAAGCTCTACAAACATAAAATCCAGGAAATCTAATAGGTTTGGTGCAGATAACTATGGAAAAAAGCAGAGGCACGAAGTCTAACAAGGAAATAATATGTCAATTTCCATTGCATGGACTCTATCTCTTCATCAGGATCTGACGAAATCTTACAGTTGATTCACACATACGGAGCAGGACATCCTGAAAAGCATGTTTTTATACTTTCACCTGCCCAAAGAAAGAGCACCTGTCCGTCATTAGTTTGAGTCATGCAGCTCTTTCCTCATTCACAGTAAAGTGAAATAACTTTCTGTTGAGTTGGCCAGTATCCATCCACATTACATAAATGTACTGATGGATCTTCTGATGATTTGGTTAGATAGAACATGTTAAAGCATATTTTTGCTTTCATTGTGCAGATCTTATCTTAACAGGAACAGTTGTCAACAATGAAGGGCTAAAGAAACAGAATTTACTGTACTGCAAACACAAGTTCAAGAAGGATTAAGGTGTCAAGATGAGTATCAATACTCGCATGCTGCTTGGTAACAAATGCCAGGGACAAGCAAACACGCACTGGTGTCCAATTTCTTTACCCAAACTCTAACAACAAGGAAATCCAGTTACTCCAAGAAGTTGTTTACTCTGACAAAAAGTCATTTTGTTCCTGGATTAAAATCAAGGGACACCTTCTTCCACAAACCAACTGGCCCACTTTGCACTAGCCGACAGACCGAAATGTGTCGCTGGCTGTGCTTGTTGTTGCCGGGAGGTGCAGTCTCGTCTGGCCACGAGGGAAGGCCACACGCAGCCACACCGTCTGGATCCAGGGTACGCTAACAAACCCATATTCCACACTTCTTCTGAATGAGACCAACTAATTGTGTGCATGTACTATATACGGTACACACATTACGTATGGACATTTTTCTCTACCCTGACTACTCAGACTGTTAAAACTGCTCTGGAAAATAAGTGAGCCCTAAGGTCACATGACCCGCGTTAGGGGACTAAGCAGTGTATTCCTCCAGCTGTCATCGCCTCGTAACAATCTGGTTGGAAGAAACCTGACTCCAAAAGCCGACTCGCCACCTCCTCTCCCACCAACCCACTCGTCTTCAGAGCCGCATCCTCCTGCCTGCGAGCCTGATCATTTGAATACAAAGTAGTGAAACAAAGACATCCTTAAAATAGAGATGCTGTGGCTTTCAAAGAAGCATGCTGCAGAGACACAGCGAGGAAACGGAGGGAGACAAAAAAGGGACCGAATAAAAGACAGGGAAAGACAAGGAGATGAGCAGGCTTATGGTGAGGAAAAGTGAGACACTATTGATGTAGGATAGGTGGCTGGATACATTGATTTCCTGTTGGTTCTTGCCCTGTTACGTACGGCTGATTTGTCATTCAATACAGGTTTAAGCACTGTCTCTGAACATGCTCGAAGCCAGGCTCCAGCAGCTTCTCTGTACAGATATACACACATTGGATCATCATGTTACCTCAGAGAAAGTTTCCCCACTGGGAATGTTTACTGTAAGAGCTTTCTCTAATGCCAGGTTACAGCATAACACTGCAATCTCAGTGAAACCTCAGGACTGAACACTGGGTATCAAGTGGTCACATGATGAAGCAAATTGGCCATTTTAGAGGCGATAGCTCCAATTATTTGTTCTAAATTGCTTAAATCTTTCTGACCATGCTGCAAAATACCAAATATAACAGAGACCTGAAGTATATATATATACATATGCCTTATATAAAGTTTTAAGATAATTTGAAATACCTCATATCACCACAATCTCAGAGTCTGGTTGCTTATAAACTATAAATGTTATCAACTGCTTTCAAAGGAGCAAGCTTTTAATTATAATTTCATTATCACTGACTGAGATTAAAAGGTTCCTGTGCATTGTTTGAATTTTACTGGTTTATGATAGTTAAAGTTTTTCCAACCGATCACACAAAGCCCAGTTAATCACATCGAATTGTTTAAATGCAGAGTCACAGCACATAAGTTTAACACAACAACAGGACAGAGTGCCAGAGGGGGGAAGGTTGGAGATTGAAGAGGAACAAATTACTTAAAAACCTCTTTGTTTCTGTAAACCTGAGTTTAAGGGAAAAAAATTGCCAAAAAGGAAATTAATTTAAGGCCACCTCTTTTACAGGAATGGATCAATATGTTGAGAAATATATTGATTTCCTGTCTGGCAGAGAGTTAGATGATAAGAAGATACCACTCATATATTTTTCCATTCATCATGAGGCTAGAGTTGGCAGTCCTTTAGCTTAGCACAAATACTGGAAACCAGCTAGTCCGTCACTGTCAAATGCTCAGTCAAACAAAATCTACAAAGTGGAAAAAAGCTCACAAATATACATTACATCTCTTTGCTAAATGTTTTTTTTTTTTTGCAGATTTCTGATCAAGTCTTTCTACTAAGCTAAACTACACTGCTGCTCATTGTAGCCTTCTTTTTTTTATTTGAAGAGATAAGAAATTAGAATCAGTCTACTCTGCTAAGACTCTATCAGAAAACAAAGTGTGTTTAACGAAACTAGATCTTCAAGAAAAAGACTAAACATTAATTGCTGCACAACAACAATAAATGTAACATCAACTTGATCCTTGTAATGACACCGGACTGACCCGAAGTTTTCCTTGTAGGCGAGCATTTGTACTATTCAGATATTCAGGAGAACTTTTTCTGCATCCAAGAACCATTTTATGACACACTTTCATTTTCAGGATGATTCAGCTGAGCCTGAAGAGAGCAAAACAGAATACAAAGTACACTCTCCAATTCACAAAATATGAATTTGTCATATAGTTGAAGTTGATATGAATTTGTATTTGTGCAAGTTTAAAAAAGAGAAAAACGTTTTTATACTCATCCAGGTTTTAAGATGCTACTCAGAAGAGAAACTGATCGAATGAGCACATTCAAAACTGGTGGAAAAAAATGGCATGAGAAGAAACTTGATTATTAGATCATTATTATTATTATTCCACATACTGCTAAGATATGTTTTGGCAGGAGCCACTCATTTGGGAATTTATTGTCTAATGTAGTTTTTTTTCTTGTGTTGTTATTGTTAAGGAGCATGTAGTGTCTTTGAATCTATGAGCTATAAAGTTCCTCTCTTGCTGATGGCCACACTTTGACCCCTGTCGTCAAAAAACACAGAGGAAATGAGCATACTGGCTTTGTTGTGTTATCTTTAATTAATATTTCAAAACTTGTACATGAAGTCCATGCCCTTTATGTATTGTCTTTTATCATAAAATATATTTAATCAATCAATCAAAACATATTTTCAATATTCCCTTTTCACTGTCAAACTGCTGTTTGATAGAGTAACTTAATTTAATAAAGTATCATAGAGTCGAGTTCAAACACAGTGCATGATTTCTTGCTTTGCTGATGTTCCAGCCAACTAAGAGTAACTGAGAAAACACGGATGTTTGCACAAGTAATAATATTTTGAGGTTGGAGAACAAATTCTTTCAAGCCAGTAAAAAAAAAATGTGGATACGGTTGAAAAGAAAAAGAGGGGGTTCACGATCCTTGATTTCTTCCAAGTTTGAATCCCTTTCTATTCAAAACACCATCGGCAGACTCTTCACTGAAACACTGACAACACATCCACACTGCAAGTGGTAAATTCAACAAGCCACCAGAAGTTTATTCACTTCCTAGAGAGTTGACTTGTAAGCGAAACCTGGATGTTGTGTGTGTGGTTAACAAGCCTGTCAGCTCACTTATGGGGTCAGCAACTGCAGATTCAGACAAAACCCCTGACGAGAGCAAAAATTACACTGATTGAGGTTAATCAAAGATTCCAACGTCTCAACAATTTTTTTGAGTCTAGGACTAAAACAACAGCAGAACAGTTGCAGTAAGATATGAAGCATAGAGTTCAAGGAATGAAAAGGCTACAGCAGACACAAGCGCTGAGCTACCGACATACATTTCTGAAAAAGTAGAGAAGTGTTTATAGACAATTTAAAAAGCAATGAGGAAGTCATAAGCTTGAATCCACATTTTTTAGACAAATGCTCAGATGTGCTGTCTAGCAAGCTGCAAATCTGACCTAAAGACCAAGAATAATCTAATCAGGGAACTGGCAGGGACAACCCTCACTGTGCAAAGCTAAGCAGCATGTAAAGTGCAGCACAGTGACAGAGGAACAGTAAAGAGCAAACTGCACAGCTGAGGTCTGTTATCACAGAGAGAAGGCAGCACGGATCAGGACTGTTTCACATTCAGTGAGGACACACTCTCCATTTTACGGTCAGGCACATATACATGCACACGCACACACACATAGACATGCACGGACTGACACCTACCAAAACACAAAGTGTCACAAACACAAGCAAAATCCCATTTGGCAGGTCTCTGCAGACTCGCTCCAGTCAGCCCACAGTTTTCACTCTGCTCATTGTGGTCTGGCAGGACTCAACAGGCGTGCGGTTGGGAGAGACGTCATTTCACGTAGGTTGTACGATGATTGATGGGTTTCGCCTTTACACAGACATCAACATAAACTGTCTCTCAGTTTAAGGGTTCAAACAGTGAAAAACAAAAACCCAAGTCAACTGTGAAAGCTACATGTCGGTTTTGTTAAAGTAAGTGGTTCCTATTGACAAATATGAAACTGATCGAACCAGAAAAAAAATGTTAAGAAGTGTTGAGCAGCGACAAAAGAAAGCATGTTACTAGATTACATGGTAGCACCTAAGAAACATAACAGATTACCAAAGTAATACTTTTTATCCTAAGAGCCATTTAAGTGCCTCTGTGCGGCTGCAGTCAGGCAATGTAAATCTTTGAGCTAAATGCTAATGACTGCACGCTGACTTGCTCACAAAATGCTAACATAACATAGTGATGTATAGCAAGTGATATGGCTTGATTTTTTTCCCATCTGCTTTCCATGCAAATCTGCCCTATTCTGCCTCTGACTGGCAAGTGTTTGTTGCTTGATTAGAGTCACATGGTTGGTTAGATGGTTGAGTTTAAACAGAAATGTTAGGATCAGAGCAAAGGCAGAGCAAAGGCAGAGGATTTTGCAGAAAATGTGTGGAAAAAGATAATGTCATTTTAGTTTAGTCCATGCTACATTTGCTAATTAAAGTAAACACAAAGTAGAGTTGAGGTTCTAAGAGTCAGGCATCTGGTCATATACAAAGTTACTGGCAAACTTATGATTTATCTTATTTGATAAGAAAGTCAACCTCATGGTTACCTAGATAAAAAGTCAGGGGATCAAAGGAGGGATTTAAGTTTGTAGGGGTTATTTTTTAGGTGCAAAATGTATGGAGAATTTATTTGGGATCCACTCAAAAGATTTTAGTAATGGAAAACCAACAGAACCACATTACCATCCAGAGCCACCCTGCTGGCACGGCTTAAATAGATGCATCAATAAATATCTACCTCAGATTAAAGGCCTAGTCTGGCTTCAGAGGGATAACACTTTTGAAAAATCTTTACACAAGTTTGTTTGCAGACACACAGACTGGAGTACTAAAGACTTGACCGATGAGAGGCGGAATACAATGAAACACAATGTTCACTATGAAAAACAGCTCTGAGGATAATCCGATAACACTGTAGTTACACAGAAAAGCAATAAACAGTGCATTACACAGATTGATGGGGTGAAACACCAATACTCTCTGCGAAGCAAAAACTGCAGCTACTGAGTTTTACCGCTGCACTTGAGCAAAAGAGGGAAGATGGCAGAGCAAAAAGTCCAGGAAATAACATGCCCTGTTTCCATCCTCACAGTCAGTCTAAAGCCACCCAGCTGCCATTCAAACTCTGACTTGTGCGACTGTAATTCTGGTAACATGACCAATCATGCACACCAAAACACACGACTATGACCAATGAAAGAAAGACTGTTGCTGGCTTAGCAACAGGGACAGCTCGCTCTCACAAGACCAGAGAGACCATCCATCTTACAGGCTGACAAAAGAAACATTATGCTTTCACACTGACAAAAAAGAGAAGTCCCATAAAATTTAGCTCAAGAAGTTTAGTCAAGATTTACAATCTTGATTCATTGCTTGTCATAAGGACAATTCTGAACTCATGAAATTGCAAACAGGGCATCTTTTTTTTTTTTTTTTTTTTTTTTTTTTTTTTTTTTGCCCGGCGCCAAATTGTTTTTTTTTCCAACCCGATTTTTTTAAATAAAAGACAAATTTTTTTGTTCACAACCCCCCCGCCAAAACCC
>JAQMCX010000057.1:9288428-9298812 GCA_029814765.1 Acanthurus leucopareius | reverse complement strand
ATTTTCCCAAACCATTTTTTTAAACTTTTTAAAATTTTTTTCATTGGGTGTCAAAACGTAAATTTCTCAACCATTTAATTTCAAAAACGGCACCCTTTTTTTTTTTTTTTTTTTTTTTTTGTTTGTACCCCTGCAGCAAAGTGTTTGTGTGTCCAACCCTCTTTTTTTCACTCAGAGACAAATTGATTTCTGCACTCCACACCCTCCATCTCCCCCTCCTCTTCTCTCTCCAAAACTCTCACTGGGGTTTCTCCTGATCTCCCTCTTCTGTGTAATTTAGGCACTCCCACAGTAATGGACACCCTACTCAGGGGCAGTTAGTGGGAACCCAGCCCCACAGCTCCCGCTACTGTACTCTAAAAGAATCCTAATCAGCTCCCAGCACACCACATCGGTAGTGAGACAAAGAAAGAGAGAGAGAGAGAGAGAGAGAGAGAGAGAGACAGAGAGAGTCCCGGAGAACAAGATGAAGAGGAGTCGAGGGAGATGAACCCTTCATCTCATGCTGGTGCAGCTCCTGGTCCTCCTCTGGGCGCAAGTGTCAGAGTGAAATATGGCGTTCACCCTGGAGGCACGGATGCACCAAGAGCACCATGTACCCTCCCTCCCACAATGTCCTTCTCCCCCCCTCTCTAAGATAGCGAACCGGTAACCTGTCAGCTGACACCGGGGCAAGGGGCGAGTCCTCCGAAGACAAGCGCAGTGCCATTAAGTATATTAGAGTTGCAGAGTGTTGATGAGAAATCAAAGTGTGCAGTGACTAAGCCGGGGTTGCTCTCTAGCACTGTGCTGACAGTGCAAAGCAGGAACAAAAAAAAAAAAAAAAGGAAAGAGGTGAGGGACTACCTGGGTGCAAACACTGGGACTGCTGACTGTTTGAGGTTGTGGAGGACAGGAGGATTACATAATAGACACCACTGTAAAAACCTCAGACTGAGGAAGAGATCCCGGCTGCTTTTCTCCGTCTTTTTAAGGAAAACATATGCCACCATATCCATCAAAGTTAATTCTTTGGTCTTTATTATGGCTATAAATCCTAATTAACATCCAGATTTATGATCCATTTCATTTAACTTTACTGTTATGTACCTCTAAAGCCTAGTACATGCTTGAGTACGCTGCAAATCTCATGGCTTGGCTCAGGATAAGCAGGTACAGCATAGAAAATGGATTGATGGATGAACCTTATGTGCAGGAATGTTGTGCGTTACCCTCGACTATTTGCCTTCATTTCGCCTCTTTCCTCCGCTTCACCCACACTCCAGCCCATCTGGATCAAGGTGATGAAAACCTTGGCTTTAACATCCAGCCGCAGAGGATAAATATGCAGCCCTTGGGCACGTACACTTTTTCATCATCTGTTTATTTTCTCCCGCACACTGTGTGAGTCTGTGTGACAGAACATCCACAATATTGAACTGTTTTCTCCACCTTCCATCCATAGCTTCCAGGGCGACTCACAGGGTGATTCACACTGAGCAGCACCATCACCTGACCATTCCTCTTCGACTGCTAATCCACCATGAAAGTGTGACAAATATGACACGAGATTACCTCAGTAAGCTGCAGTGTATTGTGGAGCTTGATCCGGCCTGAGATGATTCACCTACTGTCATGCCTTTTGTGTGACTGTGAGGTTGGTGTATGAACTCAACAGCAGGAGCTGTCTGCCTCATCATGGATTATTAGTTTAAGCCAGACACCTAAATATGGTTTTGTTCTTGAAACCAGAGTCAGTAAAACATCTTATCAGGTCTTATTAGCACAGGACCAGTTTTAACAGGGGACCTGGTCTTTTTATTTGCAAAGGATAAGCAAAGTTTGTCTTTTACTCCAATTTACTGACTAATTCTTCTCCTAAAATCCATCCAATGTTCCTGACTGACAAGAACAATGAACCTCCTGAATTCGCATCCAAAACCCTGTCAAAATTTTCCAATTATAACTGCCAACGCAACCTCCATTATTATCAACTATGAAAGAAGCAGAAAAAAGAAAGAAAAAAACAAACAAACAGCAAAACGCAAAAATGAACCCACGTCATAGAGATGCCCATTTCGAGGGACTAGTATGAACATAAGACCTCTGCGTCGGATGAAATACAATATGGGAGCTTATTTGCGGACCTCTGCAATTAGTGTAAGTCATAGAGGTCCATGGACTTTAACAATAAGATAAGTAGCAGGCCTGCACAGCAACAGTGCAGAAATTTAAGGTAAAATAACAGGCAAAATGACTGTTGCTTGCTTAAAAAATGAGTGTGAAATGAGTGTCAGTCAATTAGCAGGTGCATGTATAGGTGGGCCCTGTCCATAGCACTGAAACGGAGAGAATAAGATCAATAAATCAAGACCAATCAGCAGAGCATAAGACTAAGCTTTTTAGCCTGCTAGCTTTAAATGGTTCTTACAGAATTTTGGGCCCTAATTTTACTTTCCCTCCTTTGTAGCAATCCACAGGCAGACAGGAGATGGCAGGAAAGTAAAGGGACAGTAAAGAAAAAAAGAGAGAGATGCCTGTATACTGTTTATAGCTGTTCATACACCTTGTTCTGCAATTTTAAACCGAATATTGTCAATGCTCTGATAAATGTAAATAAATAGGGCTTTGTTTTTTGATCACATTTTGTGTAGTTGTGGTTAGTGTTAACAGAAAGTGTGGTGTCCAGGCCCTGGAGATTTTTTCTCTAGAATAGCACCCTCTCTGTGTTTGGGGACCTCAGGATTTAGGAATAAAGCACTGCTGTTGTTTAAAAGTTGTGATCACACTGAAATAAGCTGTATTGGCTGACTATGTGATTCTGTTTCCTGTATCTTATTTCTCTCAGTCACACTGCTGTTTTCAGTCATGTCTCTGTAAGAAATGTATCATCAAATGGAGAAATTCCCAGATGTTTTCTGATTTAATTAGCCACATGGAAAATGTTTTTTCAGAATAATTCCCCCATGGAATTCATCTGGGAGCCGCTGTGCTTTACAAAGTTAAAGGATACACTTAGTGATTCTGTTTAACAAAATCAAATACCCAGGAAGATTTTTATTCCAGTCTCTTGCAGAATAATAGCAGGCTATGAACGAGCTCTTCACTGCTTTGGCACAGTAAAAATGTACAGTCTTGTTGTCTGATAGATCTGGCAATGCTAAACTAGAATATGACAAGCACCCTGATTTTTTATTGAAGTACACTGGTAGCCTGTGTTCTGCCTCAACCAAGCTGGAAAAGTTGTTTGTAGGAATGCTCATGCAAATATTGACCTTCAATTAGGTGAAACAGACGGCCTCGCTTAGGAGCTGCAATATGGAGACATCAGCAAAAACACTGTAAACATAAACAGTCATGGATTTTAAATATATATATATATATATGTTTATATATAAACATAAAGAGAAATACCTATGCAGTGTACACAAAAACATCTTGTGTGAATACACCTTCATTTGCTGTGTGAACTGACATCAAATGAAAGACAACTGCAAAACCTGAAGGGTTTTTAAGGTAGTTTAAACCTCAAACAGGATGTCAGCACAGGATCTGTAGTAAAGCAAAACCACAACAGAAATGAACAGTTTAACCCCCGGTACAACACTCGCACATACGCACACACCAAAATCTGTAGAGTTTTGTGCCCTTTAATGGGGTGAGGAGCAAATGACCTTCCAAAGTGATGGCAGTCGACCACACTCCTGCATAATTAACAGCATCTAAAATGAGGTGTTCTTTATATGACCTTACCTGACAGTGTCAGGGCACAGCTTGCCTACAGGGACTATGCGGTAAATAACAAACGCACATGCGTGTGTGCCTCCCACAACACACATACAGGCCAACTTTTTTTTTCTATTTTAGAGTATGGATCATACTGCAGTATGGCCTCAAAGCAGAAAGCAGGAGCACGCCTCAGAGCACGCCTCAGAGCCTCCCAACAAGCCAACACATCTCATAGCATGAACGCAGTGGGTGAGAGAGCATTCCTCAAGGCTGAACATGGTATACAGCAGAATGACAGCACCCCGAGAAAGACAAAACACATCTGGATTTTACCGAAGGCTGTTCCAACAGATTTCACAGGGCTTTGAAAGAGTGCTGCTAAAGGAGGGGGTCCGGGGGTTACTTCAGTAACAGTGACATGGCTGAGGGAGGATTGTGCTGGAGCATCGCCTGCTGCCTTGATTTGCTCGGCAGATCCGCGGCAGGGTTGGAAGGATTTTCCCCCAAAGCCCTCTTACCCTCCTGCAGAGCAGAAATCCCCTCCAATCCTCACTCGCAGTTACTGCAGGGACGCCTTACACTCTGAGACAAAGGACTCCAGTGAGAGAGGAGAGAGGAGAAGTGAAGAGGGGAGAAGAGAGAAAGCACAGAGGAAAAGAGAATAGTGGAAGGAAAAGGAAGCAAAAGGAAAGATGAGAAGGAAGTGAGGAGAGCACCAGGAGAGGAGAGGAAAGAGAGGAGGCAAAGGGAAGAGGACAGGAAACAAGAGGATAAGAGAGGAGAGGAAATGAGCAGAAACAGAGGAGGAGAGGACAGGAGTGTTAAGAAAATAAGAGGAATAGAATCAATAGGTGAAGTAAAGGCGAGAGGAAAGAGGAGAGAAGAGGAAATTAAAGAAGGAATAGAGAAGTGGACTTGATTCTGAAGATAAGAAACATAAGAAAGTCAGGATACAGACATTAGCATAAGGAAAGTTTATTAATTACCTAAATACTTCATTGTCTCGCTCCTTCTCCATCATTCCCTCAGACACTTACACACATATTTCACATATTTCTACATGCTGTCATGAGACTGGAAAAGGAAAATACAGATGGAGATCCTAAAGGGGAGAGGACAAGGAATGAAACAGCAACAGAAGCTCCAAAGAAAGAGCCTGAGAGACACTCTCTGAGTGGTGATCAGACACCTGGAGACTGCCTGTGTACGTGCAGTGTGTGTGTGTCGAGGGGTGTGGTCTCAGAAGGGACCCAGAGAGAGAAAGATTTGGAAGAGGCAAAAATTTCAAGTCGAGAAATATAATACCCCGCCATCGCCTGACGATCGATACACACACACACGAGGCATGCATCTTCAGCTAATCTTTCACAGCAACACAGGATCTGGACTAGAAAGGCAGACCTGCTGAAGGTGAGGTTTCATTCCTTCATCCAAATTTTTCTAAATATCCACTGACTGATAAGCACTACGTGTGTTATCACCTTTTTTTTTTTCTCTACGAAGTCGCCAGCCTCTCCCAAGCGTTACACAAACTTCGTAAATGAGATCCTGGGCGAGCCCGCTCCAGACATACCTGTGGTAAGCACGCGCAGCAGCTTACAATCACTATTACACAACACCAACCACTGTGGAAAGTGAACACCTGCACAAAAATGTCCTCACTGTTTATTCAAGCAGGAAACAGATTAAGAAATATACGGAGGAGGAGAATAGTAAATGTAAATCTCATCCAAGTGACATATTATGGTTAAGTCGGAGGTGCTGAAATAAACTTGTGGCCTGTTTTGAGAAAGGATTGCCATAACAAACAGCAAACCCCTCGACATTCCACTTGGCTACCAACTGTGCCGAAGTAGCTAATGATTAACTTTTATGAAGGGAGCGTTTGGATGACTAACCCCTTTCTCCCTGTAAAAACCCCGGCTGTATGTGTGCATCATCGTCCACATACGTATATCATTGCATAACTTGGGCTGGCTGGCACAAATATGAGTGAGCCAAGCAGCGACGCTAACACACATACAGGACAAAGTCTCGCTCCCTGGAAAACACAAGGAAACTCTATCCTCATTGCAAGGGGCAGCCGACACACTGGCCTAGGAGAGAGGCTGAGTCAAGGCCAGACACTAATAGAAAACACACACTTTTGCTGACCAAATGATACAAACGCAGAGGAAGCCACAAGAGTAAATAATATAACCGACACATTACAAAGCAACCAAATGCACGCTATGATATTATTAGGCTAGTGGGGCATTTGTGAGGTTGCCAGGCTGGCACTCCTGGTCTCCATTTTGCAGTTGTGTGTGTTTGTGTATGTGTGCGCGTGTGCAAGTCTGAGCCCAAGGACTTGTTCCTGGTTCAATCTGGTCTCCCAGCACTACAGTGGGTCCATTCTTCTCGGGTGCTTCAGAGAACAGGATTAATGACCAGCAGCGGGGACATAAAAAGGTTGTGTCCACCAGCCACCAGGATTTTACGGCCCGAGTGTGTGTGCATGTGTGTATTTGTGTGTGGGTGGGTGCATTTTTACTTGTAGGAGACTGACAACAATGCCATCCTTACATGCTCCCCAAAGAGAGAACAAAACCCTAACATGCTCCGATATGCCATTTAAAACAAAGTCATACATGAAGCCGAACACACTGCCAGTGTCACAGGTACCACAACATCCATGTAACTCCTACAAGGTTCACATCCGGAGTTCAAACTGAGCTGTTGCCCTCACTCTGCAGATCGTCCCCTGATCCTCTGCTCCAGTGTGTCTGTGTTTATCAAACCTTGTTACCTTTAGGAGGTGTGTCTGAGGGTCCGGGCAGGAACTCCACACGACCCTTTGCATGCTGATGGCATTTCATTCATTTAAATCAACTCACTGCCACCTGCATGGCTGACTCAGTGTGTGTGTGAGATGTAGTGGAGAGGGTATGCCAGGTGAGAGTGTGTGTGTGTGTGAAACTAAGAATATAGTTCAATGTTACTGTTTAAGATGTTGAGTGATTCAGTGGTGATTGACAGATAACCCTTTTAGTGGAGCGTTGTTTGTGCCAAGGTAGGAAACAGACGCACCTAAACCTGCCTGACTAAGTGACTGAGGTCTTCAGTAATCAGTGTCAGTGCTGACAGAAAGGTATGGTTCACTCTTTCTGTACCTGAACAAACTCATTGCGTAAGTCTGCAGCTACAACACCGAATACCAAAGCTTTCTGTAATGGATTGGCGGTGCTTAACTGTTGACTGGTATGAAAACAGGTTCCACAGCTGCACTTATACCAGCACATTCAATTCAAGCTTTTAAAACATGGTAATTATTCTTAACAAGCCACCTTCTAACATTTCAGCCAACTTACAATGGTATAAAAACATCAAAGTAACTCGCAGCTTTCATCCCCATCCATGTTGAAACCATAAATGGCAGTAATCCCCGAAGCCCTGATTTTTTTCAATGATCAAATGCTCTACGATGTCAAAAAATCTTGGAAATTTGCAAGGAAATGGAGCAGAGCTCTCCTTGGGTGCCTGCTGAGCTAGCGCCTTTCTTCAGCCAGCACCACAAGTGGTCTTGATCCAGGCCAGAGCGGAGCACTGTAAGGCTGCCACTTGGTGCTGATTCAATAAGAAATAATTGCATATTGGCCTCTCTCCACTCACCCACCCACCCCCCCACCTTCACCACCGTGGTCTTACACTTTACTGTATTTCTGCGCTGTAGTTACAGCACGGACCCATGGTGAGGAGAAGGACACTGCAGCATTGTAGCTACTGTATTTTGTTTTAACATCCACATGTCTTTAGGTTGGACAGGAATTTGCACTGAACTTTCATTTCTATGAACAAATATTTCTCAGCAGCACTTGTAATAGGGCAACCACAACCAAGAGCAAACTTAAGGTGAAATCTTACCTCATTTCCTTTCAAACTAGAGACACAGAAAGTGCAATGACTTTAGGTGTCAAAAACTTTTGTTGTTCTGATTCCTTCACTCGGTGTAGCATTTCTTTTATATCAATGTGCTCACATCCCTGTGAAAAGTCTGCTGCTGTGGTCCCTCGCATGCAGACCATCTTCATTATTTTTAATCATCACCTATTTATCACTTATCACTTTAAAACACAATGAGCTGATCTCAACTTCATGACACTGAAACACGGGTTTTCACAGTAACTGACAGGTGCTGATGGATCATGGAGAGACGGATGGAGAAATGTATCATGTACAGTTTATGAGGAAACTATTTTACATAATAAACATGTCAGACAACAGTCATACAGTCATTCATTGTGTCCGTATGCAAATTTTATACTAGAGTAACATTGTCCTTGTTGTGTTAAGGTGAACCCTGTCTGGGTAAATAATAGACAGACTAAATTAACTCGAAGCAGAGTTGATGTAACAGACTGGTCAGCCGCCAAAATAAACCTGCTCTGGTCAGCTTAACCCATTCAGGCTCCCGTATAACAGCGAATTAAACGAGCACAAAAAAAGCATGATGTCATTGCTCAGACATCTGAAAAAGTGTGTGTAGGTGTAGCCTCATAACAAGTGAGTTCTCAGGCCCGATCGTGAACCTTAAACTTGTGGATATCCTGCGTGTGTCAGTCCACGCTGTCGCTCTCTTTCACCGGTCTGTCACTGAGGACGAACGGGGTATGAACGCGATGAAGAACAAGCTGTCAGCTGTGTGTGTGTGTGTATGTGTGTGTGTGCGTGAGCAGCGCCCCCGCCGCCACTCGAGCCAACACTGCTGCACGGCACTGTAGTTTGAACCGCGACTGTCCCCAAAATCCCTGTGAAGTGAGCGCTGCCGCTGCGCTGTGCCCGCTGCGCTGTGTGCGCTGCGTGCGGCACATCCTCGCCCTTTTCTCATCACCTATCACTGTAACACACAATGAGACCCGCTCAACTTCATGACACTCTCTCACTGTCAAGACACGGGCGGGATCCTGCGCTTAACTTCCCACCACATCACCCCACCACCACCACCATCACCATCACTGCGAGAGCCACCGCAGTGTCACCGAAACTAAGTCACAAACAGGCAGTAATATTACGGTTTAATATTTACCAGCTTGCTACAGTAAGAGCGCTGCAGCCATTTATCCCGTAGCGAAAGGGCCAGAAGTCCGCATTTCCTGGATTGCGAAGCGCCGGATAGAGCTGCTCTCTGTGGCCGCGTTCCTGCGGAGGGAGAGCCGGAGGGGCTCGGGGTGCTTCCCACTGTTGTGTCAGACCGGACAGCGATGCCACATTCAGCTGATCGCCACAACAAAACAACATCTCGCCCTACGCAAAACACACTCCGCGGCTCCGCACCACCCCGCACCACAGGTCCGGTGGGCACCGCCCCCCTCTCAGCCTCCACCAGTGAGCTGGCGCGTCAAGCCCGTATTATGCATAATCATGAGGTGTCACTGACAGCAATTGGTTGAAAGCAGCAGTTCCTGGTTAGTGCTATTAATTCTAATTAGCCAGTCAACCCCATGCAGTCGCTTAAACGAGAGTTTTTGGAGGCTGATGAGAGCGATCATGTTCCCACTGATCTGGTTTACATTAGATCTCTGTCTGATCCAGCAGCAATATTTCATCGCGACTGACTTACACCGCTGCACACACCTTCCTGCCTGCTTTACCGCAAGAATGAATAGCCTACCTAAAGTGATGCTGACACGGCTTCACACACACACACAAGAGAGATATAATGGAGGTCAAGCCCTGAGGCCGCAAATCAATTAACTTTCTCCTGGATGAGAGTTTGAACTGTCAAAAGGTCACAGACAGTGTTTTGCAATCTTTTACACCCATCTCAGTGCTCCGAGTGAAATTTCTGCTGCTCTGATAAGCCTGCCTATCTGACCTCCTCGCACCTGTTTGGGGTGGGGGGGGATAATGATGGCCAGATAGAGTGAAAGGTCACAGAGAGAAGCGGCCCTGGTGACTGTGACTGCTGCATGCATCGGCATCCTGGAGATCAAATGGTTTCCTGAAAAGGCCAGTCGACATCAGAGCGCTCAGGTGGGCTGATGACTGACAGCACAAACCACCTCTCCACCTGCCTCACATCAGCATCATGGTGCACAGGTGGTCAGTGGAGGAGCAGCTTTACACAAAGACAGAAAATGTACTTCATGATTCATTGTGTCTGGCAGAGTAGAAAGTGGTGTAAAATAAAATAATAATAAAAAACAAAAACACGTCGTCCTCTCAGCATGCAAGCGTACAGTTAATCCCACTCTTTTGTGTCTGTCAATGCATCAGCATCCAGCATGCTAACTCTTTGTTCCCGGTGTTGAGAACAGCTCCGCGGCAGCAAAGGGAAAGGGAAAGGAGAGTGGGAGGGAGGCAGGGGGGGTTGGGGAGAGGTGTAGCAAAAGGAGGAGAGAGGAGAAAGACAGTGGGAGGAAGTGAGAGACAGAGCAGAAGACGGTGGAAGGAGTGCAGGGACACACTGTGGTGTGAGCGCTCCGTACTGCTACAATATGACTCTGACAGGCTTATGTAACCAGACTGGCCTGGCATTTGGCTCACAGCAGACGCCGGCTGCACTGACTGTTATATAACTGCATTAGCTGCTCCTCTGAGCTGGGGGTGAGCATGCGCAAATGAGGGGGGGGGGGGGGGGGGGGGGGGGGGGGGGGGGGGGGGGGGGGGGGGGGGGGGGGGGGGGGGGGGGGGGGGG
>JAQMCX010000057.1:9187977-9280735 GCA_029814765.1 Acanthurus leucopareius | reverse complement strand
CCCACAACACTGTATAATATATATATATATATATATATATATATATATATATATATATATACATATATATAAAGATTTACTTCTTCAGGATAACCAATGAGCTTTTAAGCAGAGAGCCACAGACAGGAAGCGAGATTATTCCGAAAAAAATATAATAAACCTGGGTTTTATAATAATATAATAACACCTGGGTTATATTTTTATACTTTAGTCAACTTTTTTTCCCGAATCTTCCACTGCTGTGATTCTGACATGTGCTTCATTTTGGGTCATGAAAACCACAGAAACACTGAATATGAAGTTCCTGTGTCACACTGCGATGCATCTCTTCAAATTACAGAATGCGAAGGAAAAATCAACACCTGCATGTCTTATTTATAACACGATGGTGTGCAAACAACCATCTTTTTTCTTTCCTTGTTTCCTCAGAGACTCTCAGGTGTCAGACAGCAGGTGGAGGCTGCTCCCAACAGGTACACCTCCATTTATTTGTCATTATTGGATTTCAGCACCGGGGTTGTGAGTCCATGTTACTGCAGCGAGGCTGTGAAAGTTCCTCACCTCTTGCAGCTGCAGAAATCGGCCTTCGAGCTCTGTGACAGCATTGCACCTGTCAGCCAGCTGTTTCTGCAGTTTGATCATCGTCACGTTGTTGTTGACATGTGACCTGAGAGACAAACACACAAGTGTGAGCGAGCGTTCATGTGTGTGAGGACTTGATGTGTTTGTATATACACTCTGTGCGTGTGAATGTGTATGTGGCAAACACAGTCAGAACTTAAACTGGCTTTCAGACTGGTTGTTTCATATCTATGGTGGCCTGTGAGGCCCTTCCTGTATAAGAAAATAAAAATGCTCCCTTTGCTTTCATATCTGTTTCACCTCAGTTTGGAGGTCTGCTGCTGTCGGACCTGCAGGAGTCTCTCCTCATATTCTGCCTCCTTCTTCCTCAGTTCGTCCTGCTGCAATTCAGAGGCTTGCTCCATTTCTTCCATTTGGCTCCGCTGGAGCTCGATCACATTCTCACTGGTCAACAAAGAGAGGGAAACCATTATAATCAACAGCTGAACTAAACATTAGTTTACACACACACACTCAGTGAGGCTGACAGCTCACACATCCTCCAAGTCCAGCAAAGAACACATAACATGAGCAATTCCTGCACCAAGCTAACATGTTTCCTCTGAGATCAAATAACAAAAACTCATCCATCTGCCTTCAAAATTAACAATCAGACACCCAAAGCGTCAAAAACACAGACTTACTGTGATCAGTACCTGTAACGTACAATAACTCTAAGTTAACTTTGGATCAGACTAAGCAGAAACCTCCAGGGCTGAAAAACTGACACTTGGTGAGGAAGGTGCAGCACTTACAGGTTGCGGATCTTTGCCCTCGCCTCCTCCAGCAGGTTATGTCCAAATCGAGGCAAGAGGCCAGTTGGAGGTCTCCCACCTCCCTCCAAACTCCTGGTGCCTGCAGACCAAAGCAGAGTTTGTTCCTTCAAGATTTTACCACAATGAATCTGCTCATCTGTGACATCATGATAGTTGTGATCAGTGTAAAAACTTCAGTCGAGTACACAGTGACCATGTCCAGTAGTAATGCTTTGGTATCTACAATGCAGCTTTAAAAAAATGGCGGCCTGTTTACTTTCTGAGAAGATTTGTCTACAGAGCTCAGGTGGGGCTATGTGAAAGCATGTTTAAACTGTTTCTACTGTTTCTACTGTTTCAGGTAAGGTTCTCTACGTTACTTTTTGGTCGAGTTTGAGAAGGAGAGGAAGCGTCGTCTCGCAGTTTCTGTAACCCAGAGTTGACCCGTGATTGGACATTGCCATATGGCGTTGGCCTCCGCCTCTGTGAGTTGATGACATGCTGCTTGGCCACAATGAGGCGCTGTTTCAGACCCTCCTTCTCCATCTGCAGCCCCCGGACTTTCTCCTGGAGCTCCTCTATCATCTCCTCCGTCTCCATGTCCCGCATCCTGGAGACTGGCTGGCCTCCCCCGAATGCCAGCTGCTCCATACGTCCCCGGTCCTTCACCAGCTTCATCAGCTTAGTGCCCAGCCTGAAGGGTGGAGCAGACAGATTAAGAACGAGAGAATCACAGAGGAAATATATGATTACATCACAGTGATGTCATCTGAGTTAGCAGCTTGGGCCTGAAACTTTACACCCTGTGTAACAAACACATAGGAAGTATGAAAGAAACAGGCAACTAGCAGCCATCTTAAAGAGGGTGGTCTTATGAAAACACAATCAGGCTGCATTATGGGAAATACTGATTGACATATTTCTGAAGTGCAACACATACAAGAGAGAAAACGTCAGGATGTCTCAACCAACCTGCAGGTTCTAACCATGTTTTAACGGTTTCACTCCCACAGTTTCATGAAAGTGCAGAACGAGTGGAAAATGGAAAATCTGTGTGTGTGTGTGTTTGTGTGTGTGTGTGTGTGTGTACGTGTGTGTGTGTGTGTGTGTCTCACTTCTTGATCTTGTCGTCTTGTTTGTGAGTATGCTGCTTGAGCTGCAGGTTCTCCTCATGCAAGTTGAAGAAGCGGTCCTCCAGCTCCTCCCTGGACACCCGTGACATATCCTGTCGCGCCCGAACATCTTGATGCACCAACGAATCTGTTACCACAAGAAACAGGCTCAGACTTGTTGTTGTTTTTAGATTTTTAAACATGCCAAAACAGCTGGGAAAGACAAGAGGACATGACAAATGAAAGACTGAAGACCAAAGAGCAAATATGGCAAGTTGTAAGGACCAAAGAAAGTCATAGGATGTGATGATCCTCACAGAGCTCAGACTGAACCAAAGCACCCTTTCTTCCTCTGTCATTTCAACCTGCTCACTCTATATTCAGAACATGCCCTCATTTACAGTGGGGACTCTATTTATTGAGCAGATGGTATTCATAAATAGAAGTTAACATTTCTAGTTTAAGTACTGAAATAAACATGTAAAAAAATAATAAGTGTGATAGATATATATATATATTTTAATTATTTGTTGACCAAAATTAATTGTGTCTTGCTAATGGATCCAGAACATTTCTTACTGGAAGACTGTTTGGATGAAGTTATGCATGTCCTTCCACAAGCAAAATGATTGATAACGCATGCAGTTACTGTGGATCTTAACGTTGTCAGGACAGCAGATAACTCACCTTGCAGACCTGCTGTAAGCTGGGACAGGTGTACTGTGATGTCTCTGACCGGCAAATCTGCTGCTGTCTCATCAGGTAACATGGACATATTTCAGTCTGAAAATGGAAAGGACCTTCATTAGACTTCAGATGTTTCAACTTTAGATTCACCTTTACCAAAACCCGGATCATTTCACAGTTCTGAGTGTTAGAGAAAACATAAGCAAAACTCAACTTAACTTCTGTTAAATGAAAACAAATTTCCCTGAGGAGATAAAACAATACAAAGTAGAACAAGGCTTAATACTTCTGACTCACAGTTTGCATCCTCTGATGTATTTGGTGTGCATGTCACATGTCAAGAGCCTCTCATTTGAATATTATCAAAAAAATCCTTTGCTGCCACACAGTTTTAAAAATTTGAGCAATGCAAGACGAGCTGGGCATTAAAATTCTAACATAGGATAGAAATATGTGCTGCTTCAGTGTTGGATATGTAGTGTACTCTAATGGCATGGCACATGGCATCCATGGCACATCAAACATCCTCCAACAACAGCAAACACTCCAATGTTAGAAGTTGTCCCAGAATGACTTATTTAAATCGTTGAGGACCAATTGCCAATGGCACACTGATCAAACCAATCAAAACAAAAACAGCTGACCAAACTGACAGTAAAAACAGTTGACTGCAGAAGAAACCTCAAAAAGGAGAGCAAGGAGGATACGTATGCTAATTAAGGGACCCACCTTGTACTGTGTCCTTGTACCTGTGTTTGAAATTGGCAAGACGTCTGCTAATACGCAGGTAAATTCCTAAGAATGTGGAGCAAGCGGCGGATCTTAAAAAAAACTGTGTTGTGAGCTGGAAACTGAAGACATCATTGTCTGTGGTCCAACACAAAGCTGATCTATTTAACACAACAACAGACACATCACTGGCATAGCGGCTTAATGTTATCGGTAATAATGCAATGTGCGAACTGCGTTGCAATGAATACGCATATGCATCTGAAAGCAAGACAAAAAACTTGATCAAACACGAACAAGGAAAGATGGAACGTGTTGTATCCGCCAGACATCTCCAAACACTGTAAGACAAACGCAGGCAGCCATGGCACACCGGGCCAGCATCTGAGTTGGTCAGTGTTTGTTTCAGAATGTTTGATTGGTGTGCCATGGGCCTAAAGATACTTTTAGGAACTTGACTCGTATGTCTAAAGGAATATGTAACGTTAGCGTTACTTTGAACAAAAAAAATTCCAGATTTTATACGTAACGCTAGTATTGCGTGCGCTGTTCCAGATGGCTTTAAAAGCTTTATAGGACAAATTGATTAATTCAGATGACTTAACACATGTAAATGTAGCGGCGACGGTAAGAGAATCTTCTGCGGTATGTAACATCATTCGGTTTCGTGTTTTTGATTTTTTAACGGTCAAACCCCAAAACGACCGGCGAGTTAACGTTAACTTTAGCCTCGTTAGCTAGCTGACCGTTGCACTTCTGAGGCAGTGAATGATTTGGCTCAATCTTTTGAAGTGAAATACCCGTCTTTCTATTTAACAGAAAAATAATTTCCATGCTCAATTT
This sequence comes from Acanthurus leucopareius, assembly GCA_029814765.1. Classification (NCBI taxonomy): domain Eukaryota; kingdom Metazoa; phylum Chordata; class Actinopteri; order Acanthuriformes; family Acanthuridae; genus Acanthurus; species Acanthurus leucopareius. The sequence continues at coordinate 9,275,988 of JAQMCX010000057.1, read as the reverse complement.
TTTAAAATTTCTTACCTTTGAAAATCACTTCCAGGGTGGTGGTTGCTACTGAAAACATCGCAGTCAGTCTTGTCGTTATGATTCAACTACGCATGCGCTATGTAGGGAGATATCTGGGAAAAGTAGTTTTCTGTGAACTGACGTCTGTTGCCCCTTGAGGTGCATTCAGTTGCTTCACATAAACTTACATGTATGTATTGTTTTTTGATCCCACAGATGTGAGAATCTTTATCATACTTTGTATTACACTTGAAAACACAACATAAAGAATAAACAGACGACATTTTCTTGAACTTTTAAATCTTTTTCTTTGTTTATGAATATATTTTCCTTTGCAGTGCCTCTTCTTATGTCTCCTGTGTGGAACCATCAGCTCTTTTTCAGCTGTTTTTCATGATCTTTCAACCATGACAATCATTCTAGAGCAACACAGGGCCAATCTGAGGACTGACCTGACTTTACATGTAGGCCTAGTAATGGCCAGTGAGGCAGTGCGACGGCTCACTGGTGCACATACATATCTCACAGGCAGTTTGACAGACATGCTGTCAGATGGCTGCCTTTCATGAATCAGCAATGGATCTCATTTAGTAGCCTGAGATGAGTGTGCTGGCTGGACAGAGTGGGTTCACTCTACATGTCAGGCTCACTGGGCTGTGGCAGTCCCCCACCACTGCTGCTTCTTACAGCCTTAACCTTTGACCCTCATCTCTTGCAGTGAATTATTGGAGAGTCTGCCATTGTCGTTGAAATCTATTATGCCTGCTGACCTTTCGTTCAACAGTCTGTGCCCCCCTCGATGCCACAACTGTCAAGAACATGTACAGACGAAAATGGAACCCCTACATTGTAATATAAGCAGATTTTCCTTCAACAACCTCTCTGGGCTTTGATTTAAGAAGAGAGACTGTATGGTCCCAAGAGAAAGAAGGGCTGTTGGTCATCTCAGAGGTTGTCTGAAAACATGATGCGGAACTAATAGATTTAAAATCTCTTATCCCTGCTGCTATCGATTGTTTAAATAATTCACAGCGATTTTGCTAGGTATGCACTACTTTTTACCAGTTGAAATCTCTAATGTTGTTCATGAGTTTGTGATATCTATCTTAGGCTCATTGTATGAATTTTTAAGCGTATGGGTTGTAGTAGTAGTAGTAGTAGTAGTAGTAGTAAATTTATTTAAACTATTGCCTAGATTTTATTTTATTTTTACTGTTCCCGTGAGTGTGTGTGTGTTTTACACAGTCAATGGTGTGAACCTTAGTGTGAACCATGTTAAACTACTGCTGGTTGCACAACAAATTGCCCCTTGAGGATAAATAGAGATATTTCGGTTCAATTATATTTTACTTTGAAACCAGGCTGCAGCTACACTTCTACGACAGCAAGTGCCGTTGTTGCGCTATTCAGCTGGATTTATTCCGGACCTTTTTCACAAGGCCAATATTACAAAGAGATAAGCAATATATGAATAACGTCTAGAAGATACACCTCTACAACATCTAGGAAACGCGTAAAAAACTTGCAATCTGGTTCCCCTGAGAATGTCATATATGTACAGAGATCACGTCTTTTTGACGTCTTTTGGACGACTTTTTGCGCAGTGGGTTAAAAAAGAAACAGCAATCATGAACTGATTTAGTTCTTAATACCCAGCAGATACATTTATAGTGTCATATGTTTACAATAACACATGTGGACGAGTCCATGATTAGAGTTACATAACGTTAGCTCAAAGCAGTTAAGTTTCACCTCCATGATGTAGGTAGTGCCAGTTTTGTTTTTGTTGTTTTGGCCTGCTGGCGCTTACAGTTTCAACACTTGCTGTGATTGGTAGATTTGGACCAATCAATGTCACCAGCTTCAGTGACGTTGACGTTGGGACAGATGATGGCGCGAAGGTGCAGATGTTAGCGGTCTGAAAGGAGAGAAGAGGAGCTCTGCGGCGGTCTATTCTTCATCAAGAGGCACTTCACGGTGAGAACAAAAGATTTTATGCAAATGTTTAACCGGTCAAATAAACTGATGATAGAGTTCAAGGTCGACTCGGGGACTTTTTCTCAAGTTTAAGAAGTCTGTTCAGCATTAGCAAAGTTATTTTTTAGTTAGTAACAAATGTATTTTGTTGTTACGTAATGGCCGCGGTTCAGTAAATATTATTTGCTGAAACGTTACGTCAAAATTCGAAACGCTCTTTAAAATTTATTCCCAAAACTAAACCGTTACCAGAGACATCGTTTATCCTAATATTTTGCCTAATCATCATTTGAATAACTTGCATTTCTGAATCTTTCCACTGTGTGACTTTTACTAACATTGTACCTTTAGTATGATGTAACGAGGGAGAAGTTGTTTTGTCTGTCCCAGTATGACGTGGGAACAGGTTATAATATACTATGTAATGTTACAACTGCATAATGTTCAACTATACAGCATCTACTACGGTAATGTTTATATTAATGTTGAGAAGATGAATCATTGAATCTAAATCAATGATGCATCAAACAAAATAAGCATAAATGCAGTTGATGGAGGAATTGGGCCATGCCTTTTGCTTGAAGTGTCCAAAACAGTGTTTTTTAAAATCATTTCACAGGCCTAAATCAAAGAAAATATAAAATTTCAAGGTTTTTTTCAATAAAATTTATCCTCGCATGCTTGATCAATGATCTATGAAAACAAGAGCTGTCACCGGCAGCTCTTGCTGAGAGGACATTGAAATGCTGCATAAACAGCACTTTTTGATATGTGGACAAAAGTAACATGAAAGCTTATTTATCTTTTACAGTTAAACATGCATTCCTTAATAATAACCTCTTTTCATATTTTTTTCTAGTATCAAAAAGGCAACATTCCTGCTTAAATGGCAACTTGTGAAGGTACGTGTACACTATGCAAATAATTATGGGAATTAGTAGCTTCAGCATGCCATACTTCATTTAAAGAGTTATATTAAAATTCTTTTTTTTATTTCAATGCATTTTGATGTATGGCCGGAGACTGAAGCAAGCACAAAGAAACAGCAGTTTAAAACTTCCAAGTCAGGAAAACCTCTCTTTAGAAAAGTGTGCAAAATATAGAAGACATGTAATAAAAACCTCTGAAGCAAACTTTTGGCCCTACACATGTAACTGGAGTCCTTTGATGTGGTTGGTATAGCAAGTTGCACAAGTGATCTGTAAAGCAGCACTCCTGCAATACTTGCACAGTTTTTTGGGGGTCACATATTGTTTTCATTTCCTCTTCATTGCCTCTTTCAATTGCTGCTTCACAGCAGGCAAAACTGCTCTCTGCTGACCTCTCTGACAAAACAGTGACAATTACAAAGGGAACAGGAAGCTGGTTTGACCTCTTTTAATTAGCCTCAGTCAGGCAGTGAGTCTCAATGAAAGCATTCATTAGAAGTTTTTAATCATCAGCTCATTGTCAGTTATTTATCAGTTGAAAAAAAGCCTGATATTTCTGTCAAAATATTGCAATGTTGTGACTAATATATCTGCCATGACTTAATCATCAAAATTGCCAGCCAGCACAAACAAACGTCCTGTTTTACAGACATCCAAGTGAAGGAGCTGAGCAGGCGTGCTTCAGGACAAGCATTTGAGGTCATCCTGAGTCCCTCAACCTGCAATGCCAAAGGCGATTTTCTTCTGTCTCCTCTGAAGAAAAAGGAGACATCACTGGGTGAGATAATGAAGAAACTGGAAGCTGCAGAGGAGAGACGCAAGGTATGATTTATAAAAATAAAATAATAAAATTGCTTACCCATGCGAGTCATTTTGTTATATCAGTTAGCCTGTGACATGGGTTTATTCAGGCTCTGTTGACAGACCTCATAATTTCTCTTCTGTCAATTTCTCAGAGCCAGGAGGCTGAAGCGCTGAAACACCTTGCTGAGAAACGAGAGCACGAGAAGGAGGTCATCCAGAAGGCCATTGAGGAAAGCTGCAACTTCATCAAGATAACACAAGAGAAAATTGATCACAAGATGGAGGCATTTAAAGAGAACCGTACAGCACGGATGACAGCACTCATTGAGAAGCTGAAGGAGAAGGTAAAGTCCTGCTGACTTCTTGACCTATTTATATATGATATTGAAATAATGAAAACTACAGATTCATGATTCTTCTGTTATTAAAAACCCACAGGACAAGAAGCTTGAAGAAGTGAAGAAGAACAATGAAGCAAACAAAGAAAGGGAAAATTAATTGTTTTACAATCTGGACAGCAGTCGTTACACCTCCAAAGATAAGCTCTGCTTTTTTAACTGACGCTTCCATGATATTGTTTGTTTTGTTACTGTAGTTGATAGTGCTTATTAAATTTTAGACTGGGTGTAATTGTAGTCTGATTAAGTACTATATTGGCAGCTAATATTACTGTAGGTTTATTGGTAAAAGGTGTATTTTTCCAGTAAGAAATATTTTATTTTTATAAACAAGTCCTCACAATTCATTCTGTTCATTCTATAGTAATGTTTGATACTGTGTTTAACGTTTGATGTGCTACTTCACCAAGGTTCTTCCATTAAATACTATAAACACAGTTCGATCTTTTGTGGTCATTTTGTTTCTACAATGTGTTTTGTCACATGAATGTTGAATATAAAATATTTTTATTTCTGCATCATCTAATAAAGACTTTCATAACTGGAATTAAAAGCAGAATACAAAGTAGTTGTGTGGAATGATATAAAGTGTGCTCAGTATGCTGAGTAATACTGTGACGCTGCTGACACCTAGTGGCAGTTATGTCCTAGTGGCAGTTCTTTTATTGTGAATAGCAGCAACTCTAAATGGGGCTCAAGGATAATCTAAGGAGTCATTAGACAGAAGAAAGGAAAAAATCTATCAGAAATGGCTCACTCATGATATTTTTTCTTCTTTTTCTTTTTTCCTTTGCGAAATATACTTTAAACATACTTTTTTTACCTATCCAGGTATATAAATAAAAAAAGACAAAAAGGTAAATTTAAGCAAGGAAAATAACAGACTGAGAAGGAAGGAGGAAAGAGGTATTACATGGATATTTTTCATTTTAGTGTCACAACTGAAAACTGAATTCTGTCTGTGTTTACATCTACCTTTACATCTTGTTTGTTAGTGAATACCTGGTTTATACTTCTTTTGGCCAAATCCAGTGAGCAGAAATCACTAATGATTTGTTTCATCCCAGGATGAAGGTAAGAAATGTTTCTGTTGTACAAATTCAAAGTCAAAAATAATAATTCTTGTAATTTACTTGATATGAATATCGCAAAATATTAAAATGATCTAAAAACCAGGAAAAGTCTGCTCCAGTTAACCTGGTCATGACCCACACAATGGTGGAAGGTAGGCTTCTTTGTACCTTGTAGTGTAATAATATGTTACTGAATCATAGAACATATTTTCCTGTGTGTATCCACCAATCCAATGTTTATTCCTCCATATTCCTATTGCAAAACTTACACTGCAGCAACACAAACATATTCTTGCATTTACATATAAAGCCAAATTACTGTTTTGGATTCACCTGAGCAGCACGTCTTTGGATGTAGAGAAGCAAATGTGCTCTTATAAGCACAATAAAGGGTCAGTGGACTCTTATTTGTATGCAGTGATGTCATTGCTTACACTTAGCTAAAGGGAACCAGTACTGAGTGTTACAGTTGTCATAGTACATGGAGTACTTAGTCACACATTCTTGTAGTAAACATGGGTTCTGTGGTATATACTGAATACACAATGTGATTTGAGTCTGGGTGTTTGTGTACTGTGTACGTTTTTCCTCAAGCAGTTCATCACAATAGAAGTTGTGTACATAGACATTTCAGCAGTGGATAAAGTATCCAGCTCTGTAGCTCAAGTAAACAAGTAAAATTTCTGCACCCAAAACCCCACTTACATCAAAATTATTGGCAAAATTTACCGATATTATCAAAAGTAAGTCACTCTGCAGAAAAAAAGGTCCCTGTCCCACGTTTGGTAATGCAAGGTTTTCACTAGATAGGAAAGGTATGAAAAATTGGAATCTGAAAAGAAACTAAGTAACTAAAGCTGTGGCACAAATATAGTGGAATTAAAACTTAACTATGAAAAGATAAAAACTAAAATTAAAAGTACAACATTTGTTTTTGTTGTTTTGGACACATTACACCTATCTTATGGCACAGTGCCTGCATATATGCTAGTTACATTCCACCACTATTTCTCAGGCAGATATGAGGCAGCACCTGCATACCACATGATCTGCAAAGTTTTGTGTATGTATTTAGAAACCTCATCAGCACTTCTGGGTTTGTTTAAACTCAGATGGATCTTGCAGAGTCTTGCTGTCACTGTCTAGTGTCACCCATGTTGGAAATGTCACTCAGTGCCCAGTGTCCTTGGCTGCACGTCAAGTTCAGAGCAGTTGTGTGAACAGGCACACCCTGTTCAGTGTTTCAGTTGTAGATCATGTAGATGCGGGATTGTGGGAGAGTCCTTAGTGTATACTTTGTGTGTATGTGGTCATTTTTCTGCCAGTTGGGTAGTTGATTGCTGTTATTTATGATTTTTTTTCCATTACCATCATTTAACATATATTTTTATTTGATTTTCTAAATTTGATAAGATTTTTTTCTCCTTTTATTGTACTACACTTGAACATGCACTGTTATAGCATTGTCTGTTAATTAATCAGACAATTCTTTTTTCAATAAAACCAAATATGTCATAGAGATTACATATTTGTTTAACTGACAGTTTGAGGTGGTTTCACTTCAGAGGTATCAAATTCTTAAAGTGCATCATTAAAAGATTACTGTAAAATAAATTCATAAATTGCAATGTAAAAAAAAAAAAAAATCACATAGACATTAAGTCACCCAGTGTTTTGCAGCTATGCAATCATGAATTAGCTGTTTTACTCAGCTTTAATTAAAATTCTTACTGTGATTAAATGTTACATGCAACCATAATAGGAGTGTTGCCTTTTGAAACATTGTACAGAACAGTTATTAATACACGTCGTAATTCCTTAAATTTATTAATACTTTCGGTGTGTTACAGTAACAAAAGTGTCAAGGCCATCATGAAGAAATATACACACAGTCGGATGTGTTAGTTAGTCTGTACTCCTTTGCACACACACACACAGTGCCACACAATCCCATCTTTGTCATGTGTTGGGAGGAAACCGCTTGATTCAACAGCCCAGAAAGCTGCTTGTCCCATAGTGCAGTCCTGCTCGACTAACAATGCAGGGCACAATGGCTGGCGTCACTCCACAGCTCTTTTTAACCCTGTAAAGGAGTTTTGAAAAATTAGGCAGAATTATGACTCTTCTGGCTTTACGAGGCATTATCAGCATCAATTTTATTTGCACTAATCCATACTGTGAATCATACTCTAAGCTTCTGTCGACACTTTTAGCTTGTGTTCTCCAAAGCTGACCTCATTTAGTTTAAGACACAGATCGTCTTAAGGTGGATAAATTAACAAGAAGCTGCAAACATATTCAGTGTTACTGTGGACACACCCTAACTCCATTTCTATTGGAAACATACATGGTTTGAATCAGGAAACAATGCAGATCATTCAGAAACACTGAGTCCAACAAAGGGAACTCTGTAACTGCTGAAGGCACGGACCATAAACTTGACCACACATGTCCAAGCAGGGAAATCATTTGTTTTGATAACTAAATGAGAACCACAGTGGTTCTCACTGTAATTTTGGAAGCCAAATGCGAACAAGGGATTGTCCACTTTAAGAGCACACATGATATTAGTCATTATATTCTAACACAGATACAAGAGGATAAAGCGCTATCCAAGTTGACCTTCAAATTTGCACAAGTCAGTTACAGTAAGTCACTGTCTAATTCATTAGACAGGGCGGTGCCAGGCTGTACACCCTAGTTAGTTCTCATGCATGAATCAAAATAATGCTTGTTGAAAGGGATTTCATGTGCAAAACTGAGATTAAACTTCAGCCTTTGCAGCATTCATAGTAACTTTTTTCTTTGTGCTTTCATGCAGTCTAATAGATGGACCATACAGGTCACATATATGCAAATCACCAGTTTAAGAAACAATAGATGAAGTTAACTGTTGTATACTATTGTAGAAGGATAAGGGAATATCAGATTACATATTATAACCCCTAATGAGTTATAACAGGCTAATATTATTATATTTAGTATGACTCTGTGGTGGACTAAGTAGATTTACTTAAGGGCTGTACTTAGTACAACCTTGCAATACTTGTACCATATTTGAGTCTTCATACCACTTCTTCAAATCTTCAAATCTTCTACAAATACTTCAAATTAACTATATATCTGAAGGAAATAATGTACTAACAATTATCTGACAGCTTAAGTTGCTAGTTACACATTAAGATTTTTATACACAAAACAAGACTCTCTAAGAATGATTTGATTTATAATATCAAAGTCAGGTGAAGTCAAAGTTTATTCATACAGCAACTTTAAAAGAACCACAGCTGACAAAAGTGTTGTACAAGCTTAAAATGCAACGTATATTAAGCAAAAGGTATGAACAAAACGAACAATAGAACATAATAAGAGCAAAAATATACGTGCACAATAAAGTTATAAACAATGGGAAGACATAATGACACATGGTGTAAACCAGCTTGATAAACGTGAGGTCAACAATGGGTCCTCATCAGACAGCACTAGCTCACGGGAGTGCCACTGCCATACATTCAGATGACAGTGGAAGAATTTCCGTGGAGTGGGTGGGCTGATTGAATCGTCGGCGGCTCTCATTGGTCAAATCGATGTGTGCGGGCAAGTGTAAAGCGGCATCGTGTCTGCTGATTGGCTGAAAGACCCGCTGGTCAAACCAGCCCGTATCCTCTGCGCTGTAGTCGCCAGGCGCTGCTCCTGTCACGGCCATCCTTTCACCGTTCACCCCTTCAAACAATGTTATCTATATCCTGTACGGCTCTCAATAATTCATCCACCGCTAAACTGAAGGCTTTGGAGTAATTCTAACATCTACAGGTATGTCCATCTTTTGCTAATTTCACCTCGTATTTTCATGCTATTTCGTAAGTGGCGGCGTGAAATACGTTGAGATGCGCCTCTTACGAGAAACGAATCTTTTTTTTTTTATGAACGTGCAGCGGTGAAACGTGAATTCAGCACCTAACGGCACACAACAGAGGTTTGTGGCGCGCGTGGGGAATTGAAGCGAGGCTCCGGGGGAAGGATGCGTGCAAATTGATTTAGGAAACTGGATATTGAAATTTAAACGGGTATTTCGATCAGGTGCAGGAGCGCTCGTGGTCGTTTACTGCAACAGGCCCCATGTTTGCCCGCGTTTAATACATCCATTTAAAAAAAAAAAGATAATACAATTATTCGTTTCTGTGTACGTCTTTCACCATAAATAATTCAAAGGTTTGCAAACCTTGCTGGAGACTAAGGAGCGGACGTCGGATGGGGTTATGTTACGTAATCCCTTCCCATTCATCAATCCACGCCTTTCCTACTGAACCTCGGCCTGTGCTCATCCCACACAGCCTGATCTCCCAGAAGCTGCCCTGTATGCTCTCTGCCCTCCCAAGTATCTCTGGGAATTAAAACACACGAATCCAGGAAGATCTTGAGTGGGAACATCAAATTAGTCATGTGCTGAGCTGATTTTGATCCTGGTCTCAGTATATGGAAGGCGCTCATTAGTCCTGCCCAGAGGGAAAAATCAATAGTGTGTATACTTCATCCTGTAATTTTTATTTTTAAGACCGATTGTTAGTGTTGAATCGAACACAAAACGCAGTTTTCAATGCATTATATGCACTGTTAATCATATTGTTCCTATGTTCATTTATTTAAGGGCCAGTCCAAGAGTTAGTTTTACCAGATTTTATTAGCAGGAAACAATCAAGCAGAATTTCATCTTCTAATCAAACAGGTAGAGTTGCATATTTCTTATTACATCAACAGATTAGATATGGGATATTTTTTCTTTGCTTTGATAAATTTGTATCCCGGAAGTAAAAATCAAGCCTTTGTTAAATGTCTACTATTTATATTTTGGTACCTTTTATCTTAAACTTCTCTGGCTGTGGCGCAGAAACAGAGTTTTCTGCAGCTTTTATGTTTGAGAAATGGTTAGAAGGATTTGAAAATAGTTTTTATTCCAAAAGAGAGCGGAAGTTGTGTTGACATACAACTTTCACCTATTGGCAAATAGAAACTATTGAGTACAAAATTATCTAACAGGTGTCTCATCCATCCTGTTTCAGTTTCATGCAACAATTTTTAGAAATTTATTTCCCCTTTGTGATCATTGGTACAGAGAACTGAGAACTGAGCTGCTCATTGGCTGAATATATGACTATAAGGACAGCTTCATTGCACTTGAGGTCTTATAGTTTTCAGCAGCCTTCAAAGTAATTCATCATGTTGTAGAGCAGATTAAAGGCTTGGGAAAACACTCAGAGACTCCAATCAGATGGTCAGCTAAAAAAAAAGCAGCAAAACCACAGACAACAGATAATTACTATCAGATCAAACAGTTTGAGAATAGTCCAAGATGCATGAATAATTTTAAACTCATTGGGGAATCTCACATGCAAACACTTAAAAACGCTTAGCAATATCACTGTTATTAACAATGGATCAAATGATCAATGTGTATATGGATGAGGCTGCTCTTTAGTGTCCATCACACAGGATTATCACACAACACTGCAATTCATCTCCATGGAGACCTGTAGTCTATTTTAGTCTAAGGCTTATGGTTTGATTTTCCGGCCCATAACTCCTGATTTGAGCTGCAGTAGGCAGCTGTTTTCAGAATTTAACTCACCGTTCACCGTTGCTTCGCATCAAACCGCAGACAGACAGAGTTAATGACTAGCTGAGCCTGTAAACATAGTGGAGCTTTTAGCAGCTAAAGAGACAGGCAGCTTTCTGAGGAGGTGGTGGAGACCAAAACATTGCTTCAAAGACAGTTAATATTACAGTTACATGAGTCAAACACGGCTCCCAGTGGATGCTACTTATGCCATGCCTGCTAGATGGGGCAACTATTTGGGAATATTATGGTTGCCATAATAATAAGTGGCCAAAACAATACACATTTGCATCAATAAGATAGAACGTTGATAAAAATAACTCATGTGTTATCTGCTTGTCGATCGGCCAGATGTTTCTGTTTACCTTGATTCAGGGTTGCCACTATTGATTATTTTTAGAATCAGTAAATCTGTTAATTAATTTTGGATTAATCATTTTTGCCACAAAATATAAGAAAGAAAGAAATATTATAATATATAATATAATAAAATAATATAATATTTACAAACTTTTTTTTGGATACTTATATTTATTTCATTCACAGTTTTCCAAAGTACTGTTGATTATTATCAGTTCATAAACAAAATAATTGATGCACTATTTCTTTGCTTTATGATAGTTGTGGTATTGTAGGAACACACACACACACAGTGAAATCTACACATGGATTTATGCACAAGCGTGCACACAAACAGACCTGGGGAGGACAGTGGCTTGAAACACACCCGACATCTACTAACTGTCTTTACATTTCACTCTTTTCACCCCACTAGCTTGCCATGGCGACGGTGGTGATGGAGCAGATCGGTCGCCTGTTCATCAATGCGCAGCAGCTGCGTCAGATCCCTCAGCTTCTGGAGTCGGCCTTCCCCACGCTGCCTTGCACCGTCAAGGTGTCTGATGTCCCCTGGGTTTTCCGCGAGCGTCACATCCTCACCGGCTATAGACAGACGGACCACAGCTGGCGCTACTACTTCCTCACCCTCTTCCAAAGGCACAACGAGACCCTCAACGTGTGGACCCATCTGCTGGCAGCCTTCATCATCTTGGTGAAGTGGCAAGAGATCTCAGAAACGGTGGATTTTTTGCGAGACCCTCACGCTCAGCCCCTTTTCATTGTCCTCCTGGCAGCCTTCACCTACCTCTCCTTCAGCGCTCTCGCTCATCTGCTCTCTGCCAAGTCCGAGCTGTCTTACTACACCTTCTACTTCCTCGACTACGTAGGGGTCTCTGTCTACCAGTATGGCAGTGCCTTGGCACACTATTACTACGCCATAGAGGAGGAATGGCACACTAGAGTGCAAGGGCTCTTTTTACCTGCCGCAGCATTCTTGGCCTGGCTGACGTGCTTCGGCTGCTGCTATGGCAAATATGCGAGTCCTGACATGCCCAAATTAGCCAACAAGCTCTTTCAAGTGGTGCCCTCAGCCTTGGCTTACTGTTTAGACATAAGCCCTGTGGCTCACCGTATCTACAGCTGCTACCAGGAGGGCTGCTCCGACCCAGTGGTAACATACCATTTCTACCACGTGCTCTTTTTCTTAGTCAGCGCCTATTTCTTCTGCTGCCCTCACCCAGAGAGTTTGTTCCCTGGGAAGTGTGACTTCATCGGACAGGGCCACCAGCTCTTTCACGTGTTCGTGGTGGTGTGCACCCTGATGCAGCTTGAAGCGCTGAGGACAGACTTCACGGAGCGCCGTCCCCTCTACGAGCGTCTCCATGGCGACCTTGCACACGATGCTGTTGCACTCTTCATCTTCACCGCCTGCTGCAGCGCCCTCACCGCTTTCTATGTGCGGCAGCGTGTACGTGCCTCTCTACATGAGAAGGAGGAGTAATATTTAAAATCAGTTACAGAAATGCTTAGACTAATTTATTTCACTCTGTGGTGACAGTTAAAGGGCGTGCCCATCATTTTCTCTGTTTCTTTTTTTTAAGGTTTTTAAGGTTATCATTCTGTAGCTTATCAGTAGAGTTCCTTATGTATTCAAATCAAAACAATCACATTTTGGTCTAAAAATATATGTTTTAGCATCAAAATGCTTTTCCTGAGTCCCACTTTTCTTACATGACTTGGCATAAGTCCCATGATGACTGTGCTACATATAAACCCCTTGTCTGAGGGAGGAGAGGTGGGCACCATAACCTCCATCACTACTCTTTGCCAATGAGTGAGAGAAAGTTTTCATTTGGAAAACCTGGAAAAAAAACACATATTGAGTCACCCTTTTAATTAAAGTAATTGAATTGTTTTTTTGTTTTTGTATATGAATATTATTATTATTCTGTGACAGTGACTTATGATTTCTTCTTTATGTGATCTGCCAAACTACAGTGGGCTTACACAAAAAGTGATTTGTGACTTTTGTAATGAGGAAAAAAAAAAGAATCTTATAATCATTCTGTAGCAGTACAGGTAGTATTCAAACACTGGGAGTGAGTCTATGAATCTTAACTCCGCCCTGTCATTAGTCTACAAGGTTTGATTTTTGTCAGAATATTAACAAATGTGTTTTTTTCACTGTACAAAAATACACTTTCTGTCACCATGTGCAGAAAAATTAAGAGACAAGTTCATAACCTGCTTGTCTTAATCATGTCGTAGCATTTTAAACCATATAAGCATTTGTTTTTACAACTAACACTCCCATAACATTTTGTATATTGCAGTCAGATACTGATTCCAAGCCAGTTTTAAATTGGTGGTTTTGACATTAATTTGTGACACTTGATGTTTTAATTCCTAGTGATTCTCTTGAAAAGCATGAAAGCAGCGATTTTCTTTTTCCAACCGATGAAGGCACAAACACTGTGCTAACCAAATCTTTGAACATATTCTGTGGAAGTTCAGAGCAAATGGCTAATTTGAAAACCAAATATTGAACCTCCTTTTTAAAGAGAAGGAGATTTTCTTTCTTTTGGTGATTTCAGTCTGTTGAATCATGTTAAAAATGAGGCTGGCACTCTGTATCGGTCAAGAGATGAATGGAAGATTACTGATGTCGCTCTGCTGTTGTGACAATGTTTATCGTTTTCTATTTAAAGGGCTGGAACTTCAGCTTTTGCCTTTTCACTTCCCATGATGTCAGTGCTTTTGCGTGCATTGTTTGCATTGCCAGTTGATCAGATTCAAGTCACAAAAAACCTTGTCTGGCTGGTGTTCTGCTTTTGGTATGTTTTTGTTTTTGTATGATGAATATGTATGTGCCTCTATGCATGTCTTTTGGTATATACTGTGGATATTAAGTGTGTGAATGTCTATGAAAGCTTAGCTTTGCACTCCTTTCTTACCCTGTAAATAAGCTGTATTTCTCTAGAAAGTCATTTGCATCCCATTTTCTCTTCACCAAATAGCGCTCAGAAGTGAATGCATCTTTTTTTCTGGTGGAATACAGCACATTCCTATTTTGCTGCATCCTTTCAGAGTGTGTATTGTGTTGAGTGTCCTCCTGCCTATCAGACTTTAATGGCCATGAATACATCATCTTACACTGCTGCACTGTTACACTTAAGAGCTCCTTTGTTTATTCTCTTTTGTCTAATGACTTTTGCATAGATTTTGATCTCACAAAATCTTAAATGTCAGAATTCATTATAGCACTCTTTTCATAATGGTGTTTAATGTGCCAATGAATCTGTAATTGCTTCAGTGATGGTACTACTCAAAGATGAGTTCAGAGACACAATGTTTGAAGTGACGAGTTGGTTTAAAATGATGTCCTGACCTGACTGCAGACACGTCACCGGTGAGATTTGAGCCCTGGTACGAACCTTCTAACTGTTGACTTTGGCATTACTGACCTGGTCTCATCATGCACTGCCTGAATCAACACTGTATATACTGTAGCTGACAACACTGGCTATGTTTACATGCATGGAGGTAAATGCTGTTAAAGTGGTCATTCTGGTTTTGTGCTGAATCTTAGAAATGTCATGATTCTGAATAACTTGGTTAAACCTGTACTTCATGTCTGAGAAACCTGTGCAGACACATTCCTTGTTGTGCATGGTTTTAAATTGTATAGCAATGAGACTGAGGCTCTTATGCACAAGACTAATTTTGTACATGTAGTCTAACAAAAGGCTTCATTAGAGGCTAATGATATCCATTTGGCAAATGGAGCCTATAAGCCTCTCACCAGGCCTGCCTGTGATGTGAGGTTATTGTCCTGACCATCAAAAGGCCCAAAACTAATACCACTGGGATTATACATGGATGCATTGAGGAGAACTGTTAGAAGTGGGGCCCTGTTCATTCCTATGAAAGTTGCTTATTGGTGCATTAAGCCAAAAAACTTCGACTTCCATGTGATAAAAAGGCCAGGAGAGCCTTCGTACTGGAGCCTTGTGGCAGCTGAGTTGAGCTAACTTACGATTTAGACCTTAACTAACTTGAATGAAGATGAAAATGATTTAATCTTGCAGCTCCGCTAAACTTTCCAAATGTTTTTAGAATGTATGAATCAAATTCTGATGTGAAAATAAGTCATTTTGTGGCAGTTTTGCTAAAGAAAAAGGAAAGAAATTCATTATTTTACAATGGCTTCCTTCAGAATGTAAACTTATGGTAAAAAATGTCCTTTTTAAGGCCCATTGCTGTGCTGCGTGAGGTGTAATTACACAGTCTGGCCACTATGTAGAAAATGGCTCCAAAACCTGGTCCACTTCCTGGTGGCTTGGAATGAATCTTCTTTTCCATGTGGTAGAGGTAACCCAGCTTTGTTCAAACAGGGAGAGAGCACCTGGAAAGTGACTCTTTGTCGCAACATGGATACTCTCTCACTCATTATTGAAATTGCTGCCAATAAACTTGACTTAAATCATAACTGGAATATGGACAGCACTTTTAGGTGACTTTGTGTGTGAACGTAGCCTCTGATGCCACCCAAAGGTTCCCTTTATCTTTTCATGAAAGCAGGGTGAGAGGGACCAGAATGTCTCCTGCCTCTAGAAAATGTGTGTGACTGACTGTACTAATATTCTGTGATATTTAAGAAAATAAAGTGTTAACAGTAACTTCAGCTTCTCCTGTTTGTCTGTCATCAGTGAGGGACTATATGGAGGCAAAGAAAGGCCATCGTTTAAATGTCGCAAGTATCTGAGAGCTATTTGTTTAATTTAACCAGTGGCATTTGTAAGAGTTGAGTAAGTAGCATTTCACTCTGCGAACTATCTGCTTGAATTTACTTGGTTTGACCTTTAAAATTTCTCCAGAGTAATTTCAAGTTCATTGTCAAGACCTGATTTTATATTTTTTAATGTCTTAAACATTTAGATAATACAGGTGCTTGCTACTAAAAAAAGATGAAGTTTCTCAAATTGAGTTGATTTTTTTTAAGAGATACAATACCAGTTTAAAAACAAACAAACAAAATACTAACTAAAAACACTAACATCTAGACTATGAAATTTACTAAATTCAGTAGAATTGGTCAGTCCTTTGCCTAATGTAGTTCTCTGTCATGCCTTTCATATAATGCAAAATAAATAACGAGAAACATTTGCAGCCAGTGATTCTGAACAGAAAGTCTGTGAATACAAGAGTTAAATTAAAAAGGTATTTTCTGTAAAAAAAGATTAAATTTAAATAAAAAACAGGTTGTGAATTTTTTTTAATTGACAAACAAAAAGACAGGTCTGCTGTAAAATTTGTATCTCAGATATTGCCGTGAAATCACTGGTCATTATTCTAGTACCACCAGAGGGCAGCCTTGTTGTTTGGTTGGACACATAACAGTTTGTCAACGAAGGTAAAATCTACAGCATATTAGGAGGATTGACTCATATCAGGATAAACTCAGTCTGAGGTTAAATATTATTACAAAAAGTGTTTGTCAAGTCTTGCTTTTGCAGGGCCAACAAACTGTGACAGTGCTGTTTATCAAAACGCCTTAATAATGAAGGAGCAGTTAATTATTAAGGATTTTATATTGGAACACTTGTGACAAAAGCATGGCCTCCTAATGTTGGCTGCTGAACATATACAGACTGTAACATTCTGTCAATCTGGAGGTGAAATGATTTTAAATTTCAACAAAACTTATTCATGACCTAGAGTTTGAATTAGTCATACAAGTAGAGTAGAAAAGCAAATATAATTTCAGTCAGATGGTTTATATTTCAAAGGTAGAGATGAGGAAAACCACTGTGACAATGTTGGCCTGTTTATTGCTCGGAGTTATTAAATGCACCATTATGTTGGTCCCACTGCCTTGGGTCACAAAGGCAAAAATGCAGAGCAGATGGCTTCTCTCTTCTGTACAATATACACGAGTCACATAAAGATAAGCAGACAATTATTTTCCTCCTGGACAAAGAGCTGTAACTGGTATGTAGCCAGGAAAAAAAGAGACATAGTTTTTTATTTCTTCTGGACAGAAAAAACTCCATAAC
Organism: Acanthurus leucopareius; assembly: GCA_029814765.1. Classification (NCBI taxonomy): domain Eukaryota; kingdom Metazoa; phylum Chordata; class Actinopteri; order Acanthuriformes; family Acanthuridae; genus Acanthurus; species Acanthurus leucopareius. The sequence goes on along the minus strand of JAQMCX010000057.1, from coordinate 9,258,798 downwards.
TCTGAAAGAGTTTATGTCACAGCACAAAACACGATGTTTTCAAGAATGAATCTTTCCATTAGGGGGCACAAATGATCTGCATATCTTCCCAAAATGTATGTAATGTATTATTGATTCATCAGAGTTTTAAACTTGAACCTAAACTTGCAGGTCAAACTAGACAGTTTGTTTTGTAAATACATTATATTAGTATTGATGCTCTTCTGTTGTAACCTATCAGAGTATTCATTATGAACCATCTGCAGCCTGGATATCTAAACAACATACTGTATATTATTTCCTTTGTTGAATTAAACTGTCAGTGGAAATGGACAAAAGTTAATTATTGCTTTAAACATTTATTTAATAGACTAAGAGTAATATCACATAATCAAAGCTCATTTTATTCATGCTGTTCCTCTGGGAACAATAGTTGGAGCTGCGTTCTGCTCACCCTGCAGCCTCGTGGGTGGCACATATTGTGTATATATATGCAGATACGGATGTGCTTGTTCTTCATATGTATGGATGTAGGGTGGGGTGGGTGTTAAGACTCGTTTTTGTTTACCCGTGTTGTTTTTTTTTTTGTCCCTACATTATATATGTGGAAGTTTGTGTGGGCTTCCATAGCATTGTGCCTTTTGTTGATATCTGTCAGGAGCTTTGCTTATGGTGATTGAGCTGGCTTGTACTCTGTGAATTCGTATGAGGTAACTGTCTCATCAAGCTAAGCCTTCTCTCTTTCTCCTACCTGCACACACACGCACACACTCACACACTTAAGCACATATGATCATTTATACCTTGAGTGAGTGGAAATTCATATGCTGCACTAATTAGAAGAGCTTTAAAGTACATTTTCTGGTGATGGAGAAGAATAATTGAAATTTAAAGGCAGAAATAGGCTCCTGATATATCTACCTTGGATGTGATTAATTCCCAGTATTACACACTCAGACACTCTTAAATCAAATGGCAGAGATAGTGATAATTGCCTTACAGCCTGCTTCCTGTCCTCCAACTATCAATTGCTTCCTCAGACTCCATCAATTTTCATAAGTCTGTTCCTGGAGCAGCTCACCGTCCTCTCCTCCCGGCGTCACTCGTCTCCTCTCCCTCCATCTTGCCTCTTCTCTGTGTGCATTTAGCTGCACAGCTATTGCTCCTCTCCATTCCCTTTTAAACGCTTCATTTGCTTTGTATGATTTGTATCAAGGTTGCTGAGGTAATATTGGGTGGCCTTGGTCTCCTATCGTGTTTTGTAATTAAAGGTTTGACTTGCTGGAGGGAACGGCTTTGTTCAGAGTTATTAAACCGCCATCTCTTTTTGCCAGGTGACAGACAGCCAACTTATTTTTCCATCTCTTTTTTGGGGGGGATGTACCTCTTCTGCGCTGCCAGGTATTTTGTTCCCACATCCTTTGTTATTGTGTCATTTTCATATGGTCTCTGGCTTTTGTTATTACGTGGTGAAAAGCTTTGGGAAAATCACTGTTTTATGAGGGATGCAATCATATGAAGAACTGAACAAAGCATTATCAGACTGGAAATTAGAAATGAATCAAAATGGAAAATGTAATACCTGTCTTGCCTCCCTGTTCATGCAATGTAGCCGACTTATGACTAATAAAGGTACACAGTCAGTAAGGTGCATGATAAACAGTAGGATAGTCAAATATCTGTCCTGCTAAAACCTAATTTTCTACTTGATGGAGTACATTTAATACTCTTTACAGTAGAAACAAAAGTTATTTGAAGTATGAAGTGAGTATTAGAAAGATTTTGAAATGGTCATTGGCTCTTTAGTTCTCAAACCTGTATGCCACATAAGACTAAGTAATGTTAATCCACTTACAGAACAAACCTGACCCATCTGACATTGATCATAGTTTTGAAAAATCTGTCATTGTTCTTGTGTAGATTTAAGAGAGAAGAATGACACCACTGTCACTTTCAACTGTCTACTTAATATGAAGCTAATAAAAGACAATGTTTAATATACTAATTGAGCATAATATAACTTACATCATTTAATCTATTTAAAAACCTTATATGTATGCTTGCTGTTTCCTCCTACTTGTTAAACCATCTAATAGCTCCATTGTCAGATAAGAACGAAAGCAATCTTCTCATTTAATTCTAAATAAGGAAGCAAGCAATAAAAGCTAAAAAAAAAAAAAATCAAACGAATCCTTTTGATTTACACAGAACAATTAACAGAGTTTTCAAAACCTTTATGGCTCCGACTTCTCAACTTCTTTAAGTTTTGCATCTTTAAGAACTTAAACAAACTTTTGATCATGCAGAGTTTTTCAGCATCTATACTCGGTTTGAACACACTTTTATGTGTTATTACCATGCTTATTCCATTACTATGCTCTTCTTGTTCACATTGCACTGAATGCCTCTGCTTTCCAGAGTCACATTCAGCTCCTCAAACTTGTATTGTACTTTTTACCTCTCAAAATCCTACAATAGCAGTGTTTCTTACTAGTCATCATACTGTGTATTGTTAAGCAGAGGAAGACGTTGCAGTAGACAGATAAAAGCTAAAAGAAACAGTGGCATAAAATATAGATGACGTGGTAGATGAAGAAGACTGTCGAGGCATGTAAATTGTGGGCCTACAGCCAAGTAATGGTTGAGTTACAGTGAATATGATCCTTGAAGTTACACAGTGAGTGTGCCACTGCTTTTGTGAGAGACAGTAATGAGATACTGGCTCATTGTATAGTCTAATGTTAATACTACTTATGAGGTTGCATAAGAGAATCAGCCTCTCACAAACATTGCATTGTCCTTTTTGGCACTGATATATACTGTAGCACCTCTTCTACAGCACTGTCAGAATATACTACAAACCTAATAGATTCAGTCTGTTCTAAAAGAGACACTTCTTACCTCCTCTTCATCTTTGCGGGTGCCTTGATGCTACTTGCTTCACCAATCAGCTCGCCCGCTGATCGGGCCTATTCATCATGAGCTGGTTGAGGAGATACTGGAGGCTGGCGGAGGTTAGGAGGAAGCACGTATGCCCTATCTGAAGGTCTCTCTCTCTCTTGCCAAAGCCCGTAGCCGCTCAAGGATAATAAATTCCCTCCTCCTGCCCCTTAACCTCTATGTATACAGTTGGGTTACAGACTCCCAACACATTATACACAGATAACAAGAAAGTGGGAAACTTTAAGAAGCCTGGACATTGTGTTTTTCACACAGCAGGCGTGTGCTAGTGCAGCTTAGGGGGGCAGATAGACCTGTTTTGTGGGTGTATTGCTTGAATAACCTTTGCTCACTTGAAGTCGAGACAGGGCAGGCAATACTCTATGTTTCTGCAGCACGTTTTTTTAGCGTGACCTAAACCTTTGGATTTCTGCAAACTTCTATTTTTGTTATAATGCTAACACTGCAATACTTTAGCTTAGCTTAGCATAGTGACTTAAAAGGGGGCACGCGGTTCTTTCTCCTCTCCTTCCTCCTTTGTCCAAAAATAACAAAATCTGCCCACCAGCAACTCTGTAAGTTATTAATTAACCTGTCTAGTATGTTGGTGGTGTAAAAATGGTACAGGGTTTTATGTTGGGACAATTACAAAATATTTCTTAGTCAAGTTCCTGAACCCAAGTAATAGTCAAGCAGGTTAACTTATGTAAAACCATAACTTGTTGCAGTGTAATCAATGTCTACAGTGCAAGCATCATTTCCTGTTAGTAAAAAACTGTTAAATTAAGAAATCATTGTGTTTCCATCACCTTTGAATGAGCTCTCTGTATTTACAGCTGTTTGACTCTCATGTTTCTACAGTAGCCCAGAATGAACAAATCAGACACTGACTTTAAAGAGAAATGTAAGTTTGCTAAGTTTGCGGCCATCACTGGCCTTCCTGTACACTTAGGAGAGTAGGTTGAGTCAAAGGACATTCAGCTCTTGCATTCTGCAATCTCACCACTAGATGTCACCAAATCCCACACACTGGACTTCTAAGTAAATGTTTTGTTTGTCTTAGCAGTGTACCTTAAATATCATACTGCCAACATTGTAAAGAGAAAATATATAGAATGGAATTGGTAGAGAGGATTTGCATCATCTTTGTGGCTGATTTTAATATTGAATAATTTAGTTTGAATGATTATGTCCTTGTCAAAATGTCAAGCCCATGATGCTCTTCCCCAAAGTGTTTTTCCCCTTACTGTCATTGTGCCTCACAGAAGAATCTTTATGTACCAATTCTGAAAATCCATCACCTAGTGCAGAGTCCCCTCCTCCTCCTCCGCCACAGTATGAGTTTTTTCAAAAGACTCCAGATGGCTCGGGAACCTTTTGTTGAGGCGTATCTGCACACTTCCTCTGCTCATCTCTGTTCCTTCATACACAGTATTCAATTACCCATGCACCTGCTGCGCTGGTTTCAATTTTCTGACGGAAGTGTCTGAACGAGCCTTTCAACCTTGTTGCTATAACAAATATAGAGCCACTTCCTTACAATCACTAGTTTTAATATGTTTTACAATATTCCACATCGGAAGGAGTTGTTCTGAGATGATAATGTTTTATGATGGAGCAGTTTAAATAACTTCCTTCACCAAGTGAATGATGAAAGTCCTAGGCAAGACAGAGGAATATACACACTAGATATTCAGTTATCTATTTTCTGTATTCCAAATGTAATTCTTGGATTATGCAATTGGATGGGCTCAATTATTGTTGCAACTTTTTCAGGGATTACATCCATACGAGGATTAGCACAGAATTTGTTAAATTGAATTTTGGGGAGGTACAGAGATGATAACGGGAAATGGTGTTAAATGGTATATTGGCTCAGTGTTGAATAGACTTGCTCTTCTTCAAAGAGCAGAAGACCTGAGAGCCGCTTGAAACTGGCAACCCTCTCTGATCCCCTTTTCTACAGCCTAAACCGGCTTATTCAGGAACAGTTGAACGTCCGGTGAGAGACGGATTTTGTTTGAGAAGTTGTGCACCAATTGAAGAGGAAAGTCCACCACAGCAATGTAAATCTTTAACCACTGAGCATAAAAATGGCCCAGGTCAACTGGAGATGGAGGCAATATCAAAAGAACCACACCACACAACTGCCTCTTCTGTTGTTTAATATATTGCATTGTTGGACTGTAAGACTACTTTAAAGTTACAGATGTTAAATGCTTTTGAAGCAAAGTCGTCATTAGTTTTATCATAAAATGAAATGACAATAAAATGAATGTGTAAACAAGAGTAAAACGGTTCAGTTTTAAGATGGCTTCAAGTATCTTCAGCAGGGCAAGATGGCAGCTCCTATATCAGGAATATTTGGCTTCATTTTTGCACAGTGGGAGAAAGTGGAAATGTTTTACCCACCTTGTTGTCATTGGGTCATACAAAGTGAAAAATTCACACAGAATTGCACAACTCTGCAGTTCTTCTGAGATCTATGCAGTTCTTTGGCATCTTTCAATTCATTTTTTGGTTTCACTTCATGTAAATTTACTGTTTTGGTTCAGTCTCACTGCTTTCATCCACACATCAGAAAAGACACATCGAAACAACATCCCTCCCTTTAATATTTTCACAAACAATACCACTTTAAGGTTTGGATCTAAGCTCCACTGTGCAATGTGTCTGGATTGGTTTTGACAGGTCACTCATAGATAGTGAAAATGTCACGAGTCCAAACCATCTTTACACAGATTACATGTTTGTACAGTTTCTCATTATTGTCAGTCAGTGAAGACTCTAAATGTGCTAGCATCCCTCAGGCAGAACAGTGGGTGGTAAGAGGCTAAATTACAATCATTTTTGTTGGTGATTGCCCACAGTTGAACTCTGTTGTTTATTTCTGTATACTTTCAATCACTGTGACACAAAGTCATTTCTTGTATCAAGAGCTTAATTAGTATCAGAGTAAAATGAGTCAAACAGTAAACAAGTGAAAATGTCACTAATGGGAAAAGCTTGGAGCAGGTGGTGTTGTGCACTGATCCACAATGGTTCCTCAGTTCAAATCCCTGTAATAGCTGAAAAACAAAACCTGTCTTTGTTAACTGGCCTACAATAATTGAAACCTCCAAGTCCCTTTGTACATGTAACACATCCTTTTTCTTATCTGTCGAGGAGGTGAGTTGGGAGTATTAACATCAGGACTGCGAAGCCATATAAAATGAACAGAACCTCCGTGTCCATCACTCTGAAACAATACTAATAATGTGATGAGTGTATCTTGACAAAATCTAAATAGAAGTGTCTGAGGGAAAACAAGGAATGGGTGGAGGCAATCGCTGTGGCGTGGAGCTCCCGGCCGGCTCTGTTAATCGACACAGGGCTGATAGATGGCGCTTGGGCTGACAGCATTGGAACAGTAACTAAATCACATAGAGGAGGGGCAGGACTGATAAAAACTCTGGAACTGTCACACTGATTAAGGTTTCCTTTCAGCCTCTCCATTGTGAGAGATCTGTGCTTTTGAACCTGGTTTCAGAGGGTTTTTAAAGATGCTGGAGACGGGTGAAGAAGAACTTCCTGCTAATCCTAATTAACCTGGGTGCAAGTTCTGCAGGAGTAGGGGAGAGGCCATCATGATGTGCATTTAATGTGTTCCCCATCCATTCACTCCTAAATTTGTGTTTGGTTTTGAGCGTAAATATGGACAGATATCTGAAGGAACATGAATGGTTTTGGGTAATAATTGTTTTCTATGGACATGCTTTCCTTATCTCATGGCCTCCTCTGCCTGAGGGACTATCATTAATTAGACTTGTTCAAAACATGCCAAACATATACATTTATGCATATTTTTGGGGGTTCTGAAAAACAAATTGTTGTCTAATTGCTAATACAAAAGCACAGTAATATCTGGCTGCATTCCATGAATTATTGCTGTCCATATGAGATTAGCTACAGTGCTATTAAGAGTTTATATCAGCTCTTTCAAGTCCAAGCGAAACAGGTTGTAGATTTAATGACAGGTTGATTATATGCTTCTTTTAAAAAAAATAAAGGTTGTTATGAAGGTAAGAGTTATTTGCATTTTGATGGAAACCCAAAAAAAAAAGATTCCAAAAGACTTTGACCTTGAAAGGGACCACAGTGTATTTCAAACCGTGAAAGCAGCCCTTTGTGGTTTAACGAAGCGCACACCCACATGCACTCGTGAGTCATCTCCCTCTGATACAGTTGACAGCTGGCTCGATAACTTATATGGAGCAGCAAAGAAGTGTAACTCCATGTCATGAAATCAGAGTTGGCGATAACATGTTTGAGGTACTGTTTGCTGTTTTATTTGGTGGATGATTTTTTCTCTTTTTTTTTGTAATCTCACAAAGTTGTGTTTTCCTCTTGCTAAAGTAATATAAAGAAGCAAACAGATTTTTTAGAAAAATGATTAAATATACAAACATGTTAAATGCTTAAAGCACAAAACAAACCTATCATTGTTACAGAACTTTATTTTTATTCCCCAAAACATATTAAACACATTTTTATGGTATACGCTTGAAAAAAATCATTAATAAAATGATAGTGCAGTAAAATAACATTAATTTACAGCAAATTAAGTACAGGTGTCTGTAAAAGAATATCATCAAACCTGAAATTGATACCCCACAGGACTCTGCTGCAATCTGAAATACTCTGTTCACAGTTGGTGTCCTACATAATCATGCATCATAGTGTTGAGGATAACTGGGATAGTGAAGCTACTTCCAGCAGTTTTCTGCAAAAATGAAATTAATTAGGGTTACAGAGTGACTTGACAAATCAAACTCTATATCTGTAGCCAACTTGTCATTTATGAAGTACAAATATGACAAATATTGCATTACAAAAGATGCATCAAAGGGTACAAGAAACTGAGGTTATATTACGACTTTGACAGAGTCCAAGTTGTTGGAGTGAGCATGTTGTCTGGCTAATGACAAAAATACCTCAGTTGATGTCGTGGTGAGATCTTCACAGTTATCTCAGCTTGGAATAACAAAAACAACAAAAAGCCTCTGCTACAAACTACAGGTGTTGAGTTTGAAAAATACAGCTGTTATAAACCTTTTAAAATCCAGGTCTAGCTTTTTGGGGCTATTTGGAATACATGGATGGAAAAGCTGGCATGAGTAGGATCCAGAGCTTGAATTTGGAGCTTGACCTAAATGAGGAGCTTATATTTAAATGTATCTCTAAAGTATCTTAAATATACCTCTGCTGCTTTGACCATTGCATGATTTTTTTAAAGATGTTATTTAGCATTGCTTCACCAGAATAAAACTAAATCTACATATAATACTGATGTACCCCATTTATTTTTGCTCACACAGCTGCAAGGAAATAAAGTCAGACATTCAGATCCAATATGTGACAGTTTGTTGTTTTGGCTTGTTTTTTTTTCTTTTAGATTAAAAGCAAATATCTCATGAGTCTTCAGCTTTAAAGACAGCAGCCTTTGTCGACAGTATTTTTGTCAAATAAATCTAGACATTGTAAAATACTCCCAAATGTGGTGTAGTTCAGACACATAGATGGCCACTGCCCAAAAAAACCCTCAACATTAACATACATCAGCATGTATCAGCACAGATGGGAGTGCAGTTGGAACACATATACAGACTGAATATAAACATATTAAAGCCAAGTGAACGAGAGGAAGAACAGATGCTGTATTAATTTACTCACTGTTAATTCAACACACAGCGGCATGCCACACACTTCTTCCCCTCGGCGTAGAGGTCTGCTGACATAGAATTGGTATTCTTCTGCAGGCACAACTTTCTGGGGTAAATATTTATAGAGGGGACTGGCATGAGGTGATAAGGAGTAGGGGTCCATTCATGATAACACAGGGGAATTTCAACAGAATATTTAATCAAGCACTAGTTGGTATCTCTGGGACAATAACATTTAAAAGCTTTCAAAGGCTTACCTTAAAGCATTTTGGCAAAGGTCAAGGAGGATTTCCACAAACTTTTTTTTCACCCTGGAGCAACTATGTGCTATTTAGGGGCTTTTCTTTAAAAAAAGGGTTGCAATAACCGTAGACAAAAACATAGCATATTTGTTGTCCCAGAATACAGGGCACTGTGGACTGCCAGCTGAATATAAAAAAAACTATCTAAACACACACAACATGCAGGAAAAAAAACTAAACTTGCAGCTGCATATTCTGATATGGACGTTTCACAAACAGGTCGGCAAATTGTGTTTTTTTGCTCCTAAATGGCTGCTTCCCTATTCTTTGACAACAACAACAAACACTGTTTTTAACCCTCAGTGGTTAGCCACTAAATGCAGAAGAAAAAACACGTGATGGTTTTAAAACCACTGTCCATATTATTAATTCACTGTCCATGTTATTCTCTATGGGAAGCATTATTCTTTGCTGTGGTTTTTTTTTTTTTTGAAGTCTTCACAAGTTGTCAGAAACATGGAACTGAGCTGTGAAGGTGCAACAGCAATCAATGCATCAGTCAGATAACAAGCCCCCCAAGTGCTGCTATTCACAGCTGAATAAGCCTGGTGTTAACAGTTTCACCTGTAAAGTAATAATAAAGTGCAAAGTTGGAATATCAGTGTGGATAAAGATCTAAACGTTGGTCACGAATAAGAGGCTTCTGTGTTGGAAAAATTTGATAAAGACGACTTTTAAAACTTGGATCATAATGTTGTTACCAAGATAGATTAGTTTGTAGTTAGCAGCATGTTTATCTGTGTGTATAGTTTTGTGTTTGGGTATATGATAGAGAAACAAAACCACAGTCTGTAGGCTGCTCTACAGAGAGCAGTGAATGCCAAGGCAATGAAATTGAAAAAAAAAAGCTGGCTGGTGAACAGCATAAAGGATAAATTGGTAGAAAAGCCAAACCCCCAAAGAGGAAAAAACATAACCTAGGCTACCTTAGAAATGTAGCTGAACTCTGCAGATGAATAATGCTCACGGGATTTAAGTGCAGTATCCCACAACGTAGCAATTTTGTCAGCTTTCTTGTCCATTTTAAAAATGATTAACATAGAAAATATTATTTTCATTGGACAATTTGGGTCTGATTTTCTCTCCCAACAATCATGGGGGCTTTTCCGATGTAGCTTACTTGTTAGCTTAAAGCTTTAGCTTGAACTAGCCATGCTAAGACCAAATGTATTTTATTTCCAACTTACTTTTGGCTCCTGCTGCAAAATGTAAGTGCTGCCCCGATGAGTCTGTTTTCTTTCTGTGTCGAGCAAAATGTTGCAATATAGGTTCAGGCTGACGACAGACCATTCACGTCTGTTTGTTTTCTTTGAATCTATTTTAGACCATGAGTGTCACAGTTTTTACGCATATTATTAAGTCAAAAAGCCAAATTTTGTTCTTCTCTTAAATCTAGTCAGACAATTTATGGCATTATTTTACTATATTTTTAGGTTCTTTACATTACAAATGTTAATTAAGGACGTTAAATACATTTAACATTCAACCATCTGTGGAGAAAATTGGTGATTGCAGCAGCAAAAAAAAGAAACCCCACAAAAGTGAAAAAACAGCGCTGTCAAATCCAGTACATGTAAAAAGGACTAAATGAGAAAAAGCAGTCTGCTTTATTAACCAGCTCTACAGCAGCTTTGTCACTGAGGCACTTTCACTTCACAGCATTTATCTGAGCCTGTATTTGTGAAGTTTGCATGCCCTCTTCTTTCTTTTCACCAAAACATGTTGAGGTCAATTCTGCTGTCATTAATGCAGAGAACCAATGTCACTCTGTCTGTACAGTATATGATTGTGTGTGACAATAAAGAACTTCCTCTCTCTCCTCCAAAAAGTAACAGAGCTGATTGAGGACAACAAGAAAGAGTTTATTTAACCAGGAAAATGTTGAGTGTGAGACAGTATGAGCTTTAAAATATTTTCAAAAGAGACGCTTGGCAGCAAGGACCCAACTGTGACAGATGGCTGAGGGAGGTAAGGGAACAGATCAGACCTGACTCGGGATTGAAGGATCGGAGGAAAAGAGTTTTTTGGAACTTAGGATGAAACATGGGCTACAAGAGGAGGGCTTGCAGGATCGACTCCAAACATGATTCATGTAACTTTAATGACAGTTTGGAGAGTCCTGACACATATAAGTCTCTCTACTGCTTTCAACAAGTTCCGACAAACATGAGTCATTTCATTAAGACACTCTTAGTCAAGTACATTGCTATGCATTAAGTTCTCATGTTGAGCCTTGTGATGAGCAGGATTTGTTGCTTTGCATCTTGAACTTGGGTCATTCTTATTTGCATGCAATTAAAAACTGCTTTAGTTGTGTTGCACAGGCTTATAGACGGCTCACTGCAAGTACGATGGGTAGAGCCGGCAATGCGGCGCCATTTCAGTGGCTTAATTAACCCTGATTGTGCTTGTTTTGTGTTTTGCTTCGTATAAATGGCATAGCTAGAGTGAATCCTGCAAGTACAAATGGGTTGGTGAAATCATCATGATGTGTAGGGGCACTGTAATGCATAGTTATTAGTCTGCAGGTCCATGTGGAAATGTCACAGAGATAGAGGGAAGTGGTAGAAACATGCCACTTTGACAGTAATGTTTGTGAACTTAAAAATGATTCTTATTTGTCTAATTTATCAATAAACTGCAGAATGATGCTTTGTCAAATGCAAAGTTTAAAACATCTTGTAGTTTCATGAAGTTCAGCAACACAGACTGATTTAAAAGGATTTTCCCCCCAAAACAGATTTCATGGTTTTGGGGAAGCGCTCTCTCTCATTCTTGGCATGGTGCTGTTGACCCACAAGCCAGGCTTAATGAGTTTACTGGTTCATCTGTTTTTCAACATTCAACACTTAACACCATCTGTTGTGCTCAAGTACCAACCCACCCTCCACCACCTGATTCTCGAGCCATGCTGTGCCGCTCCACCATCCTCTTATCTGAGCTCTCCTCCTCGGGGAGTCTGTGTTTTTAGACACTAGGTTCGGGAAAAGAAAGTGTCCAAATCTCTCTGGTGCATCAGGTATTCAATCTTGTCTTTTTGCTCTTCTCCCACTCTATGATGATCTCTGCAGCCTCCCTGAGCTTTATCTTTCAGATAGGAGCAACTATCTGCATCATCTTCCTCCCTCTGTAAATTGTTTTTTTCCACACCTCTGCTGACTTGTTGTAAGCCGTCAGCATGATTTAGTGAGCGATGCCTCACTGATTCAAGAATCTGTAGGGAATCAAAAGCAAACTAACAAGGAGGGCAGTAATTTGAATGTCTTATTTCTCTTCTAAAATATGAGATGTGTTCTAGTTTTAAGGAAAAAATAAAGACAAAAGCACAAAGGGCATGTTTACTATGAGGACAAGTCTGAAAACAACAAAGACTCAAACAGCATATCAAGGATACTAATATGAAAATCACACATATATTTATACATCAGCAGACTTCGCAGTTAAACAGGACCAAAAGATACAGCACTAACCTTGATGCACAGCACGAAACGATTTCAAATGGCTTGTAAATCACTGAGCCATTTATTGTAGGATTGTTAATGTGGCTCATTATTGCCATTTTAATCATGCTATGAACTACCCTTTCATGTCCTGCAGAGCACAGGTCATGCCTGAGCACATCCATCTGAAGCAGAGTGCCGTATTTTCCTTTGTCCTCTTCCCTCACAGCTCTGTTTGCCACCCTCTTGAGTAATTACCGAAAATGACTTAATGAGTGTACATTCAAGAGGAGAGTTTAGATGTGGGTGCCTGTATGGAGGCATTATGAGGCAAAGAAAACAGCTTTCTGTAACCTCAGCTGACCTCCATGGCTCCAAAACAGGGCAGCTTCTCTCCAGTGTAAGACCAGCTGTATAAAAATCTGCTTTAGACGGGGCTGAAATGTATATGTAGTGTAATGGAGAGATCTTTGAGGAGGCACTGGCTTTCATGTACATGCAAATTTTTTTGTTTGAACACCTACAGCTCAGAAAATTTAGAAAGGTGGAAGTATCAATATAGCAGCTCTGTTATTTGAATAATGCAGTAACATGCTGTCCAACCCCAAAGATGCCATATGAATTTATCATGAGACAAGTGCCGGCTTGAAAACTTAATGCTGGATCTCTTAAAGGCGTGATCCACATGTAAACAAAAATATAGCCTCAGCACCAAAATTGAAAAACAGAGGACTGGAACCTGCCATCAGTCCCTTGGTGATTGACAGGTCTTGATGTACAGGAACTAGACTTCAACAGTAGACCGCATCTAAATCTATTATTAATGTTAGTGAGAGAAACAGAAACAGGCCCTGAGTGGTTTAGGGAGGGAGTGTGTGTTATTTTTTGGGGAGATCACATTCTGTGGGAGGGAGCTTTGGAAGTGTGAAGTGCTGCTGTTTCTTTACACAAAGCAAATGATATGAAACCAGTTGACAAAGACAATCCAACCACGAGGCCCTCTCAGGTGCTGTTCAGTTTCTTTTTATTGTGCCATGTACGTGTAAATGGCAGCATTCAAACAGCACTTTTATACAAAGCTTATACAATTTGCCTCTCATTCACTCACACATGTCATTAGCTACCATGCAAAGTGCATGAAAGGAGCAGGCGATCCCACCGACAGCCAGTGGACTGTGCACAGTGGACTGTGTGCACAGCCAGCTACATCTGAACATGATCTTCTGCTTTGTTGGATTTTCTTTTTGTCTGATACTCTTTCCAAAGATAAACTTGGGCCCATTTACATGACAACAGTTTTTTTAAAGCAGAAAAGTTTTTCCTCTGTACTTAGACAGTGTTGTTAAAATGATCCTAGAGTAGAAGATTCTGCAAAAATGACTGAGAACTTTGTAATATGCATGGTAGACTAGTGGGGGGGTAGTGCGCCTTTGCTAATCAATACCCTAGAATGGCATCACACACCTGGGTACAATTGTTTTCTTAAGGCAGGGTCAGAAAGAACAAACAAGAAGATGGTGGAGAATGCATGATCTAAGAAACAGATGATTTCAGCAGAAGTTGCAGCACAAACAAAGCTCGATAGTCTGCCATTATTCTTGTTGCTAACAGGCTAAAGTACAATCGTAGCATGTGCAAAGTCATCAAGATCATTTCTACACAGTTTTTGGAAGTATTGCATATGAACAGGGCGACAGTCACAACAAAAAGTAGAAATGTTTGTGGGTATCTCCTTAACTATTAAACAGATTCTTGTGAAATTTGTTACAGATATCATGATACCAAGAAAGTTATGAGATGCACCTACTTTTTGTCTGGTGTCTCCATAAAGTTGACATTTATGGTTGTAAAGTAAATGCAATGTCCCAAAAAAAGGGATTCATTTAAAGTAAATTTAGTAAACACATCTATATCCATCTTATCAGGAACTGTTACAAATTTTACGAACATTGATGTCAGGCCATATTTTTTTTTGACCAAGTAATGACTGCCTAACAATGATGAACACGGTTAATATTAGCCTTTAACATTAAAGAGCTGATAGCTTGGCTCCATTCTTGTGATCTTATTTTTGGCTACACTCAGTAAATCAATTAACATTTCAATACTACTAACATATCTGTGTACGACTATTCTAAATACATTTCAGTAACACAGTTCAAAATCTCAGTTTCATTGCTATTCAGTGAAAATCTTGCAAATACAGTAGAACCTGTTTAAGTGTCATCATGTTGTCAACTCAAGATTAACAAATGGGCCCTCATGGTAGTCCTCAGTTGTGTACTATATTGTAATATCTGCAGTGCAATATCGCCTGGAAATTTTTTTGTTACAGAGAACTTAAAAAGTTTGTTGAGTTCTTCTTTCCACACTTTTTACCTCATGCTGGAGTGCAGTGGGCTGCCGCATACACTCACTTTAAATAGTTCAGAACAGCGTGGTGTCACCTCCTTTGCAGCTAAATGGAGATCTGCCACTGATGTTGCACTGAGACTAACTTTGCTCCCACCTGTTTTCTGTGCCCTCATTTTGTTCTTCTGTAATTGCTACTGACAACAACTTGCATACATTATCATTATCTCCCTGCAAAGCATTTATGTATATTCTGTTAGCCATAGCTGCCATAGGAATACGGAGGTCATGTTTTCAATTCTACCTGCAAGATTCTCAGTTTTATTTTGTGTTTTATCAAGTTTCACTTAACTTTGAAGATTTAAAAATAAGGCTGGCATTATGTACACTTTTATTGTAATCAATAAATCCTATCAAAACATAAGAAACAGTAAATAGAAGTTAAAACATGTCCTCACCAGCTGTAAAACCAGTCTGACCATAGGCCGCTAGAGGCTCAATCAGGTCCCACGACAAGTGAGAGGAAGGAGAACTACCACTGATGCCTTCCCTCCTGCAGTTCTGGGCTCTCAAACACCACCTGTACCCTTACATATCTAAGCCATTTGAGAGAATGGAATCGACCCATCTGGACTCTGCCTATGACTGGAAAATGCAGGTTGACGTTGACCTGAAAAACTCATCTTTCCACCAGTGATCAATCACAAGGCACAGCACAGTGAATGTGGCAGGCTCAACACCGTCACTTCACAGCAAGAAGGTTCTGGGTTCGATTCCCTGCTGTGCAAAGGCCTTTGTGCCTGAAGCTTGCATGTTCTCCCAGTGCTTGTGTGGTTGTTCTACTGTTGCTCCGGTTTCCCACCAAAAACATGTAGATATAATTATACCTAAAATGTGAGAGTAGGAGCGGTGGGAGAGTCTCCAACCATCAATGTACAAAGGCATACAAAAAGGATAAAAACCCTTGGCAGCCTGCGTTCAGGTGCATTACAACCAGCTGAATTAACAAAGCAGGAATGGAAAGAAACTCGAATGATTTCAGAGGCACTGTATTATTAACATTATACTAACACTTTCTCATTAAATATCACAGTTATTGTCAGTACCGGTATATTGCAATGCCAATGTTTTGAGATCTTTTTTTCCAGATGTCTTTAAAGAGAAGATTTTTATCAAAAACTTAAAATTTAAGCTGAGACAAGATCAGTTATTTGTTATAAGTTATGAGCTATTTGTATAAAGAGAAAACTCTATTCCTACATATCTTGTCTAGACAGAAAGGGAAAGTAAAGATTGATGCAATATTTCCTTGTGACATATAAAAGAAAAAGCCTTGAAAGATACAGACAACTTAATAAAAGCTGTTTAATTCCAGTCAAATTACTACCCAGACGCCACTATTTGTAAAATTAATCCAGATGTTTCTCCCATACATCACAGAAGCCAGTCATGGTAAAATTCCACCCTTTAGGTCTGCTGTTTTTGGTTTGCTTTTTACAGTAATTACCTCCAATCTACAATCAGATCTTTTCTTCATCATTTTTGTGAATGATTTCTCTCCCATTGCCTCATAACAGCAAAAAACAAACAAACAAACAAAAAAACCTCACATGTTGTAGATGGCTGCCGCAGTGACATTCAGATGTGACTAAAGATATGTACAACATTTTACATGTGGAGAAGATACTTTTAAAATAATCTCTCTCTCTCTGACAGAATCTGATGACTTCATGAAGAACTTGACAGCTTAAAATTAAAGAACGTTTCATTTTAAACCTCTTTAATATTTCAACATATCATACAAATGTAAAAAAAAACTGGTAATGAGTGAAGATATTAAGGGAATTTCTTTTCCCTCTTCTCAGTTTTCTTTGTTGTTTTTACAGTTTTTCACAGCTGACTGACTGTCCTTTGGGCTTATGATTGTGGAGTGAATCATTGTTATGCTCAATAATGAAATATTCGAATGATACACAGTTCTGTGGCACAGGGACATAAGTTACATCAGGTGGCGGGTGACTACAAGGCGTATCTGCAAGCAATGTTTTGGTCCCTTTAGAGGATTTGTCGATTAAAAAAATCGTAACACCAACAGCATATCTTAAATCTCACTGTTCAGTAATAATAGGACTAAATGAGCTAAAAAATGTTTCCTAATCCATTCTGCATCTGTGCTTCAGTTTCCTTAGCTGATCTCAATTTTTTGTTGCACAAGATGCAGTAAATAGGTTGGCCCATTATATGCAAATCTGCCCGTATGACTTGTGGAACGAGGACAATGGAAACTTGCTGGCTTAGAAGCATGTGGGACACATTGTGACCGACTTATTGAGAATGTCTGAGGCCAAAAGGAAAAAAAAAAAAACAGAAAATGAAAAGCAGCCAAAGCAAACTAAGTAACAGAGGGAGACACGAGTGATTGACAGGAAATGTAAGAATGAAGGCATTTATATCCACAAGCACAGTCTCAAGGCTGTTCCAGTTTCTACATGTCACTTGTTAACACTTTAATCAATAAATCTGAGAGCAGTTTCCTTGAACTAATGTGGTTATTCCAACATTACTGACATAATTTTCAAATCTTTACAGCTCTAGCTGTGTCTCCAAGTTACAAGAATGTTATTACAGAAATGCCAGCTGGTACGTCAGTTCAAAATGCTATTAAATGTTGACAAAGTTCTTCAGATTATGGGAAGCAAAGATTTCGCTTCTTTTTAATATCAACCAGGAGTGGAGTCTGGTGGTAGGTCAGAAATAAAATCATTGAAGCACTACTTATTATAAACAGTGAGGAAAGCAATTTAAGCTCAAGTGAGGAGAAAAGAAAGATTGGGGGACTTAAAAAAGATGATAGATAGGGAAGAAGGTCGTGTTTTGAGGACGTTGAAATGAAAATGAAAGGGTGGGTGTGGTGAGGTAGACTCAAAGAAATGTTGAGAGATGATTTGATAAGCCCAGCTGACAGAAAAGTCATGTTTTACAGACAGAGAGCAAAGTGGCATGGTGGTAAAGAACATCATCTTTTAAGTCAAGGGGTGTTTGAAGGTTTGGTTTACATCCCCATGACAGCAGGTATCCATCCGGCTGATGCATCCCTGACCCAAGCACTACAACCCTGCCAGTTCCAACGGATGCTGTTTTCCTAGCCAATGTCATTGTAGAGGCTGGGAAAGAGGGGAGATGCATTTTTCCTCTGCAGACTATCAAACAAAATTGCCACTTATTTTCCAATTTTCAGTAATTTCCTCTGTGGCAGGATGCTTGGTTAAAATAATTAAGCTATTCACATTGAGTTCAAGAAAAAGTTTCATTTCCAAGGAGGGAGCACAGATGTATAGCCAGCTGGCAGGGACTTAACGTGCACAGACTCTACTAAAGGTAGAGAAATCAAAGAGAAGCTGCACAAAAAACTTTCCACAGCATTCAGAATCTCACATCAGCCCTTTGTGAACCACAGAAAAAAAATGCAACAAAATCTAAGGACAATACACTTCCATTAGCAGGTGCCCACTTTTATAAGACCATATGTGACATTTTTTCATGTTGTTAAGCATCCTTTGAGCCCTAATGGCAGCGCATCTGTTGAAGGAATGCTAAAACCTCTTTTTGAGTGTCACTTGAACAGATTGAAAGCCAAACAGTTGTGACCTTTTGGAAGTGTTATTAAGTTTGGAGGCAGGCAAGTTGAAGTTATGCCAAGCCTTTTATCACTTTGATTTTTTGATATTAGACTGTCACTGAGGACACATTTTGTTTACTGCTCTAAATAAATCCACAATTTTTTAGTTTTTCACAACTCAGCCTGTGACAATAGCTTGTCTTGGTAAGGTTATTAAGTTTCTGCAGAATACTTTCGATGAGCAAAGGGATGACTCAGCCCATCTACAGATGGATTGCCGTGAAAATGTGTACAGACATGCATATCTCTCAGAAGATGGATTTGGTAATGCTGACATTTGAATTTTTCTCAAAAAATCTCAACAGCTGTGAATGGCCATGAAATGTTGTATAAATATGTATGGTTATGAAATGCACTTTGATAAGCCTTAAACTTTTCATCTGGCATTATTTTGGTTATGTGTCCAGTACTTCGTTGACCAAAATCTGTAAAACAAATGCTATTCCCAGCAGCATGTCAGTCAGTAGTGAACGCTAGAACTATACCTGATAAACATTAGCATGTTAGAACTGCCACTGTGAGCATTTTAACCATGTCGGCATTTAAAATACCAGTAGACTTTAACTTGCATAGGCTAACAGCTAAAGTTATTGTGACTGTAGATCCACAACATTTAAACTGTTTATTAATGTGGCCTTAATGATCCATGTTAAACGTTATGCCCAATAAACATCAGCATATTAGCATCGTGAACTTTAAACCATGCTAATGAAAGCACAAGGATGCTAAAGTACAGCCTCACAAAGGTGCTAGCAAGGTTACTGAACATTTATACAAGATGCTATCAAATAAGTTATGAGACTTTTTCCTGCACAATATTGTGAGTGTCGCAGGGGCAAGCAATAACTTTCATGGGAGTGAATTTTTTAAGTTGCATTAATCATCTGCAGCACCTGAGTTAGACACATTTGTGTCTAACATTTGTGCTTTTCCTGACTCAGAGCAGAAGCTCCAACATGTCTGAGACTGCAAAAAACTCCTGTTAACAGGCCCTGGACAAACTTCATGTTGAGGATCATCACTGGCAATGAGAAGTGCGCTGAACAAGAGCGCTTGCACTGATGAGCCTCCTCTCAGAGATGGAAGAAGACGTGTCAGGTCAGGAGAGCATGCTGGAGTTTTTTTCATTTTAACTTTGCTGGGTTGTGCACCTTAAGTTTTTTTTCCCAAGGGATAAACTGTTGATGCTGAGCACCACTGCCACTTCTAAGATGTCTAGGGGAGAACACTTAAATATAAATCTGACCTCTGGTGCATTCAAACCTGGGCTTTCCAGCATTACAAACTGCCCCCTCACAGTGTGCTGAAAACACAGGAGTTTCCTCCTTGCAACATAATTGTTGCTCTCCACCTCGACTGCTCGCTCAGGCTGGCTCCCTACCTCTTTCTGTCACAAAGATGAAGTTTGATCTCTGACAAGTAACCATGGGCCTTAGTTTTAGGTTCACAGTGAAATCACAAATGCACGCACCAGAAGTCACAAAATTTGTGTGAAACAGGTGCAGGTGTCTATCAAGTGATGTAACTTTGAATACACACTCATGAGAGCTGTTGCTTGCACATACAACACAGAAATCATTTTGCAGCACCTTGCTTGCATGCAACAGGAACAGTCTCACAATTTTTTGATCACACCTGTTGAAGCGCAGTGTGCTGTGGCACTTTAGATGTTAATAGACTTGTCTTTGAGTAGTCAGGAAGACAGAGGGTTGAGTACGCTCTCTGTTGTGCTCAGCTACCAGCTTGAGTTATAATTCATGTTCTACTTGCTCTCACTTCTGCTCCCTCAGTAGCTGAGCTCTCATTATGACAAACTGATGGGGCTGCAGCGCAGAGGACACATTTTTGTAATTTACAAAAGAAACTTAAAGCAAGTTGACATTAACTCCCTGTACTCTCTGTTGCATCATTCAGCCACTAAAAGCCGACTGCCCTTGCCAGCATTTATCTTGTTAGCTGTGACTTCAGCATAGTGGTGCTTTGAAGGAGATAGAGTGGTGTGAAATGTTCCATTTAAGAGCGGATGTCCCTGTGCGCCTCAAAAGTCTAATTACCTCAAAATAAATAGCTGCCCATTCCACAGGTCACTGTTGCCTGGGTGAGCTTAGTAAATATTTTGTTCAGCCCTCCAACTCCTAGAATCCATTGTGTCTGATATTAAAAAAAGAGACATGTCTGACAATGTTAACCTTTAGCATTTTCAAAAGACATTTGCTTGAATGAAAAATGACCTGGGAAAATGAAACATCATCATCTAGTCAAGCAGGTAAATAGATGCTTTCTTTGTTTAATCAGGTCGGTAGTGTTTGCAAAAACATTGATTACATGTTGAGACTTCAAAAGAGTCTCAGATATGATAATCGAAAGTGAATTACTATTTATATTTGTTGTCTGCTTTTACCAGACAG
This sequence comes from Acanthurus leucopareius, assembly GCA_029814765.1. Lineage (NCBI taxonomy): Eukaryota > Metazoa > Chordata > Actinopteri > Acanthuriformes > Acanthuridae > Acanthurus > Acanthurus leucopareius. The sequence continues at coordinate 9,237,996 of JAQMCX010000057.1, read as the reverse complement.
CAGATGCACAGTATTACAAGGATCATTTTACTCTCCAGATGGTCTTTGCTTAATCCTTCGTTATATGATTTAAAACCTGCTACCTCCATTCACAGCATCCTTAGTTTATGTGCTTTTATCAGTACATTATTTCCTTGATAAAGTTTGCATTTAGAATTATAACAAATGTGTATTTTTGGCACACAGCCTCATTTGTATGGATACAAATAACATTAATCCTTATTTGATTTTTACTCAACGGACTGTAGAGTATTTTGCTTTTTTTATTATGGGTCAAAAGTACATTTGAAAGCTGAAAATGCTGCGTAAGCACAGGAGATATTTGCATGTCTAAAGCAAAATCTAAATGTAAAGAACTGCATGCTCGGCACTGTTTGTATCCTATCCAGCTGTTGGGTGCAGGTAATCCAATAATACTTGCATGCATTTCTCCTCAATAGGTATTGTACCGTGTGAAAAATCCACAAGTCAACAGATTGTGTATCAGCAAACATCCACACAAACATTTTTATAAGTCTGGGGTCTTACTCTTGTCCGCATTTGCATAATGAAATCCTTTGATTATTGTAAACCTGCACATTCATTTCACTGAGGACCGTTAAAAAAGCACAGAGTAGTTAAAACTGTGGAAGTTATAGTGTAGAATTAAAAATTACAATGCAAATGTGGCTCAGTCCTGATATGCAGTTCTCCACAGAGCAATAGAGCTCCAGCCAAACAGGTAGCGTGTACTTGAGCTGTGCGTTTTTTTCCACAAGGAGCAGAGAACTCAGAGGACCAGAGCCAAAGCAAGATGAGGATGATGACACTTGATTTTATTTCATGAACGAGACTCAGGTGGGTACTGAAGAGTGTGTGCGTAGGGAGCGGTGGGAGAAGAGGAAGAAGGAGACGGTATTAACATGTGGTACATCAAATAAACACTAGAGAGCCATTAGTAGCATCCTGCTTGGAGCTTTTTAAACAACTACTTGTGAACTTGTTGTGAATACAGACAAACAGGCTAATTTAAAGGTCAGGTCACTGAGGATTGACTTGTTCAGTCCGCATACATATTTATGTATGAGTTTGGGCACTTAAACACAAAGGCTGGGCTTTAGTTTATCTTCTTTTTCTTCATTTGTGATGCGCTGGTCACCTCCTTGCTCTGCCTGCTCATTCTGACCCAGCAGTACAACATTATAAATCAGTAAAAGTATTTTGCTATCAGAATGAGTCTTGTAGAGGGTGATAAGCCTGAATTTGTGGTAGAATTATCTTTTCCCAGCTCCACAGTGATGTACTGTTGTTTCTGGGCAAATTGGCAAGACAACGTGACTAAAATGAAGTATGAGGTGAGCAAATCTGAACTGTGTCAATACCATGTATTAACCCCAGCAGCAAAACTAGACTAATATTTATCTTATCTTTTCCCCTCAATATTATGTATTGTGTATCTCATGTCATACTGATGAGTTTTATTGAATTTCTTCACAAGGAAGATCAGAATACTGTGGGTTCACGTGTGGGTTTGTCCATTGCAGGAAATAAACAACAAGACTAAATTGTGAACCAGTTTGATTTGGCTAGTATCTCATTTATTTCTTATCACTTGGACTTCCGAGCAATAAATTAATTTCATTGTCCAGGTATTTTTTTTAAAATGATGACGCTGGCTATCATTAACGTAAGATGTTTGTTTATGTTTCGGTTCTATATTTATGTTTTGAACAGATACATTTTTTTTGGACATCTTAGTTTTGTCTGTGTTACTGGCTCATAAAATGGGAAGTTAATGGTAAAAACAAACTTTTTGGACAATGTGCTGAGACATAAAAAACTAAAGACAGAGGAATAGGTGCAGAATCTTCACATTTCTTTTCCGTAGGTATCTCAGAGGGATTCACACATTCAGGATGAGAACTGGAGGCTTGAGTGGAGAATCTTAATATACTGATTTACCCAGATGACTCGAGCTCTGCCTTTCTGTGGACTCCTGTTTTGTCTACACCAATTAACAACCAGTAAATTACACAACACTTGATTACAAGTAAGAACCTTCCACCCGAAGAGCATCCAAAATGACTTTGATTTAATTTTTGTTTCACCTAAATAGGAATTTCCTTCCATTCCATTAATTTCAATATTAATGAGAACCATTAAAGTCACATAACTAAACAGTTTTAATTGGCGCAAATCTACATATGCAGGGGAGCCAGATGAGCCCAACTGATTGCCTAAATGAGACTAAAGGTCTAAACTCTGCAAGAGGCTCACTCACACACATCAGTGATTTTAGCTAAATGCTAACATCAACATGATGTCACAATGACAATGCTCCTGTTTTGCATGCTTGATATTTACCATGTTTACCATGTTAGCATGCTGACATTGGCTGATGGAAATTCTGTTTACTCGTGATAAATTATTTTGACCTGATGATGGTGTTTGAAGAAAAAATTAAAGGTTTTATAATTTATCTTGACATGAAAGTCTGTACCCATTATTAGTCTTTCCAACAACTGTCAAGACATTTGACCCCAAAACTCCAAATATCATCTGAACTGTGGTTTATGAGGAAGAGTCAGGAGGTCAGTCCTCAAGGCGCCAAAAAAACCTTCAAAGATATTTAGTGTCAATTAATCAAATTCTTTTTTCGATATAATTTCAGTCTGAATCATAAAAATGGACAGACTGACCAACATTTCCATACCTTGAGCCAGACAGCAAGCATGGCAGAGAGTGTGTGTGATGTTCCGACCTCAGTCAAAACCTCTCTTCCCCATTTTTGCAGACCACCCATTCTCAATCTCACTTTGTCACTTAAGTCTGTTCCTCGTCCTGTAAATGGATGAACACAGCTGGGTGCTGACCTGATGCCGGCTCCTCTATGCTGTGCCATGCGTTTGAGGAGGGTTGTGTGGCTTTGCCAGCAGATCTATCCACTCCTCACTGCACTTCACTACATCTGTTGCTCTGCTGATGTTTCGGTATGCAGCCCTTTGGGTGAACTAAGCGTTGCCTTAATGTGTTGCCAGGTTTGCAGAAACCAGAATGTTGTGGTTTGCACAAATCCTCTGGTATTTTTCAAAGACAGCAGCCACATAAGGGATGTTTGGGTTTTAACAAAGGCTCACGCAGGGTAACCACAGCTTCTCAAAGCCTGTTGGAAGTGCTGTTCCCTGGTGTTGGCCTCAGTGTTTGCTGGTTGTTTTTTTAAGCTCGGTGGGGAAAAGTTCAAACTCTGGCCAAATTATGCTCAAGTGGATGGTGAGAATCAAACAGAAGGCGCTGGTTTGTGTAGGTGGGCTTTCTGCACACCTCGACTTCAAGGCTCCCTCCTTCTTGAGGGGAGACGGCGCAGTCCATGAATGCCAATTTGTTATTATGTAAATCCACCTTTGTGAAGAGGATGTTATCATCCACTATGTTGATATATTTTGCGAAAGCCAACAGCTTGAAGCTTTTGAATTTTTATACCCAAGTACCATCCACATAACTGAACCAGTGGCTTGGAGCTTCCCACACCTGTATGTATTCGCTGTCTCTCCTTTAGTGTCTTGTTTTCTGTACTGCTGAGCCCAGAGAACAATACAACCAATACATTTCTGTGTTTGAAGAATGGGGCGCTTGGTCCTGTTGCAACCATCACAGTCCCCTCTGTTTTGATAGAAGGCACATGGAGAGCAAAATGTTGCTTTATGAATCCACTATCTCATCTGCTACAAGCTTAATTATTTGGACATTGTGGATAAAATCCACAGAACGGCTTATGTGGTGCCAGCTAGCAGTTTAAGTTGCAACTGAATTAATTCATAACACTGACAGTTTGCTGGTTCAGAGCCTTTGTATCAGACATGCAGTTTTTTGCTGGGGTATAGATAATGGTGCAGGTTACAATTTAGTAGTTTCTGTTTCTTTATTGAAAGTAAATAATTGATTTTCTGTCTGTAGGAACTTGTAGGAATTATCTTGAGGGTTGTTCAGTGTGTAATCAATAAATTCGATGCTCAGCTAACTGTTGGTCCTTGGTGTGCAACAGCATTGTCTTTCTTCCCTCGTCTACAAACAGGATGGAAATTTTTAGGTGGTTAGAACTGGATTTTATCATATATATGAAATTATTAGGCCTCTGTTAATGTCTACTTTGGCTATGATCAGTTCTCTTACAGTGATGTCTTATTAAAGCTGCTCATGCCTCAGGAAGTGTTCATTTTAGACCTTCAACACTGTGCAGGACATTGAGACAAACATTAATTTCCTCAGTGCGGTGAGCAAGGAGAGGGCATATCACTGACCTGTGACGGTGACAGAATGCTCAATCAGGGGCAAAGTGCAAGGGAACATGAAGAGTCTGCAAAAATTTCTTCTGCTTTGACGTTTGGATTCTGTGTTGTGTTGGACAACAGGTTCAGAAAACACAAACTCATCATCTAGAAAACAATCCTAAATTACACTTTAAATCATCTAGAATGTATATTTTATTTCAACGATATAGAACACACATCTTGAGTTTATTAAGACACAACTGACTCTCCACAGCAAGGATCATGTGTGGTAAAGCCAAAAGATCAGAGGAGGAATTCAAATGTTATTTTCCAAAGGGATTTTCGGCGTGCAAATGCAACCCCTTCAACATTCTCCCCCCTTCACATTGTCATCTCCCCTCAAGCCAGACGAATCAGTTTCAAAATCCTCTCAAACATTGGACACACAGTCCCCAGCACTGTTGCCATGGAGGCCACCTCAATATCAAGTTTCCCTCCTCCTAATATGGTTACAGGCCTTATGAACAGCACATTTCATTATGGCCCCCAAACCAGATTAGAGCTGTTTTGCCCTGGAACAACTGAGGCCCTAAACCAGCTGTCATAGTTTATTAGAGGGCGGGGTGGGTGCAAAGGCTTTAGCCTTGGATGTTCTGAGATGATACTGCTGCTTTATTGGACCATCATGTTTATATAGTGTTTGCAAGCAGGGACACATATATTTTCAAGTGTACAAAATTGCATTCAGTGCTGAATATTAGCAGTTTATTTTTAGTTCTGCTCCGTCTGTGCCCCTGCCTTATGTGAGCCAACAACATTGTTACTCATATTTCTTTCATTAAAAGTAGAATAACGGCAGATTTATAACCGGCAGTACTTACATTTAGAGGCTATTATCACCAGCCTGAATCATTACAAACCCTCTATCGTGACTTTCCCCCGTCATGCTCGATGTCCTCCTCTCGCTCCCTCTCCTTGTTTCTGTGGAGCTTTGCCTTAGCTAACACTAACAAACATAAAGCTCCCAGAAACAAAAGCTTAACTGTCAAACACTGCCAAAATGAGCTCCCACACACTAAACAATGTCTGAGGACGGTGTGTGCTGCATGCACACTGCTGTATGGCCAAATAAGCTATGTGAAGGGCTGGCATTCCAGTGGGCGGGTAAAGTACAATCCACCATAGTAGGCGGCTCTTATAGAATTCAAATGTTTCGTACCTCGAAGATTAAAGAGGGAGCTGATAATTCCAGTTTAGAATGAAACATTCAGATTAAGCCTCTTCTCTCTCTCTCTCTCTCTCTCTCTTACTCTCTCTGTGGCTCTGTGCATTTTAGTGGGCGCTGGAGCCTGCAGAGAAACATGGGGTGAAGAGAACTCAGCTGCCACTAATAGGACTCATGCTAGGTGTGAAATTCACAGAGGAAGACTTCATGCATGAGAAAAAAACCGTAATCATCTTCCTCTATTGTCTGTTGCTCTTATTTCCTGGCTGATAGCACCACAGCTGAAGGAGCCCAAGACAGATCCTGCCTCTTGCCATCATTTAATATTCCTTAGTGTGCAGGGAGTTGCTAATCAATAAGCCTATCAAGCCTCTCATCTTTCAAGGTCACGGGCATCTGTGTTTCGTACATTTGGTCCTCCATTTTTCATCACCAAGATTTTAACGGCATTCCTTACATTTTAAGAAGGTGAAGTTCACCGGACACAGTATGCCATGTAGATAATCTGCATTCCGGTGGTTTCCCCGACTGCCAGTATAGATAGTTATCAAAGATTTTGATTTTTATGAGCGAGACACCAAAACCCGACAAAATGAACCCTGGTCATTTATATTTTATTCAGATTTTAATGACTCGTGAGCTAAGGGATCTTCTTCTGAATGTTTTGATGAATATTCCATGTCAGCGGACGCATAATTTCTTCCAGTAATGACTTTACCGTTGCTCCACATGAGGAGAAAAAATTGTATATCTTGCTGTTCTCCAAAATGTGGCTGAGCAACATCACCTGCTGAGAGCGCTCGCACACCAGAGGGATTTTTAGGTGAGAAATAGATTAATGTGAAGAGGTGTGGAGTTGCAGACTATACACAAAAGCATCTCTGCTTTGAATTCTCTCTTTCTATCCACCAGCAGGGGGAGCTAGTAGGCCAGAAACTGAGTTGGGAAGTTGGTTGCTTTTGAACTCAAAGGAGCAGATGAGGGTTTTTACCTCAGATGTGGTGGATGAGCCCTTGAACAACACAAATAGAATCTTTTTTTCTGCTGCTAAGCGCGCACAATGCACATAAAATACAAATACTAAAACTAGTACCCATAATAATAATAATAATAAATAAATTTCACCACATTTCTCTGGCTTTGAAAGAGGAATGTGAGCAGGAGCGACTTGCCATTGTGCTCACCTCCCTACACTCACCAAAATCTGTGTCACCCTTCTAAATACTCCTTGCTTTTTGTTGCATAAGGAAATAATAGGCCACTGTTCTGCCTTTGCTGTCACCAAAACTGAGAATTCAGCAGCTGCACAAATAAAGCTGAACAGTCCATTTCAGAGCGATCTCAAAAATAAGCCACCGTCTGGAAGTGTGAAAAACATTCTTCACTTTGCCAGCAGAGATAAACACCTGACTCAAAAATGGGTGGCTTTGCATAGTCTATTGTTATGCTCGTCTTTCTAAAGGTTAGCGCAGTGGCTCTCATTACATAAAAGCGCTTCAGTACTAATGCACCTCTTATGACAAGGAGCTCACATTTGGTTTGATTCACCTCCTTTTTTTTTGCATCTCCCTCTCACAGATTTCTCTAGGTCTTTCATCCAAAGAGGGGTGTTCATGAAACTGTGCTGTCTGTCTCTGGATGTACTTTACATTGTTCCTCACATTCAAGTGTCTGAGTTTATCCCTCTTTTCTCTTTCTCAAAGACCTTTCCTCCTCAAAGAACTTAACTGACTATAAATTATGTGTAACCCCTAATGTGTTTTTAATGTTTTGGGCAATCTGAGTCTTTTAAAAATAAGTCTTAAGGGGAGCTTTGAATGCTGTTATTGAAAGCTGATCAAATGTGGTGAGTTCAGTGAAAGGTTTTGGTTTACTGAGTGCCTTCTTATGTTAATTGGTCCCTGTGAAGGCATCCTTTTAATGAAACATTGGTTCAGTGTATAAAAAGTTGGAAAGAGCAGCTAATGCACTGTTAATTTTAAAATCCATTATCAATGATGAAAACTGCACTGAGGGCTAAAAACATTGTATGGAAAAATCATAACAATGCAAATGACAAGAGTCATTAAAATGTAACAGGTTGGGTTGTACATTTCATGGATATGAACCACATGGATCACCTATAACATAATACTTTATATCCAGAGATCTGAGCTTAAGAGTAGCACTGTCACAGAATACCAAACAGTCTACACATACTATTACACATAAATATCTACATTAAATGTATGACTTATGTAGAGGAAATAAGAGGTAAAAATGTAGCATCAGTATCAAAAGTAAATCAGTTACTGATGCAAAGTGCATCCTGTCACTGTTATATTCTTATTAGGCTTTTAATTTGTTAACTCTGAAGCATTAAAGTAATAGCAGAATATTAATGTTGCATTTGGTAGTGAAGCAAAAGCTTTGTCACTCTGTATTCTTTGTTGCATCTGTCAGGGTCTGATGACTTACCTTATTTTAATCTTATCAGTAAGCTGCCTTCAAGTGGAGCTGGTGAACTTGTGAAAAGGACATTAAGTCACCTTCATGATATGCTTGGTGCTCAAGTGGTTAATTTGCCAGTTTACACATGCATATATTAACATTAATGCTGGCGTGTTGATGCTCTAATATTAGAAAAGAAAAACTTAATATTTCTAAAATTACAGTACGATACTGACTGAGAGCTGGTTTACCCCTGTGGCCTCTACCATTTCTGAAAATGTCATCTGATACATCATAACTTGTGAACATGGAACTCTGAGAAATTAACCAGTCACTTGACTAGAGATATAACCTGTCAGAGAAAAAACTCCTGCGTGAGTGTGCAGTGTATTTAATCTGCCAAGAATAACTAAAGCTGTCAGATAAACAAAGTGGAATGTTTCCCTTCAAACATGTTGTGAAGCAAAAGTATAAAATCATAACATGAAGTTGTAGTTAAGTGCGGTACTTCAGTAAATGTTGTCTGTTACATTCCACCACAATTATTCCTGTAGACAGTTGTCATCAGAGAATAACTTAAAGGGCTACATCTTGAATTTTGCATTAAACTAACATAAAGCTAAAAAGGGGGTTTTAAATAGCTCATATCAAGTTCCAAAAAACAAGAGTTTTTCATTAGCCCCCTGCCTCTTAAGTGTCTATTTCACTGGAAATTCATTCCACCCACTTTAAATTTTAAAGTAGAAATGTTACATATGAGTCCAAGTTTCAAGCTAAAGACACTATGACATCACTGTGACATGCATCAATCAGGTTATTGGTCCCTTTACAAAACTCCCTCTGGAGCCACAGCCAACATTATATGGGTGCTTTCAAAAGCTTGTAATTCTCACAAGGGATAATCTGCTTGGCATTATATTTCTTTTAAAACAGATGTGATAATGCAAATTAGTGGTGTAATTACATGCAGTTTCTATTAGACTGTGTCGGCAACAATTCTGTAACAACTAAAAAGCCACTAAACTCCTGGGAGATAAGCCTCAGTAAATTCTGGTGCAATAGTGTGTCGTGTAATCACTTTGCCAAAAGCATGTGAGCGGCATGTGAGGATTTGTGATGATGCACACTGTAAAGAAACATAAATCAGTGTAAATATATGACCTGTTTTGGCTCAAAGAAGTGCAAAACTAACGATCCAGTCACTCTTTTCAGTGTGTGGCATTATCACCAGTTTGTTTTGGTCGTGATGTTTAAAATCACATTGTGTGATTGCACCCTGGGTTTTGGCCATCTGGATCCTAAGCACCACTTGCTCCTTAGTGGCTTTAGTTTCCATTGCCGAGCCATCTCTGAGCAGCTATTGACACCAGAGAATGGCAGCTTTATGAGCCAGGAAGTTTGTTCCTTTCTTCTCATCGAGGTAAAGAGAAAAGAATAGATATCATTATGTGATGCGCTTCATTAAAAAGAGGGCTAATGGTTGCTCTTTAACGCAGAGCCTAGGCTGCTTCTGCAGACATCAGTGCTCTACACTGTTTGCCACTGCAGCCTCAGCATCACTTAACTTCACATTAAATCGGCCTGTGCTATGTCTGCTTTGAGCTGGGAAAGGGAGGAGAAGCCAGTCAGCAGAATAATGATGGCAAAAAGACCAATTCTTATTCCTTCTTTAGTGAGAAGATATGAGAAACATGTTAGTGTCCGGAGAAGAGAAGGTGAGCTCATGGAGGCTTTGTGAAGGGGAGAAGGAAGGAATTACTTTAATCTGGGAAACCTCATGACTTCATGATTTCGCCTGGCTGCTCTTTCTCTCTGCCTGTACAGCTTTATTTTTAACACATTTCTTTATGTATTACGAAGATTCACCTACATAATGTCCTTATAATAGGTCAAATATTCATATCAATAAGACAAATGTCTTTTTACACCTATAGAAAGCTCCAGTGAGTGCAGCAGCATGTGTCACTGTATAAACTGCATAGGTTAAGGCTCCGTTTGGAGGCAACAGGCTTGTAAAATGCTAATATGCCCTGAATTTTAAATTCAACTCAGGCTCAAATCAAACTTCTTAACTGAGGGCAACAAAATGAGAAATGAGCCTTGGAATCAATTTAAAGACTTCTCAGTCAAAATGAAGTTAATGCATAACTTATTTTATGAAAGGATGGCAATATTTATGCTGGAGAATTCTCCAGGGTGCCCTGGCTGTTTTTTAAGCACCCACAGAACAAACGGGGAAAAAAACAGAATCTCCTTTCTTATCCATAATTATTTCCTCACTCCTTGGTTTGGATTTGACAGGGATTTTCTTGATAATGTCACCTAAATCCTTTTAGACCCGGTTACCTGTCTCATTCACACAGATAGTCATGGTCTCAATATTACTTTGTGTGTGTGTGTTTTTTTTTTATTTTTATCAGCTGCTCTATCCCATATTTTTCTATCATGAGGTGAAGGTTTGAGTTAGTGGTTTTGCTGTTTCTAAGTTTTTACCCACCATACCGTTTCGGGCATCAAGCATGTGTATTTATGAGGCTGTATTTTCTAAACCAAACCCCCAGGAAGGAATTTTGTTTTGAAAAATACACAAACAAGTACAAAAGTTCATAGCTGCAAGCAGACAAGGTGAGCAGATGTAAGGACATACTTTTTTTTCCGAAGGTTAACATTTTGCTTAAAGCAGACCAAGCAATCTCTCTGCACGCCCTTGAGCATGAGAGCAGGCATAAGAAAACCCCTCCATCACACAGTGGTGTTTGGTTAATGCACAATGTAAAGGACAGAGGAGTTATTGCCGTGCACACCCCCCTGTATTGACTCGTGGCCTCCCACTGGGCGATGCTGTGGAACCAGTGTTAAGCCACTTGTCCAAGGAATATAAATGTCCAAGACGTCACTGAAACACAGCCAGAAAGCAAATGTTTGGCAACGCATAGGGAGAGGAAGTGTAACATATTAATCAAGTGTTACTCTGACAAAGTCTTACTCCTCAAAAGCAGGTGGTAAACATAATTCTATTGAACTTATATTGAATTTCTCTAACAATCTCTTACATGCAAATGAGGCTGAGACTCCACAGATGCTTAAATAAAGTCCTTAAGAGTTTCATAAAAAGCAAAACTGCTCTGCACTCTGAAGATCTATCCAAGGTCTTCATACTGCTGGTCATAATATTTGGTTAGGTAAGCTGTTTTTCATTGCTTTTGATGATTCTGCCTGAAATCTCCAGGCAATTGATGTGTGGGCGTCGCTAAGAATTAGCATTAGGCCGACTGCTCTTTGTCTATATTAAATTAATGAACATTTTCCATTAATCATCCATTACACTGATGAAACTATCTTGTGTGCTATCAGCTCTACTGCAAGATTGACCAGATTGATATATATATGAGATAACTGTGTAATCTTATTGAAATATCCTGTTATAATGCTGTTTATGTATTTTTTCCCCCCTTACATCTCTCTTGTAAAAGACAGTTCAAAGAGATTTGGAGTCTTTTGAGTCTCATGTCTTGTAAGATTCATGTTTTAAAAGTCCAGTGTGTAGGATTTAGTGGCTTCATACTGTGAAGTTGCAAATTGCAGGAAAATCCTTCGCTCACCCTCCCCTTACAAGTATGTGGGAGAACTTTGGATGACAGTGAAACTTGTGGAAAACAGAAAATTCCCTCTTTAAAGTCAGTGTTTGGTGAATCCATTCTAGGCTACTTTAGTAACATCATGGCTGTGCAAAATGGCAGACTCTGTGAGGGAGGACAGATGATGGTCCCTCTGTCGATGTACAAGGCTCATTCTTAGGCAATGAAAACATACAGATTTGTGTTTTTTTTAGGTTGAATAAAGCTAAAAAGGGCAAGTCCTCTTTTTCTAAATTCATTTGAATAGTATAAAAATCAATTGTATGAAATTACTGACAATATGTAATAGAAATGTGATTGTATTTAGCGTATTTAAAGTTTCACTCCTCCTTTAAAGAATATCTGAACAAGATGGCAGCACTGGTGGTCATGATGACGCTCACAAAGGTACAGATAGAATGAAAACACACAAATCTGCACACAGTGGTAGAATGAATATATATATATATATATATATATAGAGAGAGAGAGAGAGAGAGACGGAGTCTTGCTGCAAAGTTTGCTTTAAAAAGTGCAAATCTGCTCAAGTGTGACAATATTAAAGGTGGCAACATAAAAGTGGAGCAGCTCAAATGCAACGCCGTGATACCACACAGTGAAATATTGTGCACAAAAAAAAAGGGCAGAAAGTAAATGAGGTCTCCGTCCAGTCTAACAGTGCAGTAACGAGCTTTTCTGACCACTGCAGAATGTAACACTGACTGAAGCGTGGGTCACTGTGTGATTTCACAGTAGTGAAACTATTAAAAACACGGCTCAGCTGTCGCAGGGTTTGTGGAGTCTCAGCTGCTTTGATGTGGTCCACAGCGATGTTGACATAAGGAAATAGCACAAAGACCCGCACAGAAACAAACAAACACATGCAGACACCCACACAGCTGCGGGTACACAAGTGATATGAAACTGTCTATGGCCATACATAAACATGCGGGGAGACAGCGAGAGCGAGAGACGAGGGGGAAGGAGAGGAAATGCCAGGGAGAGAGAGATATGGAGGGACACTGCCTGTGGCGATCTGTTTTTCTGTTTGCAGTGCCGCTGAACAGTCTTTCCATGCAATCTTTTTACATTATTCCACCAATTGTTATCAAGCATGTCCTCAGGCAACACACTGGGTCAGTTAGCTAGCCAATATAGGGCATAGTATACACACTGACAGCACAATGCTTTTGCTTTAACAATGCTGCAACAATGAATATGCTAACAGCTCCCTTTTTGGATGCAACAAAAAAACTTGTTCAACTGAAAAAGCAATTCCTCAGGATGTCTGGTGTGTGAATGGGCCCGGCTTTGCGATTATCTGCCCTCTGGCAGAGAAAGCTTTTATTTCGACGCAGCTCCTCCAACTAACATGTCCATAGTTTGTACGCCTCCTGACCCGACTGCTTCAACAATAACATTAATATCAATTTGCGTCACTTTATTACAATCTGCCATTATTTAACATCAGGACAGCAAATTCTTTATGTCCTCTCTGCTATGAGCCTAAGATTAAAGCTGTAACGACCACTCCCTGCTCTCATTAGAAAGCTTGCCCAGATACACTTTTCATCTGAGCCTGTCACACACTCAGACTCGCCTGTCAGCCAAATGAAGATAGAGGGACCCTTAGAAAGGCTTTGTTTTGCCTCAGTATTTGGGTCGTGTTCTTGCGTATGCACACTGTTTTGTTTTTCTCCATTGCAGGCTCCATTTCATTCCTCACAAATCTGAGTATGTGTGTGTGTGTGTGTGTGTGTGTGTGTGTGTGTGTGTGTGTGTTGGCATGTGTGTGAATTGGATCTTGGACAATCAGCTGCACTGAGAAGCCACAATGCAAATAATTGGTGACTTGACCTTTTAGCAGTTATATCCTCTTGCCTGGGATTTTTATAAAAACCTCACAATTTCCACTTTAATAGGGAAATGGTTACTTTATATGGCAATGAAGTCACTGCAGCATGTGATCTGTTGCTGCGCCCAGTGCTGCTAATGACCCAAAAAAACAGACCAAACTACAAAAGTACAGTCACATAAAACATGTGGACACTGTAGTTTTGCTGCTAAAAGTCTTTCCAGTTTCTTCAGTTTTGATGGCTTTATATTTTAGCCTCCAATCAGATGACTCTGCTGCTGCTGAGCACCACAAACTCCAAAACAAACATCCCTCAGAGGCGTCAGCTGTGCGGGTTTTCAGGATAATGATCAGAGTTTTTTAGGCTGGTGACTCTTCTAGTGCTGAGTTATACCATATTGTGTTTGTGCATACAAAAAAAAAACCAAAAGTGTGCATTTATGGCATCTCCTCTCACATGTTTTTAATAATTCACTGATTGCCATATGTAAATTATTCTGTGAAATCCGTTCTTCTCAACAGGACGAACAATTTGAGAGATGAAGCTGCTACAGGCGTTTTAAGATGAACAACAGTTTCAGTACAGAACAATATTCAAAGGTGTTGAAATATTTAGCACAGCCTGCATAGAGTCTTTGCCTCTCCCTAAGTTAGTGTGCACTGAAATATGCATTCAATATTGGCAAACGGAGCAACTACAAAATGCTAACTCTAAGTAATTGGATGTAATTTCTTTGCATGAAATGCTATATTCTCCAACAGCTACCACTGTGAATTGATGTATTTTTTTTACAGAACATTTGTGGGTGGTGGAAATGAAGACAAAAAATATTCATATATATCCCACATCCCCTCAAACTTTCCTACACAAGAGGGTGTTTTAGTTCTCTATTTTGCTTTGCTGGGTTTTGTAATGAATCACAATTCAGAAACCTCTGCCTTGAATCAATACAAAGCGCCACGCCAGCACTATCGCTGTCTTATTACAATATGGTTAGAGTCATTGGAAATGAGTTCCCAGCAAGTGTCCCACTAGTTCTTTAAAAATGCATAGGATTAAGAGGGAATGGTGTGCCGCAGTATCAATCAAGCTCAACCATGTGAGTAAAAGGACAGAGAGGAAGGGAAAATCGAGGTTTGACAGTTTCCACAGAGTGCTTTTTGAATACTGTGTGCCTCGCTTCTTTTCTTAGATGTATAGACCCACTGTCAGTTCTAAAGGGTGTTGGTGAATTGGTGGTAATGGTCAGTGGGTTGTAAGGTCATTATTTAATGCTATCAGACCAGCATATTCAGTCTCAATTTGACCAAGCGTGGGCTGAAATGTATTGCAATACATGTAGAAATGGAAATAAATGCTTTTGACCCGATTAAGGGCATTGAGAAATCGCAGTAGGGTAGGTGTTCTCCTATCCATCATGTATGAAAGGATTTTAAATTCAGATAAATCTGTATAGGAGAGAGAGAGAAAAAAAAACAATTGTGGGCTTTTAAACATGGGTTTTATTTATTAGTTATTTATTTATTTTTTGCGCTGCCAATACACTTTACTCAGCCAGTGGCTGAGACAGCCAAGCTACTCATGATGAAAGCGAAATCCTCTGTGGATTCATGTCAGTGATGTGAAAACACTCAAATGTGCCTCCTGTGTTATCAGCAGTAGCAGCTGACACCTAGCACATAAAATATGGTCATATATCCCCTCAGAATCGAGCTTTAAATCTGAGAAAAAACAGAAATCAAAATGCTCATACACATGTATACCACTTGGTAGTCAGAGACTTCAAACACGTGGCTGACTTGTAAAAAATGTCTGAACAAAGCAACAGGTGAGAATATTCACTCTTGCTTGTTTGATTGAGTTAAGCTATTTCAGACTGCACCCTATAGGTTTGCAGATAACTGCTGGAAGAGTTGAAACAGCATGCTGATAGGAGGGGGAAACTGTGAGAATAGCACAGCTGAGGAGAATAAATGATTCTCAAAAGTTGGTTCATTGTGTGGTGAAACTGTTCAGTGCATACTTTCATTCACAAAGTGAATGTGTCTGCAGCAGTGTACACTAATGTTTTATGTCTTCCACCATGTTTTATTTAGCAGGAGGGTTATTCAGCTGCTCTGAAACATAAAAACCCACAGAGGTTTTCATGCAGTTGATTTGGAGTCCAGATAGAAATATCTCAATGATAATTTGAAGGATTTCAATGAATATTAACACAGACTTTCATGGCCCTCAAAGGATTAATCCTAATGACTTTAGTAATCCACTGACTGTTATTCTGTAGCGCCACCTGCAGGTTAAAAGATTTGAGTACACTGTCTCATTGGGGATTGAAAGGTTTGTGACACATGTTGCTCTCAGACTGAATTATAAAGACACTAAGAGGTCTTTTTTTCATTTAGCATCACCACTTTGCTATATGATCAAGATCCTGCAAAACTAGTGACATTCCCATTAGTGTCAGCTCTACTTGATATTTAGTGCTCATACGTCAGAATGCTAACATGTTAAATTAAGAAGATGAACATGGTACCCAAATCAATATACATGGTAGACATTAGCATGTTGGCATTGTTGTTGTGAGCATGTTAGCATGCTATTTTTAGCATTTATCTCAGAGACACACAGTGCTGAACACCATCATACAGAGTTGCTTTAATGGTCATGAACTCCTTAAGGTTTGGTTTGTAGGATTTACTGCAGTCTAGTGGTGAGCTTGCAGATTGCATCTAACCAAATATCTCTCAGCCCATCCTCCTCTTTCAAGAGTGTAGAAGAACCTGCGGTGGCTGCAAAGCCCAAGAAGACACACTGTGGTGCAACATTAGGGACCCTATGAAAGGGAACCTCCTCCATATAAAAAAATCATTTTAAGACAATTTTAACAAGATTCTCATTTGATCACTTGATTATACACAAAAAAAAAAAATAGTCAGAATTATTGTACTTCAGCTCTGACAGTAAACCATCCTAATCTTACACACTGAACTGTTAGTAGGCCTCTGAAGACTCTCTCCAAAATAAGACCTAGCATGATGGTTTGATACACATCATAAACTTAAAATAATATGATATTTCAAAGTCTTGTAAAATAGCAGTGTTGACTGAAGCTTTGCTGAGGCAGTGCTGTCATTGTCTCAGCCAACACTGCTATTTTACCTTCCAGTTTTAAGACCAGGGAAATCTATCCATCCAACTGATTCAGCTGGGATTCCCTCTGTGAATAATCTTGACATTTTCCCAAAGGTTAGAGCAGTGAAGCCCTAACAAGGCTTAAAAGACTTTCTGCCCAATCGAGTCCATCTGCCTTGCAAAAGAGTTTCAGGACTAAAAAAGTCTTGCAGGAAAAAAACAGTCTGTCAAAAAAAACCATTTTTGTTTACATTTTCAATTCAGTTTCAGCTCACTTCTGCAACCACGGCATGTATTCAGGACAGAGCATGAATTTGATATGAAAAGCTATGCAGCTAATGTCACTTGTAAATATGACTTGATTTAATCTATAGATGAATAGTAACTTAGTGATAATAAATGTTTGGTGTGCAGGAAAAATTATGGTTTGGTTGACCTGCATGAATGCTTTTTACAGAAGATAGCTAGTCCTAACACCATGTCTCAGCATCTCATTAGATACTGACTGTAATATATAGATGGTGAATATTTCTTATACTTAGTCATTTCTCTGACATTTGTCATATCATTTGTACATTTTTGGGGGAGACAAACATGATAAACTACTGTTGGTCAACACTTGAATGTAATTACCTAGTAAAGGGTGACTGAGTTTATATTCATGTTTTTCCACTGACGCTGTGCCTCTTGCTTTCACTTTCACCTCACAGAGTTGCTCAGTGCAGCTACATTCATCCATCTTTGGCACCAAACTTATTACTTAAAAAGGAGTTGCAAGGGCACCTGGGTGGTGATAGTGGTGAGGAAAATAATATAGCATTACTGATTCAGTGTCCAAATACTTTTGTTTCTTTTAAAAATGAATACTTTAGCAAATTTTGAGTATAATTGTAACAGTAAATACAAGCATTTCCATTTGGCTTGAGTTTGATTTTTTTTTGGTATCATGCATCATGGCTTTTAAGCTCATGTCAGTAAGGGCCAGAAACAAAGAGAGCAATCTCCAGTGATTACTATAATACAAAATACAAAGCCATTATAATTGAAACAAAGTTACAGAGAGCCTCATAATCAAGAGAAATTAAAGGCCTGAGCAAATGACTTTAATCAGTTTAACAGAAGGACAAGACTTGCTGCAGAGATGATAGAGACTGAAATCACAAATTAATTTGAATAAAAAATGGCTCAACACATGAGGTGATTAAAAGATTAGACTGAATAAATAAAGATCAGAAGAGACGGCAGCAAGGTCAAAATGAATGTAATACTTTAATTATAGAAGAGGCAAAAACTAAAGTAAATGGGTCAGATGATAAGGTGGTATGTGAATTACATAAAAAAGTATAATTTATCACTTCCTCATTCTATGTTTTCCTATATATCAAACTTTAATTTACATGCTCTTTGCACAAAAATCCAGAATGAGAGAGCAACACACACAACCAAAATAAATGCAAGTTTTTTCCCAAAATAGGCAAAATTTACATAATAAATTATACTTTTGAAAAGACAAACTGAGGTGGGTTGATAAGTGTGACTTGATGGCTCTTCTATGTAGATTTGAGCTGGAAGGAAGAGTGTGAAACACATAAACTACAGTAAACACAACTTACCTTCAGAAATCCGTCTTTCATTGCTTATCAGTGCAACTCTGCCAACAAAATCAGTCTTTCAGTTTCCTCCACTATTTCTATTCTCAAGTTAAATTAAATTTCTCCTTAAGTGCAGGCAGTAACTGGCTCCTGAGGAGAGAAAAGCAGAAGCAGAAATAGCTATAAAGAAATGTTCTCTCTCAAAGAGTGAGTTTCATTTTGTGAGGCAAAGTTTGGCACCTATTTGGGATTCAGTTATCTGTGCCACGGTGAAAAGTGTAAGTATTGTCCCAAATCGCTTTTATTTGCAGGTCTCAGGTATGTGAGAATGAGGCGACTAACTTGAAATTTTACTTTGATTCTCCAGAAATTCATTCAGTGACTGCTGTGAAGATAAGCAGTCTATTTTTACAGAGTAGATCCCACTGCACTGGCCTCCAGTGGTGGCATCAGACAAGTCCTCTCCACTTCACTCACTCACACACACACACACACACACATACACACCCATACACACACATGCATACATACACACACCAACTTATCTAGGTCACTTTTGCGGATATTGAATCAAATAATGTCAATATCCTGAAGACTGGCCCCACCTAAACCCCTTTATTGGGTTTTTCCTTCAGCGTCATGTGACCTGTCTTTTTAAATGCATGTAAAATATTCATAGTTCACGAAGGGAGTTATTCTCTCCTGTAAAAAGCTCAGCTGATGAGCTTTTTTTTGACACACCTCGTCAGTAGTCCTGTCTTTTCTTCACCACTTTGTAACTCAGCACCACCTCTGGCTCAGTGACCACCCCCACCTTTGTGACGGTCACACCCACCTTGCTTCCTTGCCTTTGAACTATAAAGATGTGGAAGGAACAAGCAAAGCGGCCAATTTCAACCAACACAAAAGTCTTCATCCACTCCCACCGTCTGTGAATGTCAGGACCCAGCGGATTAACTTTATTTTGTTGCTGAAATGTGACAGAAGTGTCTCCACAGTGACTGGAAACCTGTGTGTGCTTTTTTACTTTAGTTTTACTCTGTCAATAAGGTTCAGAAACGGTATAAACTCAAGGATGGCAAGGCAAGGCAGTTTTATTTATGGGGAACATTTCATACACAGAGGTAGATTCATGCTGTTGTAGAGAAAAACAACACAAAACACAGTAAAAAACATGGATTGGATGGATCGATATTGGCTGTCTGTGACCCAAATTCAAACTAGGAAACTATAAGTTTTGCCATGTTTTTTTGTTTTTTTTACTGTTTATTTGTAGTTTTGCCCGTTGAACTGGCTGAGCATGTTGGTGGACTAATGTGGCTGCTCTCAGAAACAGTCTGGGGCGATGTTGAACTAATGAATTTACTGAGGGACAGTCAGAAGAAACTGTTAAATATTAAGCCTCAATTTAATCCAACTGAGTGCCACAAGTAGTAGTTTGGATGCCATTAACTGTTTTCTTTATGCATATTTTTTGTGTTTGTTCTGCAGCGTTGCTAATATTTGCATGGCTCACGTTAAAAAGTGAGACATATTTTGTAGTCAAATGCGTTAAATATCCACTATCACTGGGCAAATTTTTGCATAACTGTTTAAGATGTTATTCTTTTATTTGTTAATGGCTGGGGAGCAAATTACCTGTGTTACTGTTTTGACTGTAGTTAAAGCTTAAATGCAGACATTAGTCCACTGTTGATAACAATCTATGTAATGAGTAGGTGCACTTTAAGAAGGAAATGACTTTTACCTCACACAGCTGTGAGGTTTAATCTTTGCTCCAGTGTCAGTCAGGAGAAAAATCATTCTCTCTGCTGTGTTTCTGTAAACTCACTTTAATACTTTGTGTCTTAGTTTAAGATCCAGTTCTTTCTTTCTTTGTGTTTCAGATAGGAGGGGATTTTAGGCTAATTAATTTTCTCAGTCCATCTGGCAAGATTTTTTTTTCAGCTAGGAGGGATTTGAAAAAGTCCAAGCTCAACAAAACAGATTTGGTTCACCTACTTACTTACCTACATTCCACCGTGCAGACACTAACAGACTCATCAGAGGAGCAACTAACAGATGACTTAACATCCCACTGCCTACTGCTACAAATTACTCATTATGTATAGATCTTAAATGAAAGAATTTTTCAGTTTGCATTTAAGAAATTTTTAGATGTGTGTTGCACAGGTGTGGAAAACATATTGCTCTAGGCAACAACTGCAATATATCAGAGTAGGCAGAGCTAGAAATTAAACTATTTTGGAGATAAATAGCCACAGAAAGAGTAATCAGTTTCTACTTAGCAAATATATTTTTTTCCAGAAAAAATGTCTTATTTTAATTTGAAATAGCAAAATATTTCTCATATTTTGAAACCTGCACAGTCCAAGATGCATGTGACAAAATAATACAAATGTTGTATTTATCTTTCATTTAATATTCTTCATTTGTTTAAATGATACATGTGGACGATGTATGTCATTTATTTGCTTGGAATATATATTATAAGTTGTAGAAATCAATGATGCCTTCATGAGCCTCAGGGCAGCATGAACTCTGTTTAGAGTTCATGCTGCTGTTTAGGTTTAGCTTTATAAAAAAGCTCCTCATCGTGCTTATACATTGTCAGTCTCTAATGCCTCCCAGTGTAAAACACTGTCACTGGATAACAGGGCTGTGATACATGCTCCATAAAACCATTTACTTTCAACACATTATTGTAATGATATGTGACATATAAATGTCTGTGGGGTCTGTTTACTTGCAACATGCATCCTGCCAATAGGAAATATTCACACTGTTATGGCGCCTTGAGATAAAGGGGATTATGAGGTTGTGTGTGTGTGCGTGTGTGTGAGGGAGAGAGGGTGACAGGAGAGCATAAATGGCTATAAGGAAAATATTGACAGTGAGTGTTAAAGACAGTGGACCATCTGTAGCACTCTGACATCGACGAATCTTTCACGCTAGTGTGGTATTGAATGTGACCTCAACTGGTTCTGGTGTGACTGGGGTTTCAATTCAGCCGGCAGCTGTTTGGCCCACCAGCGGTCTCACCAGAAGTAACAGGAACAAAATATAACAAACACAATGAAACACAATGAAACCTCTTCCTCATATTCCACTTCAAACACCAGCTTTTGCTCACTTTTGTGGACAGAGAGTTCTCCGTAAAGGAAAGTGCAGGGTCACATGTCATGAAGGGTCACAATAACAATAACCCCTTACACTTTCGACTAATTTTATGATGAATTTCGGATATAAATTGCAGATAAATTGATAATTTAAGATATTTAAAGATATCTTAACACAGTGTGTGTAATAGCATATAATACAATGGCTTAAAAATAGGAAATGGGTTATTTGCCCTCTTTTTCAGACTTCTACAACGGTGGGAGATGTACATTGGGTTCAGTTTAAAAAGACTGTTGAAAACAAAATTGTCATTTGGGAGTCGAGTAAAAGTAAAAAAGTCTAATAAATAAATTATTACAAGTAGAAGTTACTTTCTACTTTCCACAAATTAGTTATTTTTGATTTTGTTTTTGGGAGCAAAATATTTGTGTCAGGCTAAAGAAAACCAGGTCCGAAAAAAAACCACAAGGGGACATTGTTGTTTTTTTGATATCTTATTTAAGCTGCCAGCTTAGCTTCTCCTAAGGCAGGAAGAGGAAGTGAGAAGGACTTCCTGGTTAAGTTGGAAAGGACAAGACACTAAGAGACACCTTAGAAAACCAAAAAACTGACAACAAAGTTTTGTTTCACCCACCACATCTTGTAAACATTGACCCAATTAAAACTAAATGCCAGGGCTGTAGAACAGTCATAAGAGGGACAGTGGCTCACCAGAAAAAACAAACCTATTTCCCAGCCTTTATACAATGTTAAGCCAGCAAGTGAGTGGGTATGTTCCAGCTCATATACATACCAGACATTGATCTCCCAGCATAATTTCTCTTAAGAACTCTTGTAATACTGATAAACTTACGTGTCATAAAATCTTTACATTGAGCCTGCACAGTGACGCATGTTAGCAGTAAAAAAGCTGCAGCCAACAAAGCAGGCAAAAAAACCCATCAAGCTTTTGTTGGTATTTAGAGCTGAGGGAGAACAACAGCTGACAGATACAACATGTGCCTCTCACTGTGTACATTTGCCATATGGATTGTGCTAATTTGGCTTACAGTGAATATTTCTCTGCTTGAATGGCAGTTGATTGATCTGGCAGAGAGAATTAAGCAAAAGTGCCATCTCCATATTCATAAAACACAACATTTCTCACCTTCTCTTTATTAACATGTTATTGCACAACACCAAAAAGCACATTTATCTTTCAAGTTTGTTGACAGCCAACCAAACTGCCTAATGCCTGATAACAGTAATTATTAGAACCCAAGTGTCAACAAGGAAAATTCATGCTGTTTTGGATGAATGAACAGTATAATTGTTGGATATCGAAGCAGCTTAGAGTCCTATAGTAAAAGCTGGGACATTTCCTTGATAGGGGACATATTGCAGGTCATGCGTCCATAATCTCCTTTAGTTTTTGTGCCCTCTTCTTACCTGTAACCCACAAATTAGCTGATAAATGCAAAGACACTGTGAGCTACACATTCTGTCGAAATGATAGCATTACCAGCTGTTGTTATCTTCAAGTTCAATAAAGCATTGACAAGAGGTTTTCCATGAGTTCTCAAGGGAGAGGCAGCAGAGCACAACAGGGGACATCAAGGATGACAATGTTCACCCAGGTTTTCATTAAGGTCTCTGCAGAAAAGCTACGCTTTGCATGGAATGTAAGCTGCCTCCCTCACGTCCTATCGTGTACTGAAGCGTACACCTCCCACTGCTTTTAGATTAACTTTGTATTCCCTCTTTCACCGTTGAAGTAAGGCTTTCATATCACCCACCTGGCATGTCGTTAACTCCTTCAGCTGCTAAATGCAATTCACAGCTTCCAGTCCCCTTAATTCAGCAATGCTGCACAAGCTATGCCAAGTGAATAAATTAGATTCAGTATCACAAAGTAGCACAGAAGAAGAGAAACTCGAGAGCGGAGGTTTGTGAAATCGACTTCGATCAGCTCTTATCTCGTCTAGGATCCTCTTCACTCTGTTCTGTTTCTGTACATCTAAGAGATTTGGGTTTCACAGAGATTTCCATTATCCAGCTCTCTTTGTTTTCTAAATGGCTGTTGTGACAGGCAGACTCTCTAACAGACCTCTTGATGATACAAAGCCATTGTTTTATCTACGTGACTCATATATTGCTACTCGTTTCTTCCGCTGTACTCAGAAGGAATCTCTGCATGATCTAAAATAGGGAAATAGCTACGCTTGGATAAAAACGGAGACTAGAATGAATCACCACATAACATAAAATGTGGACAAATCAGAAAAGAAAAGAAATTCTTCACCTTATGGAATCAAAGACATTAGATGCAAGAAAGGATACCAATCTCAGGAAACATTTTTCAATTGTGATCCTGAACAGAAATTCAAAAGAAAGTGAGTGCTGGATTTCCTTTTACTGCTTGCCATCGGTCTCCATCCCTGGGAATCACTGGGTCTCTCAATACTGATCTGTGTGACACCACAGTAATGGAAGATATCCATCTACTGTATGTGATTCTCTATTAAATTTCATTTTCAATTAAAAATGTGCGACTGAACATTACGACTTCCTTTTCTCATTTATGTTCTCATCCTTCTGCCTTTTCATCACTTCAAGGCCAAGGATGATTTTTCGTCTATTAACACCTAACGTGGAAACTATTAGGGGGCTTTTACATTAAAGCCTCCTGCTTATTGAGGTGAAGAAAGGATGGTTCCTTATGCTCTATCATTTGTTCAACTGGGTAAAGTCCTCTGTCACTGATAATTAGACCTCAGAGAGCCGTATAAAGACCTGCAAAAGGAAATGATTGAACAGATTGCCCAGACCCCCAAAGTGTTTGTGTGACACCATTGGGGTATGTGTGTGTGTGTGTGTGTCTGTGTGGGCATGTATGTGTGAGGGATGCAGATAGACAGACGGGCAGACGGGAAAGGCGGGAAGCGAGGAAACCATTATCAAATATGAATCTCCATTTTTCTTCCTCCAGCCTTCTGTCCGTATTCCACTCCAATGAATATCCCACTGATGAAACAATTAGACTGAGAGACAAAACACTGGTTTCGGAGGCATTACTCATGCTTGGCAGTAACATATTTGCCACCGTCTTACTGCATATTTCATATAAACAAAGTCTTTAATTTTGTACGTCCACAGCTCTCATGATGCATTAATATAAAGTTACTCAAATTAAAGTGAAAGTGCTGTAGCTACACATGCCACACATAATCACAGCAGACGACACATCTGCAAAAGTAAGTTATGTGGGAAACTGTTTAAAAATCTCTTGTTGTCTCAGTGTGATTACTGCGGTCACTGGAAGCCTCTCAATCTCACAGAGCTGGGCGTTTAGTCCCATTTCCTCCTAATGACAGCAGCTAGAGGCTCTTCCAGGCAGACCGGCCATTCGTGACACAGGATGTGATGTGTCACAAAGGGATGTGTCTGTTGCATTAGGGGACAGGTCTTATTTGTCTCTGAAAAGGGCATCAGAAATGGCTGGGATAGTGATACATCCAAAGTCATTTTCCCTGCTGGATGTCCACTCACTTGGAATCAACTGAACATACAGCAATCAGATCCCTATTAGTGTTAAACCAACAGTTACTGTTGTCCAAAGATGCTTACCATAGAGTTAAAAGGAAGATTTAATTTCAAAAGAAATAATTAAGCCTTTCAATGATTAGAATAATAGTTATTTTTCTACTTAAATGCATCCAGTAAAACAGCAATACTATTCACATTTTGAAGAGCTTAAACTGTAATTATGAACTGTTTTATGATCTGAAAAGGAGCATTTCACTGTTTAAACAAAGAACAGCAACAATTATCTCACTGTATAACAACCATATATTAACATAAAGAGGATATGAAAGGAAAATATATGCAGGGGGAGAACCAATGTGGGGCCAACAGTTTACAATCTTCATAACAACAGTGCTGAAGTGCATGTAAACAGGCAGCTGTGGGAAAACAATACAGAACAATGGAAAAGTCATTTTCATCTTCTTTGTCTTCTACCAGGAGTGCCACCGCAGCTCTGAGTGCCCCCTGGCGCATTGATTCAAAGATGAAGGGGAGCCTCAGCAGCAGCGTGATCCTAAACGAGATGACACAGGACTCTGTGGCTGATTCTTTGGACAGGTGCATGCTGGGTGATTTATGTGCACGTCCTCTCGCAGGTCCCCAGGAGCAAATATTGACTGTTTATTTCTCCAAGCTCAAGGCAACAGGGAGGCAGCAATTTCTTTATTTTTGGACCTTAGATAAATTGAACCCCGCAAGATGCAAACGCACCTGACAGGGAGCAATTTTTTTTTAACCTATCTACCCCCCCCCTCCTCCGAAAATGGAGAGGAAAAAACGGCAACTTAATAACGGACATTATTGATTTGTCATCCCTCTTCACAGGCATCCATACACAACAGAGACATTTCAATTACATGGGGGCTTTCCGATTGCCTCTCCACTCACGCCCCCACCAGGACAGGCTACCTGCTGCGGATCAATGATAGACACCCACCAATATTCCTGTAGGTTATAGTGCAGAATTATGTTGTCCGCCTAAAGGTCTACGCACAAAATCAGTGCACAATGTAGCAGACACTGAGGCAGGTTTAAATGATGTGACCAGCTCTTATTCAGTATTTTATGTAGCATATTGACAAAAATTATATGCAGGTCAAACTCAAGTTCTATATGACAGCGAATCAGACTCAAGGACGCGGTGAAGGTTAAAAGCTAAGACGACATTTCTGCCATCAATGCCTGATAGCAGAGATGTAAAATTGAATCTAACATGCTGAACACACCATGTTCAGTCTGGAGGGTCCTGTTTTACCCTCTTTAATTTGCCCTTTACTGGGAAATGGACTGCACAGGTTTTTTCTCAGTAAACTCTGCTCCTGGGGGAAATTGTGTTTAGCGTTATCGGTGGGAGATACACAGGCTCAGTCAGCCAGAACAAACAATTATAGTACAGAGGGCAGAGCAGGGGTGTCCGGATGGAGCGGGCCCACATGCCTATATCACTGAATCCAGAAGTAACAGAATAAGGATTATGCATTATTGAATAATGAGGATCAGAGAGAGCTGCTACTCATTCAGTATTGTGTATTCATATTTCACCTCTTTCATTCTCTTTCTCACCTGTGTTCTTCTGTGATTCAACATCTTTTTCCCACCACACTGCACAGCAAGTAAAGAGACTGAACCCTCCTCCGGCTCTGAGAACATGTGCATCTCACCTGCACTGAGGTAAAAAATTCTGAGACAACATGTGGATTGCACTGAAAAAGGCAAGCAATATATATTGTTTATTCGGTGATTTTGATAATCTGTTTTGATTTTACAAATGGCTGCATTATGTTATTTTGGCGCAATCTTCCAATAAAGCCATTTACCTACTTAGAAACAAGAGCTTCTCACAGGCACAACAGAGGAAGTTGTCAAATTATACTTGTCAGGTTTGCTTTTCTTAAAAATATTGTTTTGTTGGTAACAAGGCTTTACTTTTCTTTCCTAAGCAGCTTTTTGTACTTAACAATCTTTTTATTAATCAGCAGAGATGCAATAGACTGTATTACGCCCTTGATCATTATTATTCTTTGGTCTAGCTCATGTAGACAAGGGAGTGTGCTGAACTTCCACATTCACTCTGGTGTTTTGTTGTTTTTATAATTAACCAGGAATCATCAGGGACCTGTCACAGGTCTTTTCTCAGGGCCAAACTGAGCTAAAACTTAATGTGTGCCTTGATGTGTCAAAACATTGAAAAAGCACACAGAAAACGATTGTGTCAGAGGCTATTTTCTGCTTTCAAAAGCCCAGGAAAGCTGCTGGCTAGACTGAAATAATGATTTTAAAGCTACATGAGGACAGTAGGAGAGGAAATTACAGAGAATTTTTTTTTACATGATGCCTAGGTATATATATATATTTATTTTGAGTTAGTCACACCATGAATAAAGTTTGGATGCTGTTCTGCAAATTACCTTCAGAAACTGCTTATTTGCTTTGGCAGCCTAGTTATTTTTAATTTAGTCCCGTTTTTTTCTCATGACATGTATAGTGTAATTCATTCCTGCATCCCACAACTTGGAAATATTGCCAAAATTAACATTTACAAGCAGTGTTATGGGTTCATTCATGTACCTGTCAACAATAAAGGTGCTTTCAGTCCATAAGTAGCTGCTTGCTTCTGTTCCAGAAGTAAGAAAACCTCAGTCAAAATCCTTCCTATGTTCCCTATAGCTAAAAAAATACAGCCTGGAAACGAAGCTTTTTTATGTTTCACTTCATGTGTGTAGATAAGGGGGTTAAATTTTGAAAAATTGTCTAATAGCCACAGTATGGAGTAACAGTATGGCATGTTGTAAACTTTGCCAACTGGGCCTCAAAATGTTCACTAACCACAAAACTACCTGTGATGGAGGCGGAGAAGGGTGATTAGAAAAACGGAGGGCAGAGTGAGACAGGACAGCGCGACCGCAGTCTGATGGTTGCTGCGACGCTCTTTGCTCCGGTGATGACAGTCAGTGCAGTCGCCTGAACCGTTTTTTGAACCAGTCGGTGGAACAGCCCCTCTGCTGCTGTCCACTGTGACTGACAGGACGGTCAGCAGCCCGGCAGGAGAGACGCTCTGTGGCGCTCTGGGAATTTATAACTGAACTATCAGCAGGGAAACACACTCTTACTTTCTCTGACTGTGTGAATGTCTGCTACTTTTACACAGATGACAAAGAAATGCTATGAAAGTCCACTGTGAAAGATTTAGAGGATCTGTTTGAGTAATGAAAATAATATTCAAAAGTATGTTTTCATTAGTGCATAATCGCCTGAAAAATTTAAATAGTTGTCTTTTTTCGCTTTACAATGAGCTTTTTCTATCTACAGGGGGAGCCAATCCTCTGCCATGTTGCTCCGCCATGTTTCTACAGTAGTCCAGAGTGGACAAACCAAACACTGAGAGATTTTAAGTTGAGTGCAAACTGTAAACTTACCACTAGATGCCACTAAATCCTACACACTGGGCCTTTACAACATGCCAAGTTCAAACATGTTGTGCAGTCTTGTTTGTATCCTGCTTCCACGGACCATGAGACTTTTTCATTTCATTGTGTTTGCTCCCATAAAACTTTGTAACTCTGGTTTTAAAGGTTCGGTGAAGAAATCGCACCCTCATACTTCCATTTGGTTTTATATAAACCTGTTTATATCTACTTGATCTCTGGTGATCCACTGAAGCTATTGACTCAACACAACTTATTAAGCGTTTATATTTTTGCCTATTGCTTGACATTTTTTGATCTGTTTGTTTATGCACTAACAAATACACTAGTACATATATGCGTTTTTGGTCTGGTAGTTTTCTGTTAAAAACTGTTCCATTCATCTTTTTCAAATAGGGCCCTAGAGGTAGATGTTGAAGGGTTAAACTTTACCTTTATTTCAGCAAAACAAAACAACATGAACAAAAGAAGTGGACATTCTTTTTGTCTCTTTTCCGGGAAACTGGCTTGTTTGAAGGAGGAGGATGCTGACTTTACATTTACACACAGCCAACGACTGTGGAGAGATCGCTCACAGAAACACAGCAGAGTGACAGATAGCATCTGTCCCGCAGAGAACTGTGCACAGACACAACATCTGACGGTGTTTGCCAGCTTCCTGTCCTTGTCTTCCTTCTCATCTCATACTATCTACTTAAGTAGCTTCTGAGGGGGTGACATCAGGAACCTGTGTGAATCCTGATAATGCATCTACTGTACAACCCGTGTCAGAGGGACATTTTAGAGACACACACAGACACACACAGGAAGCTAAAGTAAGGACATCTCTTGGCTGTCTCTTATCCACCTGAGCTGTTGCATTTTTTATCCTTCCTGTTGATAAGTCCTTAATTGAGTCTGACGGTGCTTTCAGCTTAATCAACATGAGACAAACAGCATTGACTCATTGGTGCAACTCCAGCCAGTGCAACAGTGGTGTCAGTGTTTGGTTTCCTTCTTTTAAAGTCTCTGCATCCAAGAAACACATCCTTTTCTTCCAGTGATCCCTTTTTATCTCATTTTAAGAAGATTCATTTTTAAAATCAGATTTTTAAAAATCTAATAAAAACCAACCATAAAGAGACGTTTCATGGTAAATTTCAGATGATATTCTTACACTTTTTTTAACATTAAGTGGTAATATTTCAAGTAAAGCAACAATTTTTCACTGTCTGTTAAGAAGGCATTATCATTCATACAGACTACAGTTATTTTCTTCACTTTTCTTCTTGTGTTTAGTAGCAGAGATGGGATATTTAATGAATGCAGCCACTTCGGAGTGTTGTTTTGGTGGTTTGAAGACAGGAAGGCTTGTTCTTGGATGTACAGCTTTAACACAAGATGATCTTTTGAACTTGATACAACATCTGTTGAAAGCCAATCTTTAATCAGCTGCATTGCTATATTATTTATAGGGTGAGTCTGCATATTTTCAAATTCGAACTCCCTTTCTGTTTCTAAATTTAAAATTATTTTGCCTCACAGCCTAACAGCTGAATTTCCATTTTAACATGGTGAGGTAGAGAGAAGGAAAAATTGATCTAGTTCGCTGCAGTAATTGCAATTTAGAGTCTTTGGAAGTAACACTGAAGCGTTAATGATGTTTGGTTGGGGACGGTGTCTTTGCATTTTGGCTCCCCAAAGTGGGACCTGTGGGCCAAAGTTGGTCTGCCATAAGGTTTCATTCAGTCTGCCTGATGTTTCTCATCACACAAATTAAAAAGTTATAAAAAATGAATATAAATCACTGCTTATGCTGTTTCAGTTTTTGTGAGGTGAAAATCCTGCAGTGGAAGTCAGCAAATTAAGGGAAACCGAGTATCTTTTTACAACTTAATGCAAATATAAGAAGTCAGTTGTTTGTTTTAGCCAGTAGCCCACCATTAAGTTTTAGTTTTTGCCCTCGAAGGAAAAAAAGTTCGGGCAACTCTGACATAAAGTATACAAACACTTGGACACACAGATACACAATGCTGCTGTAACGCTGCTTAAATGGTCCCAAGTGCAGACAACCATCCACATGAGTAATTTGTGACTTGAAAAACTAATATTTATTTTCTTTGTTCAGGTAATTGCAACAATCTCCAGCCAGAATGTTTGCAAGAACGCTAACTGAACCAACCACAGATAAAAGCACTGAACTAATTAAATAAATAACTCTTAATGAGGTAAAACTAACTGGAGCAGAGGGAGCTCAGCACAGGTGTCTCCACGATTCCGCCGACAGTACCTGGAAAAAAAAAAGTATGCTGTATATGTGTATGCTATATGTATAGGGAACTTTGCAGGTGTAGCTAGTGATTATTCTAATCTGTCAAAGCAAATGATTATCCATCACACCCAATCCTTTTTTTTCCAAGGAAGGGATCAGATTTTTGTGAGAATCATTTAGAAACACTGAGAAGATTCTCGGTGTTTATGTTATCAGTAGGTCATATGGCAGTGCTTCTCAATCTGAGGTTCAGCAAACTTGAAAAAGGTCACAAAATATGCAGGTGTCCAGAGATTTTTTTTAAAAAAAACTGTGTAGTTACAGAATTGTTTTTTTTTGTCCCAGTTTTTTTTTACATCACTGCCAGTTTCTTGTGCCATACAGTTAAAAAAAATCAAAAATCCGAAACACCAAGGAGGGAAAACTGTTGGTGGATAGATATAAATTGGTTTTCAGTGTATAACAATGAGTCACAAGCAGACAGAAGTCAAAAAGTATTAGTTTTTCAGAACACATTCGCTGGGAAAAAGTGCCAAAGTACACAATTCTAAGGCACCCTGATCACAAAACACTATTATTCTTTTCACATTACGTTTACTGTTAATGAAGTAATAAAAAAGCTATAGATTTCTCGTAAAGTTGTTTTACAGGTGGTATCCTGATGTTGAAGTCATCGCATTGGATATCTGCCTTGATAAAGTTTGCTTTCTGTTTACTCAACCCCACCAGCACATGTAAAACTCATCACAAGGACATGCTTTTGCTTGGTAACAGCTCTAAAAACTATGAGGACAGTTTCCTTGCCATCAGAGTAAATAATAGAACAAGGTTATTTTGTAGTGTTGTCTTGTCGAATTAGAGGATAAAAAAACACGCGATTTTAGGAGCAAGAGGGAAATAAGAACTGAACAGGTAAAGTGCCGCATTCATGGTCAAACCCTTGAGCTTGTGCTTTTAAATTTAAAACTTTTGTGTGAGGCTGCAGATTATCTCGGTGGCTTCCTTTGAGTCAAGGAGAGCTGAATTAGATAAGCCTAATGACTCTTGCACTTCAAAGCACACCCACTTAAATATTAATTTAGACCACATCATTAATTAAAAAAAATGAGGAATTGAATCGGCGGAGTTTTTTAGCAGCAGATGTTATAGATGACAGCGAATGCATGGCCACAGACAGACAGGCACAAACACATGAGGAGAGAGAGTGAGGGAAGGAAAAACATAAACACGATAAACACTAATTAGCTACTCTAATTGAAGTGCACTCTTAAAGTAATTACTAGGCAGAGGAAGCAGTATTTACATTCATAAATAATCCTGACAGCGTGGGGAGCCTCTGCAGGAGGAGAGTCCCTCTTCTTTCCTTTGGGTCTGGAGAAGGTGGGCTTCGCACTCCATAAATCTGTCAGTCATCAATGATATCAGTTACAGTTTACTGCTAATAGCTTTGTACAACAGTTGATTTGTAAGCATAAATCAGTGACCGGCTGCAGTGCAAAACAAATGCTGCGGGTCTTTAAAATAATCTTTATCCTGCAGTACACAAGCTGTAATTGGAATATGGATCAATGCGGTCTCAAAAGCATCCTTACTGTGGCATGTATATCCTTGTAGAATAATTTCTTCATCACACAGTGGCTGGAGCCTTAATCTTGTTTAAGTCTCAGGCCTAAAAGACTATGGTCACCTCTACTGCAAGGCATCGGAGGCTGCCTCAAACCGCTGCTTTTTGCTTGTGTCTTATTACTTTTTAATGAAATAAACCTTTGTGGTCACAGTTCAGTGGCCCAACAGATATGGAAAATCTGTTAAGTGCATGTTTCTGTCTTCAACTAATGAGCCCATTCATTTACACAGCATAATAATAACAGGCCCAGCTAAAGAGAAAAAACTGTTTTGTTCCTGGGCTGACCACTGCAGACTAATTATCTTCAATAGCACATAAGTAAAGAAATATCACAACGAAAAAATGAAGAGTAAAACATTCCTTTCTGGTACTGAACGTGATGACAGCAGCTCCCACCAAAAGGCAGTGAGCGAGGCGCACACAGGTACACAAACATAGTTTCACATATGCACCCCGGTTTGGATGGAAATCATTACTGTTAAATGAGAAGAGCTGGAAAAGCCGCGATCACATCAATCATATGGCAGGACTGAGTCTTTGTCTCACACATCTTCCTGTCAGTTAGTCGGCCCACAAAGACCCTGTGGATCTCAAAGTGTCCCCGTTGTAAAGGAATGTCATTTTATGTGCTACACACAGTGGAGAGATGGATATTTTGACTTTAGCATTGTTATTTATAAAGGTGATAGGTGGCAGAGAGATGTAGCCCCTGGCTGCCACAAGAAATATTGTGTTTTTGGTGGTGACCTTTTCAGGGTTGCTCACTTTTTAAGGCAAAGGGATTTAATGGAAAGTTAGGCTTTATTGAGTTATTTTAACTTTCAGTTATTGTAATATGAATATTGCAAAAACTCTTTTTTCATTACAGTATTATAAATCTGATTCAATATAATGACTTATTCAGGTGAATGTCAGTATCATGTTTTGTTTACAAGGCAAACATGAACTGCGCTAAAAGCTCTTTGAGGCTAAACTGTATGGCAGTGCTGCTTCGAGCCAAGTGTTAGCATTCTAACGTGCACAACAACAATGCTAACATGCTGTATTCAGGGGATACAATATTTAGTCAGATAAAAACCAGTGTCTTCTGAAAAAAGCCTTTTCAAGTTTTCAAAATTCATCAAAACTTCTTCAGGCTGCTATGTAAAAATCACCTCGCAGCCCAGCGTCATTCTTTAAAGGGTTTGCCTAGCTAAGCATGTTAGCATACTAGCATTTTCTTGTTAGCACGAAACACAAAGTACACCTGAGACTCATGACAATGTCATTAGTTTTTCATGTGTTTAGTCACAAACTAAAATACCTGGCAAATGAATTTTTTGATTTGATGATGGTCCAAGGTGTTGAATAGTGTTGCTGTTACAACTCACAGAGGGGATGTGAGCTTGGGCTGGGTTTTCAAAGTATTATGTTTTTTTTTATTTTTAGGGATTTCAAAGGTATGGTTTTCAATACCTTAGAAATACAGATGCTACTTTTTTTTTTAAGGGAAATGCCCTGTCAAGGTGGTGATTTGTGGCGTACACATGACCACCAGAGGTCAGTCTCTGCTGGTGGAACAGGCAACTGAGCTGAAAAAGGTGGCGACTGCGAGTGGTGGGGGAAACTTTACAGAACAACTAAGACCAGGTAATGAGTCAAACTTTCACTATGGTGACAAGTGTCATACAGCAAGAATAAATTGGAAGAAGGGTGCTTATTTCACATCATTTAAAATTCTATTGCAAGGTTATTCTCAACTGCAAGTGTTTTTCTCCAAGAAAACCACTTGCTGTTATGAATCAAATCATTGTAAACACTTTCTCCTTTTCTCTGCACTGTTTCCATATTAATTGGCTCTTGACTGAGCAGTGTGATCCTAATAATTTCTTGAGAGACTTAAGATGTTTTGACATATGTATTAATAAACTGGTTGACAGGTTAAGAGAAGAGGCAGATTTTCAATTTAATTGATTTACTAACTCAGGCTGTCTGCCTCCCTCGGTTAATTTGTGTCTGCCCTGCTCCTTATAGGAATGACCAAATTAAATAGTCTAATTTGAATTGTTCTCAAGGCCCCAGCAGACAGCACAATGTCTTCTTTGTGAGATTGGCCTCCAGGAAATAGCCTTTTATTAAGTTGTCAGTGAGAAGTGCAGGGGGTGGAAATTTTTTTAATAAAATAAAAGTGTGCTTAGAAAGAGGACAAGAACATGGAGGATGGTGTCCTGCTGAGAAGCTATATGAGAGCATAAGACATGCCATTAAACATTTGTTGCTATTATCACACAGAGACTTGTGAAACAAAAGCAGTTGAGTTTATAGATTTTCTGAGACCCCATGATTCATTTAGAAGAGACCAGCTTTGAATGACCACACTAAAACAAAAAAATTAAAAAAGAAGGAAACATATTGAGTATAAAGTTGCTTAAACTTTGAAATATAAAAACACATTAATAAATAAGCTGAAGGGATATCTTTTATTTTCCTTTTTATTACTCTCATAAAGAACAAGTAACTGCCAGAGTGGTCTTATATAACATGATACACATTTTTAAATGGTTTCTAATTAGCTTCCCCAGTCTGACTATTCAAACAAAAGGCAGCAACACAAAAAGGATCAGTGCAAGCAATGTTTCAGCGCTGTCAGGATGAATTGAGATACTGATTGTGGTCTCGAGGGTTTCTTTAGATATCTGAGGAGGAAATGAATCTCAGTGACAACTGGAGATCTTAAGCTACACTTTGGTGAGTAGAAAGACCCCCGAGGGAGCAAAAGGAAAATTAACCTGCAGTCAGGTAACACTGACAGATTGAGACCTGAATGCACATTATATCTATATACTGAGGCTTAGTTAAACACAGAGGAAAGAGGGAGCAATTCTCAGGCTACTCACAGTGATTTGGGTGCTCGTACTAAAAGTTTTATGAAGCATGAATTTCATTTTCTAATCTATTTGATTTATTGCCCTCTGTGGATCTCTGCGAATGTGTGCACTGTGGGCTGGTGTTTGTTGTTTTAGCACATTTACCACGCCAGCCGTTTTAGTTTTTTAAGAAGATTTAAAGGTTTTTGTAGTTTTTAGAAAGTCGTTAGTTTCAGTTCATTTCAACAGGATGCTATTATTAGCAGGAGTCTGACCCTTGTTTGAGTCTGATCCTTACTCTTCTGAAGCTGTGATTCCCATATGAGGACAATGGTTACTGTTGATTGTCTCATGTTAAGCTAAACAAGGACGTTTTCCTGAACTTAATCAAGTACTTTTGTTGCCCAGATGTTTTCAGCTAGCTTTTATTTAAAGGTTGAAGGTTAAATGTTACTTATTTTTTAAATCTAATTTGGCCACAAATAAGACTCTTATGTGTTCATGCATATGCGAGGCATAGTGATGAAGTGATCAGGGGGGCATTTCAGGCTCTAGCATGATACCAAGTTAGTTTATGTCGAAATAAAATAGCTCTCTAATGACTGCAGTAATTATGACAGAAGCAGAGGAGGGAGTCAGGTGATGTTAATATTGAGTTGCAAAGTCCATGGAGGGAGGAGGTCAGCTTGGTTTACTGGGTCAAGTAAACACTGTAATTTAACTCAGGAGACCGCTGTTTGTTTTTTGTTTCCAAATTACTGAATGTACAGCTTGTTTTTTAAGTGTGTCCATGAATAATCATTTCAAGCCAGACCACAGTCTTTCTACTCATCTAAGTAAGTCATTTTTGAACACAAACCTGACCAAACCATAGTGATGTTTAATCAAATCATTATCAAAACATATCTTTGATCCAGGATCCAACAAGATATTCAGTATAGGCAAACTGTTATTTGAATGTGATTTTTGCTTTCGCAGTAGGTGGTGTTTTTTTCATTCTTGTGACTGTGTCTTTCCAACACAATATGCTAATCAATTCACACCAAGCAAAATAAAATAGTAATGTGAACGCAGCATGGTATGTCATTGTGCAGCCTCGGAACACACACACATTTATAGATCTCAACATCTGACAGCAAAAAAACACAAAAAATAGTAATGGAAGAAAATAATACATAATAATAATGATTATAATACAACCTATGCACCAGAAAAAGAATTTCCTGCTTTTTTTCTTGTCATTATAACGCAATTTGCTGTCTCAATCAAAGCAAATTCACTGAAAACAACGAGTGAACACTTCACCCAGATGAGAGGAGAAAGGATGCTTTTAATCAATTCACTGCTCCGTCTGATGAGACGGCAGCTCTGACTGTAACTGTGGCCATCAGTCCTCAGTTATGATAACATTTTATTCACCAGCCTCATTTCTGATTCATTGGGGTGAAGCAACTCTCCAGATTTCTAGCAGCAGGAAGAAAAACACGAGAGATCAGTCAGAATTACAAACTAAGCGAGAACATTGAATTTACAACCCAGAACTGTCCATCCCAAACCTCCATTAGATTTTTAAAGCTTTTTCCTTGTTTAACATTGATCTATGGGGTATGGATTTATTAAGTGAAGGAATGCAGAATATGCAGAGTTGGCATGTCGTCTCTGACCTTATTAGTCCCCACAAATACACTAAAATAAGATTGAGGAAATAAGAATAATGAATAAACAGACAACAGATACACAGAAATGTAAACCACAATCACCCAATATGGAACCTCCCGCCAGTGCAGGGGCTGTATAAATGAAACATAGCATGCACTCGATCTGCTGCAACAAATGAAGTAGATCATTAGTTAAATTTAGCATATTATCAGAAAGCAATAACTCTCTGTGCATTGTATTATCCTCTTTTGAGATATGACAAGCAGCAAATGAAAATCACTACATGGATATAAGGTGCAGTAGTACCATACAAGCAGCTGCAGATATACTGGAGATAGAGTTAGTTACCACAAAAGAACAGAAATACAAGCAGAAAAACACCAGGTTTTGTGTAAAAAAAAAGCCAAGTTGAGTTTCTGTTGAAGCTTTTTACCCCAGAATGTTATGAAAGTCACAACCGACAGATATAGACAAAACTGTTGCAATACAAGCAAACACAAGCCTGATGTGAATTTAAATTAAAAAACAGTCTTAATTTAGATGGCTCATTTTGAAAAGTAATCCAAAATGTCAGACGGATGCACACAATACTCAATGTTTGACTATAAATTTGTACTGTATAACAACATTTTCTGTGTTTTCAAATGTTTGATCAAATTTCACCCAAAACTAACTAAGAGATCCTTGATTTCTTTTTTGTTCAACAGAAATTCCTCCCCACAAGTTTGACTGTTGTAAACAGTTCAGTTTGAAATAGACAAAAATATTCCTGACACAGATCATTGCTTCAGCTTGTGAGAAGGTATTTGGAAACAGTGTCCCATCACTGATGCAGTCGGTAAGTCACCTGCTTTGGGAAAACAAAGGGTTCAGGGTTTAAATCCCCAGCTGGCCAAGTCTTAGTATTACACCTCATGCAAGTGCATGTATCATGTTTTCAAGCAAACAAGAAACAAGCGTCCCAATGCTCGAAAAATCCTCTTGGACCCTGATCCTTGCGGCTGTATTCATTTTTAATATTTCTCAACAATATAAATCAATAGAGGTAAGGTCTGAAAGTGGGCCATAAAAAACATCAGCCATTACATAAAAGTCATTCAGGTGCTAAAACATCACCCAGGATTAGATCTGTGAGGGAGAAATAAAACAGCAGCACAGTATGCAGCCACTTCATGAGGACTGAGACCTTCCCTTACTGACTGTGTATACTGAGTATGTCACACAGTGATATATTTAAACATGGAATTACCTTACCAACTAAATCTGCTGGTTCTATAACTTTTTTTTAATCTTCCTGTAAGCAGTTTGGGGCATTCATGTGTTGTTTTGTGTTATTATAAAGATTTGATAACCTTAATTTTCTGTATCTCAAACCGTCCGTCAAAGTGCTCATCTCGTTGCCCCTTGCAGTCATTTACAACTCCATCACATTGTGTACAAGAACGTATCTCAGCACGGATCCTTCTCTCAAGTGTTGAACTGAGTAGTAAATACTGTATAAAAGAAGTTTACAGAAGAGTAAACAGAACGGTAACCATACTTGACACATTGTGGTACTTCAAATGTATTATGTGAAACTATTAAAATATTTTGGATATTTTCTTTTTACCCAATTTGGCGATAAGTAATCTAATGACAAGAAATAAAATGAAAGGTTATATCTCTTTTGTGCACTGTGGGTGTGCTCGCCATAAACACAGTCACAATTTTGCGTAGAATAGTAGGTAAGTTGTGGTGGAATAACCATGAAAGAAAGAAGAATAGAAGACTAAAAGATAAAGCAAATTGGAAGTTTTAAAAGGTAATATTTCTGATGATAATCATTCCTCCATTTGTTGAGTACGATTTTTAAACATCAATCTGTTTATCCACTTTAATACAACCTGAAATATGCCACTAATTTCTGTGCCTTGTGAAAAACAAAGTCATATGGGCAGAAAATCTGCAGATGCCAAACATAATGCCGTAGTCAAAAATATTGCAACTTGATCTGAACATCTTCTCTGTAGTTCATGAGGTGTCTACTCCCTTGTCACTGTTGAACATATCCAAATTTATTTATCAATGCAAATAACCCAAGCCCGAACCCTTCAGTGGTGCATGCAATAAACTGAACTGTTCCCTGTGCGCACACTGAGCTGGAAAATACAGCTTAATCTTCTCCAAGACTGCAGTGTATCCCACCAGTCATCTTGGCCCCCACGCTGGGCATGTGATTGAACTCTCCTGGGTGCATGTGAGGTGCAAGAGGCATGGAGCGCCAAGGTCCAGAAGCCACCCTGCGGCCTCCAGACAGGCAGGGCGCAGGTTAATGAAAACATCAAACAACTCCCCGCGGAGCTCAGATGAATAGAAAACTGCCACGACGATCACGGCCCCCTCAGGAGCGGGCCTTAAAAATGATCCACACAAACAATAATCTGCTATTCAAGTAAACACAAACAGCACATTTATAGAGGACAGAGAGTACACTGCACTTCATCTTCTTTATACCCTCACACAAAGCAGAAATGTACCTAATGAAATTATTTCTCTCCCAGCTTTTAAAGATAAAAGATTACTTTCTCTCTTAAAGGAGGAAATCTTTGTCGGGCTTTTCATGCAAATATCTGTAAATAAATATCCTCCTATTTGGACTTTTCAGTCCATTATCTTCAGCATCTCATTCTCAAGCGAGAGGTTGCATTTCTATTAAAGCTCCCAAAGTTGAAATGAAAGAAAAAGCATGTGTATTTTTTTTCAATGCCTTAATAGTGATCCGGAAATGTTATGCATGCAGTTATTACATAAAGCATTTTAACAAGTGTAATCCCATGAATAAAACCTATTGAATGCCCTCCCACCATATCTGTCCTACTTAATGTAAGTGTATTATTAAAGCACGACGCTGCAGTCATTTAAACGGCCTGTGCAGTGAACATTATGTGAAGTGCCACATATGCTTTATGATGCTCAGTGCTGTGTGTGAGGTAAGCAGTTTTAAAGCCTGATTATCTAAGCACACAATTATATCGTGATAAATTTAACAATAAGAAGAAAATTCTGAAACAGGCAGCCTTCCAGTCTGAGCTTTTGTTGTCTTTAAAATCACGTTAAAATTGTAACAAGATTTAAACCCATATTTCCCATTTTTGTTCAATAAACGCACCTTTTCCAGCTCTGGAAAAAAGAAAAGCCCATCATAACTTAAAGAGTGCTCTGCTCAAACAAATGTTAGTACAAACGAGTAAATTTAATTCAAGAAGTTCTTAAAATGTGTTTTTTGATGTTGCATTTGAGCAAACAAAACTAGAGCAACAAAAAGCTTCTTTTTACAGTGGTTATGTAACCAGCCCCATGTTTGCAGGGGCAGCACTACTTGAAATGACCAATTATTAAGTGTACAATTTAGTCCCTAAAAAGAACATGTGCAGCTTTTTCTTTCTACAAAGGTCAGATATTGTTTTAATGTGAGGCCTTTCACCAAAGCTACATTACATTTACAAGCTAACTTAAATGAATCAGACTTGTAGACAATTGCACTTTGTTGTCAAATTAAGCCAAAGGGGGAAAAACATTAGCACTTTTGACAATAATTAGATCATATTATTTAGCCATGGATAAAAATAACATGAGAGTGATCAAACATCACAGTGATATTACATTTTGTAAAAATGGAGCATCACATTATGACACAGCGGAGAAAGTGTCATTAACAACAAAATTAATTACGGCTCCATTCAGCTGCGTCACCTTCAGGTTTCTGCTTTTGTGTGAGCCGCTTCTGTCACACTGACACGTCACAGCGAGACATCTGAATAAAACAGTAACTTCTTTAATGTTTTCTTAACATCTGTGTTCATGGGTGAAGGCAGCAATTTCAAGAGTGTGGGTGTTTTGTGCCTGCTCGTGTTTTTCTACTGTTTGTCAAAAAAAAGAGTCAATATTAATTCTACCTTTTTTTTCTTCTACCTGTCGTGCCATTCCATGCAGTTTCTGAGAGACAAGGTCACTGTAAGATTGTTATGTTGCAGATTCTGTGGCAGCACAGAAACAGCCACCTCTGTTGTTCACAGTGAGCAGAAATTATGAAAGCATGGATTATCGCTTTCACCTTGTGCTTTTACCTTGGGGACAATTTCCCACTGCCCTCTGTGCTTATTGGTCACTCCTTTTGTATCATTTCATCCAACTAAGTGGAAGTCAATCTGGAGCGCTCGCTTAAGACCCCTTGGCTGCAAAGAAATGGGGAGTTATGTGAGCGCAGAAGCCCTTTGTAGCACATAAATCAACCCTGCGACACTCTTGCAGGACACCTTGCTTTTTCTTAATTATTCCCATTAGCTGCTGAAGCGTCTGAAGCATGTATCAATGTCTTTGGAATCGACTCAACGGATTGACCAGGACGTGAGGAGTTATGTTGAAGAGTTAGAGTTATCAGGCTCATTGCAGAGGTGAAAAACAAATGGCGAAATATTCATCCATGTCTAACAAGGACTCGAACATTATGGGTTGTCTGTAATCCTTCAAATTAAGGGTTAATTATGAATACCACATTAATGGGTTATCAATAAACTCAAGAGTCTTCCTCTACTCGTTAATAAGAGAGAGCTATAGTTAAAGACAAACCAGTTACATCTGATAAAACCATACAGATGCTATTCATCTCACAGAGGATAAAAGGTGCATGACATCTCTTTCTCCCTCCACTGGTCAATGATCTTACTTATGTGGAGCATGGAAATCAATAGGAACACAGAAGCCTCGGTTTCCAGTGGTGCAAAACTGACTGCAAGATTTATTTGGTTAATTAGTTGAAAAGAAAAAAAAAACAATAAAAGATGCAATCACCCCGTCCACAACATCCTCCTTCTCCCCTTCACATTCTCTCGCCACTACATCAAAGACTTAATAAATGCCTGCAAGCAGTCTGTGCAGAGAATACAAATAAATGCTGGGTAATGGCGATGGAGATAGAGAAACATAGCCAAAGTCTATCTGTGTAAAAACAGACAATAGATGCAATTTCAGTTTTGTTTTTCTTTAACAGAATTGTTATGATTAAAATCAAAGTGTAATAACATTATTAACTTCATTGTGCTGACAGCAACAATGGCCCCCAAATTAAGAAGACTGGAACAATTTCTGTGGCTGGACACAATGAGATTTGAGGCCAATTAGAAGTGTGCAATGACTGTTATTAACTTATGTATTATCAAATCATGTTGGA
The DNA here is from genome assembly GCA_029814765.1 of Acanthurus leucopareius. Classification (NCBI taxonomy): domain Eukaryota; kingdom Metazoa; phylum Chordata; class Actinopteri; order Acanthuriformes; family Acanthuridae; genus Acanthurus; species Acanthurus leucopareius. The sequence continues at coordinate 9,196,196 of JAQMCX010000057.1, read as the reverse complement.
ACCACTAATCTCAATTTTACTGTTTTATAACTGTTGGCAGGTATTAATTGTTTAATTAATTCATATGTAATTTCAATCTCAGATAAGCAGATGGTCATATAGTCTGACACTCACAGGATCCCGTCTCTCCATCAGAGAAGCCAAGCGTACATGGTATTTTTCTAGTAAACCAGTATTTCTCCAACTAAATATGATGTGATAATACAATCTAGCCTGAAGATTCTGCAAGATTTAAGGACTCAAGGAGTTCTTAAGTCAGTGTTAGTATATGACAACTAGGCAAGAGGACTCTGGCATGAAGTTTAAAGTAAGTAAGGTGACTTTAATATGATATTATTTTGTAAGTTACTTTTAGTGTTTTTTGTGTCAAGAACTGTAAGTATACAATGCTCAACATAAGTGAAAAGGGAATGAGACAGGTCACTCAGCTACTTCCATCATCAGCTCCATGAGAAGATTGTTTCTAGCTAGTGAGTTTCTATTTTCATTAGCCTGGCGTGGCATTTTAATTGCCCTGGCAGTCCTTGTGGTTGAGTCCTGGATACTCTGTGGAGTTTTTGATTACTAAGTACAGTTTTGCAGCAACATTTTCACATTAGTTCTGTTTTGTCAGTTAGTTTGAACAGTGCAGGCACACCAGAATGCATGTGCAAACACACACAAAGCTGCCAATACTTTTATTATAATTTTATTAATCTCTGGTATGTGAAAATTTGCTTATATAGAAATGATCGTCATCGTCGGCACGCTCGTTAGGGCATTTTGTAATTGTTTTTTTTACAATCTTGAACAGAGATTTTGTGTGTGGAAAATATCAGTTTTTAAAAAATAGCTGACTGAAAGAGACTGCAGTGTGTTTGAAGCAATCACGTTGGTCAATTTGGAGTTAAAAACAACTTAAATTGAAGAACTTGTTGCACTCAGTTGCTCTTAAATCTTAACCTTTTCCAAATTAAATTCCAAATTAAACTTAAGTATGTCAGTCTATTTAATTGGTCAGTTAGTCAACAGGAGCTCCACAGCCAGTTTCCCTGGTTTCAATTAGCCTGACTGCAGAGGCACACATCTCTACATCATGACAGGCCTCTAGAGGGGTGTTTGCATCTCTTATAGGAGCACCAAGGTGACTCCTGCTGTTTGCCACTATGCTGAATGCAACCTTCTGATAAGATAAGAGAGGGGCATAGAGTTACTGCCCCAGAGATACAAGCTAAAGAGGAACAAGCTTAGTAAGCACAACACTTAGGTCCTATATAATGCCTGAGGATCAGTCTGTTCCAGACCTGGGCATGATGGTTCTGCCTGGAAGTCCTAAAACAACCAAACTATTTTACCTGGGAAGCTAAAAAAACAACAAAAAAAACTGACTTTCATTGTGAAAGTTTGCTCCTTCCTGTCACAGCTGACATTGATGTGAGTGACATCTGTCAGAAGTTGAGAAGGGGAGGACAGCCAGGATCTGTTAGCTAAGCTACAAATTCAGCATACTTTTTGTGAAGCTTTTGAAACCCTGAAAGATTTTTTGCATAGTTTATCAAAAGTAACATATTTATCTAAAACAGTCAGTCCTGTATATTAGGTTCAAAGACTTCTGCATGCTATTTTTTCTTAATATGATGATTTTTAGAGTGATTTTTGATACAATAAATGCTTAAAAGTAAAAAAAAATGTTTTCTATGACTGAATTTAGAGATGAAACTAAAGGTGACAGCACAACAGAATTTTGTTTGGCCCCCAGCAACAGTTTGGGTTGGTTGTCCACTTTGGGTCTATTCATAGATTTTTGAGTGTTTCCTCAGGTTTATTTTAAATTTTTTTTTATGGCTTTACTCACAAATATGGACCTAAACCACAACCTAAGAGACCCCTGGAAGGGGCTTTAATCCTTGAAGATATAATCAAAGGTGAATTTTATTGTTTCTTCTCACTTCACTTGGCTTTGACCCCACCCCCCCCCCCCCCACTAAAAAAACCCCCACTACAACATGAAGTTAAAAGCCAAAAGTAAGACTTTATTGTTGCCATGCTTTTACAGTAGCATGCTAATGTGTACTCACAAAAGTTTCAATTCTAAAAGGCCTGAAGGGGGTTTCGTCTATAGGCCCCCTGGACGCCTCTGAAATCAAAGCTGAAGGAGAACTGTTCACTCACACTGCTGTCATTGTACTGAAGGGCAGCATCCCTCACAGAAAAAAAGTTTGATTTTGTGGCTGCCATGTCTGGAAGTAATTTTCAAGCACGCAGCGGGAGGTGGTTGGTACAATGGCTGCTCTCGGACAGAACATGTTAGCCTCTGCCAGACAGCAAGAGGATTGCTCAAAATTGCCAGCAGTATAGCACAACTGTGTCAGGGGGTGCAGTCAATAAGCCATCTGTCTCTCCGACTGAACAAGAACATCCTTTCAGGAAGAAACATTTTGTTCTCGTCGGGAACATTGTGATAGGGGTACAAAAAAAAAAGAATCACAGTTTGAACGAGGATTTGATTTTTATTTGTAAGGTTAGATTCATATTAGCATAACAGACTGCATTGGTAGCTTTTTTTTAAAAAAAAAGCAGGGCACCCAGGTGATTCAGTGCAATATGACTGTTTTTAGACGGTTTGTTGAAACCTCACCTGCTATATAACCCTGAGGATTATGTGGCCTGTATATTACATTGCTCTCTACCAACAAAACAACTAAAAGGAATAGACAAAAGCAAAAAAATCTGTAATTTTGCAGCTGCATGTTTTATTAGTCAAGGTTATGCCTCATACCTTAAGTGAAATAACCATATTGTGGAGCTCAAAACAAGATGCTTCTTTTTATATTAAAAAAAAGAAAGAAAGCTGTAATAAGTACAGTGATGGAAATTGAATGTGTCCTAACAGCCCAGCGCACGCTTTAAAAACGTCCTAATGTGTCTGCACCTGTTAGTTCATCTGTCTGTTTGTCAGAGATGTTTCCCAGACATCCCAGATGCCATTTTCAGATACCTTGGGAGCGTTACACATCCCCCCTCACTGCATTCCGGTATCTACAACATTACAATGACAAGTGCCCTAGTAAGTCGCTTTTACAGGAATAAGCAAGGTGACATGTTTGTTAGTGTTAGCTCCAGAGGGCCTCTGCATCAGTCATGAGGGGTGACATGTTTACTTTTTCCCTTTGCCATTCTTGCACAGGAGTTTTTTTAGAGCAAAGCGAGCTGGAAAGGAAACTGCTCTGACAAGCTTTATTTGAGGTCATCTTATAGTCTGACATTTTCTCATATCAACCTCACAGTTTTTCCATGAGTTGCTACTTTAGTATTCAATCTGCAACGTGTTGGCCTTTTTCTCACATGCAGTCACATGTGTGTGCACATCCCTGAGCTGCTCAGGAACATTTCCTGCATGAGGTCATGTGAGCAGTGATGAATATACTTGAAAATCTGTACAGCCAATTTCATACCACAAGACCTTGTAACATTTCAGAGAGAATGCCAGTATGGCTGTGTTGTGAATTAAAGCAGAAACACTGCAGGGACAAACATGCAAAGGCTCATGTGTTTCTCCTTGCAGGAGCTTCACTGTGACCAAAAGAGTTCAGCGCTACTCAGGTTGGTTCACATATTGAGCTAGCAAACCAACCACAAGACTGCGCCGATGTCGTACCTGAACTAGGCACTTTAACACTCTTTTAATGTTTCTGTCAATGTATCTAATGTGAATTTTTGGTTCAAATAGATCCTAATAGCAAATTATTATTTCACAAACTTGTTAAGTATGAAATACATTAGAAGACCATTGACACCTGCAAAAACAGCTTTTGTTGAGATGTCTTTTGACACATTAACGTACATAATCATTCTTTTCTAATTCTACGCTTCTTCTTGTTCTTATTGAGTTTTAATATAAGTGTTGTAGTCCTGCCATTGGCTGGACTGTCTCTTGCCCCATCTCTTCCAGAAATGCATGTGTAAAAAAAAGAGCAAGAGGTAAATGTTCCTGAATTTAGCTGCTTGTGTGAATACTAAAAATCATGCTGCCTGAAAAGCTATGCTAGTAATTTTCTGGGAATTATGAAGTGAAGTGAAAGTGGCCACCATCACTCATTACTCCCTCCTTTGGCCGCTGGCTCGAGGCACAAATCACAGTACTCCCATTTTGTTTTATCTTTCCTTATTACCAGAAAATACAGACGATATGTCACTTGACAAATACACAAGATACACTTATGCAAAGCACCAATAATTTCAGCTTCAGAATCCAACGCTTGTGGTTGTTACAGTAGGTGGTTCTGATTCATACAAAACAAAAGCAACATACATACATTCATGCAGCATAACTTGTACTTCAGGAAAAATAAGTAGATGTGTGTTAATGACAGGCCTTTTGAGTTATTAGTGGATTTTTTTCTTCAGGAGGTGCAACATGTCATAGAAAAGGGGTTACCTATGTTTATCTCCTCCCAGTGAACAAACAAACCATAAAAAGGAAACTTTCTAACCTCTTAATGTCGAGATTTGGTTAAAGCAATGTGACTGAACAAATTCTACAGTCTGCTTGTATTTACACAGACAAGTCAGACTCATATAGCTGCACAGCTGCAACCCTTCTACACATCAACAATTTGAATATTGGAATATTAGGTTGATTTTCCTCATAGCACACTCAGCTTGATATGCACAGGTGCTGTTACAAAATGACACTGTTGCACACCAATAAGAATTTCATGGGTTGTTGCTTGTGCTTTATCCATGTAAACTATCTATTATGTGCACAGTTAGAGGAACTCTGTGCATTTACAAGAAACACAATCAGCAGCTGACAGGCAAATTCTCTCTGAGCAGCATTAATTTATGCTTATGCAGTATGGTTCAGCTGATCTCTATCTTCACACGTATGCACAACATGCCACAAGCCGAGACAGACACAACCACTTGGCTGAAATTCATCTTTTTATCCTTCAACTAAACCCAATGGTACAACATGAGAATCGAATCCGAGATCAAAAAGAAGTCTATCTCTGGCTCTTTTCACCTAAAAGGGTTGTTTTAATGCATTACATAGTGCTTCAATCCACCATGCTTTTAGTGATTCTTCTCAGTTTCTCTGGTTAATTATTGATCAGAGGAGTGTTTAGAGCCATGAATAATTAAGAGGCCTGTGTTGTGGCTGTCAGAACGGTAGTGATCACAGCAACATGTCAAAATAACATTGAGCGAAGTTCTAAATTATGCAGGGTTGCAATCACACTCATTTAGGGATCCTCTGACCAATTACTGCTGAATCAGTGCAGAACTGCAAGGAAATGCTTGAGACAACACAACACGAGACAAGGAGCAACCTTACCAAGCTCGGCACAATACAACATTAAGTAACATAACACAGCACAACCTGGCATAACATAACATAACATAACATAACATAACATAACATAACATAACATAACATAACATAATGTAACATAATGTAACATTGCATTTTATAACATTTATCACCGTGATACGGCATACCATTGCATAACATAACATAAAATAATAAGCCATAACATGACATAACGTACTTGTATATTACAATATATTTTCTAAGTTCTTTGCTCATATTTCTACAAGCAGTAGCTTTACAGTCTGGTCACATGCCCATAATACTTATCAGAGTTTATCCCTGATAAACACAGATTAAAAAAATTTTCAGCTCAGGGCAGATAATAATGATCCACAATCATAGTCCTTGAAATCAAACAGGCTTTAAATGTAAAAACTTAACTTCTGACTTTTTCCTGGTTGAATTAAGTTGACTAAGGGTCTTTGGTCATTACTATGCACATTTACATAAATGAGAATATTTTCAAAAAAAAAACTTGAGTCAGACTATTGTCAGAAATTTAGTGAATACATGCCATTGTTATGCACTAAACATACTGAAATCTCTTTGTTTGAGACATGTTCCTTTTCTATACAAAGAGTTTGCTCTAAGTCACGTTTTAAAATAGTTTCCTGTGTGTGCACCATGACTTTCAGAGAGTTTAAAGCATTGTTAACTGAACTGAGTTCACTGGGGGATGATATTCTGCATGCTGCTGTTATCCAATAGTCTCAATACTTTTTCTTACTGCAGGATGATTAGGTGACTAGCCTTGAGAAGAGTGTCATCATAACAGCAAACTGTTAGAGTAGAGATCAGAGACCTGAGTCAGTTTTTATCAAAATTTTCTGACTGTCTGGAGTTAGACACTGATTGTGTCTGTAATGGAAGAAGCTCTCAGTTCAAGAATATGCTCGTGTTGAACTTACTTACTAGAAATGATGCAATTTCAATGTAAATGTATGTTTCATTTCAGATCCTGTCTCACAAGTAATTCAGTGTAAATTTCAAAATGCCAAAGGTATATAAACAAGCTAATGTCCTCCTAGATGTTACATAGCCGTTATGTAATCAAACACTGAACAGTCTGACACTGACCATTAAGATGAACATCGGTGGCTCTGAGCACTGTGACATGCTGCAGCTATCAGCAGTGACAGTCGTCAGGAAGCCTTATTCTAAAATGGACATCAGACAGTTCAGAGAGCCATCAGAGAGTCATCATCCAGCAATTTGCTTCGCTCCTCTCCCAAACAACGTTTCACAACACAGCAGATTGGTCTCGCTCCTCACTGAAGAAGAAACTGAAGAATACTGGAATACTAGAAGAGTTCATTTGTAAAAACAGATAAATGCCATTCTTAGATGAATAAAGCGGTACCAGTATGACTGACATTTCCTTTGGGTGCACAATAAAAGAGCATGGTTATGGAAAATTAAATTTTCTTAGCTAGTTTATTGAAAAAGCACAACACCAGTTCGACTAATGCTCAGCGGAGTGCAAAAAAAAAAAGGATTTTGTAAAATAAATTCAAAAACGGAGATGTGTTTCAGCAGATTAACCCTTTGTAATTAGTAGGAATGAGACAACATTCTTCTCTGCATAATAAATTTTCACAACACATTCATAGTCGTATAATTAAAAACTTTTTTGTTTTATTTTGTTTTTTTAATATCAATGATTAAACATATTATTTTTTTTGTCACTGTTGTTAATTGTCCCTGGCTTTGTGCATTTGCTAACTCTTCCAGCTCCAGTTGACGCAACATGACTGTGACTAATCTGTGTTGCCTACACCAAATCACATAAACAGACCCACAATTTTCTTAAGTGGTGTGTTAGAGGACAAATCTTGGCATTTACTTTTTCCCACTGCCTCCTTACTCTGTGCTGTGTGTGCCTCTGTGTGTGTGTGTGTGTGTCTGTGTCATCTGCAGGCCTCCTGAGTAGGTTGTGCAAAGAAGTAGCATTGTCTTACTACACAGTAGGTGTCAGATCATATATCCTTTTTAGACTGTTCTATTTACAACAATTCAACCAACGTTACATATTATTTTGAGAATATTATTTGCAGCATTATTGACTAAACGTCCCTTAGAAGACAGATGACTTTAGTTCTAGCCTACCTCATGTTGCATAAATCTGTTACTTTTTTAAACATAAACCCCAACATTGCCTTAAGCTTGGTGTTACTACTTCTCATGACTGCTTAATGGTGAAACAATGTCTCTATTCCATCTTTGTGGATTTTATACAGAGCAGCAAAGTAGAATAATGGTCCAAAATACTCACCTTTGCTGTATAAAATGAGCTTCTATTTCCCCTTTTTCACTCAATCACATTTAATTGCTCTTTACCTAAATGTGTTAAAAGAGTAAATTGACTGTTTCCCTCTAATCTGACACACCAGATGGTTTGTTACACATAACAAGAACTTATCACTACTCAGCTAACACAGGCTTGGGATGCTTTCAAAATTTTATTTACAAGCTAAAGAAAAATTACAAAACAGAGAGAACATCTGAATGACTCTGACAATAATAAATAAGAAAGTAAACACGAGAACTTCAGTTTCACTGTGAAAAAATTCCCACCCGCTGCAAAATGTGGCATCCCTCTCCCTGCCATGTACACAACACCCAGTGATTGCCTTTACATGGTGGAAGAGGAGAGGAAGAGACCTGGTTCTGTTGGCAGAAGTGCTTGTAAATTGCATTAGTCTAAGCGATATGTATAAGAATGAATTACAATTAGGGCCGGGACTTTAACGCGTTAATTTCGATCAATTAATTATAAAGATTTTAACACAATAAAGATTTTAACACGATTAATTGTTTCCTTTCCAAGAGTCCGCATGCGGAACCTTCCTACTCACGCGTTTCTGGT
>JAQMCX010000057.1:9087950-9187877 GCA_029814765.1 Acanthurus leucopareius | reverse complement strand
GCTGTATATACTGTATTGATTCCTTACGAATATATATATAAATATATATATATATATATATGTATTAAAAAAACAAACACATGGTTCCCAGTGGTTTTCTGGTGCCATGCCTGCATCAATGTGCTGCACAGATGTCTGAGCGAAGGGCGAGGGAGTGAGGCATAGCAATCTTCATCCCAACCTCCTAACTCAACACACTGACATATGGACTGCCTGTCAATTGCAATTATTAATTTGATATTTTCCAGCCCCAGGGGTTAGGCACAACATGCTGCCCAAAGTCAGTATAATTAAATTACCAGAGCATAAGTAATGGCTGGCCATACACCAGTGCTTCCTGTGACACAACTTTTAATTTTGCCATGCTGGCTCTGTGGGTAAAAAATAGGATATATTGAATTGATGACTGCAGACAGTCCTCCAGGAGGGTGTGTTTATTGGTGGCTCAGTGGGATGGAGACACACATTGTTTTTTGTGCAGCAATCATACGCTTTAGATGGATTCTGCAGTTGAATAATGTTAAGGGTAAGAATAAGATCCCTTTAAGGGGTCTATTTAATTTCTTGGCAGTTTAATGGAAAAATTACACACACAGTATTTGCTGTTACTTTTAATTTGTTGTTGTTTCTCTTCTTTTCTACAACACCCTGCAGGACAAAGTGTTTGATAAGAACAAGAAATGTCACTGAAACAGCATTTTTCAAAACAAAATTACAGCATTCTTTACAAAATAAAAAACATCAATAGTTGAAATTATAAAGAATGAGAAGAAGCGCTACAGAAGGATAATAGAGGTAAACAGACACATAACACATATAATTATAATCAGCAAAGCTTCATGTACCTGTTATCTTTAATAACTCTTATATTGGACAAATCTGCAGTGTCAGTGCAGAAAGTGGGGCTGTGTGGAATATTTTGGAAGTCCGAAAGCTTCAAATTATAAATCAATATCAGATAGATGAGGTTAGTGTATTATGAAGTTTTGAGTCATGTGTATGTTGGTCAGGTGCAGCAGAGGAAGCAGTAGTTATCCTGGAAACAGGAGTTCAGTTGTGTGACATTAAAGGGTGTGGGTACCACCACCTGACGGTGCGTTGGGCTGCTTGCAGCAAGTTTGAGTGCAGGAGGGATAAGACACCATATTTTTAAAAAACATTTGCATAGCAGCTAAGAGGGTTAACCATTCATGTTGAACAGTGACCTTACCATATTATATTTCCATAACCAAAATCTTTCCCAAAATTTAACCATACTGTGTGCAAGTACTGCAAAAGCAAGAAAACAAATATTAGTAATAATAAGAAAAACAGTTTAGCATGTTTTGTAAATTTGCTTTGGGGAAGAATTTATATATTGACTTTAGCAGCCTTTCAGGATAACACGTCACTGCTGTATTACCCTTTTATCAGGTGAACTGTTACTGGATTAGAATTTAAACTCAAAATTAACTTCTCCAGCTCATTTTAGAAATTACAGACAAACTCAGCTGACAGGTGTTCACTGCACTTACCTGTCAGCGTCTCATGGCAGGAAACTCGGTTGGTGATCATTATGTAAACAGGTCAATGCAAGTATTTAAAGAATCTCTCCTGGAGACATCACCTAAGCTCTCACATGTTAGCCTTGTTCCGCTAGATTAATCCCAATCAATATTAATTAATGCTAATCAATGCAGTGCAATCTTATTCACCCTCAAAGGAGTGGACCAAAGTAATGAAATTAATGAAGTGCAGTGTTTGAGACTTTGGCCAGCAGCCTCTGGTGTTGAGAAACATCTGCTTGCAGCACACTGCATACACAGCTGTGCCTTGTGATGGCTCTTTTTATTGTGATTTGTGGTTCAGTGTCTCCTTTGAGGGTACACTCTCCTGACTAGAGGGCAAATATTTATTGTATTAAGCCATATGCTTTTTGATGGAATTCAAATAAAGCTCAACAAGGAAGCAATCACAGCCAGCAGATTAGCAGGGGACTACACCAAACACGCTACACAGCTTCTTTTGTGAGTCGCTGATACACACTTGACTGCCAAGGACATTACATGCAGACCATCCTCAAGGGAAAACTCCCCCGTTAAAAGTCTTGCCTGCCTTGAATTTCATTTTCCTGCAATAAGGTTTATCAATAATTTGTTCAAGCATGTCTTGCTCTGCAAATAGAGTGATGATTACTTGTGCAGACTTCTAATTGCCTTGTAAATGAGAGCAGAATTACCAATACGTCAACTTGGAGCCAATGAACTGTTTATTTGCCCAAAATCACTGAGTCTAGAGGCCCCAAATGAAGATGACTGCAAGGTTGTGCAAAAGAAATCATGTTTGAGGCATTGATTGGATCATATCAGTTCAATATCAGTTCTTTTCTTTTCTTGTCAGTTAAGTTTCCTTTGGTTGGAAAAGATCAATGTTAGCTCGAGGTATTTTCAGTGGTGGCTCAGAACACATGAAGCTGGTGACATTATTTCAAACATATTGTTCGCCTGTGAGTGTGAATAGCACCCTGACAAGGTGCTAGACCCTCTTCACAGCTTGCTCTGGTTCATAGCGCTTGACAGTGCCATCTGTTGCCATGTGTGGTACAATATACTATATATCTACTCCTTTCTGTGAGCAGATTATTCTTTCGTCTTTCCATGTACTGTTTGTTGACACTATTGATCCTATACTCCATTAATAATCGGTTTGTTTACAGGAAACATTCACAGTCTGCCTTGAATTTTTAAATAGTCATATTTAAAAGTAAAAGAATATATAGATTTTAGAAAAAAAATCTCTCTTTTTCTCCATGCTTCTCATGGACTAACAAACATCTTCCACAATGATGTGACTATTATACATTGATGAGGCATGAAATCATTCCCTGTCATCTCTTCCTCCAGCTGCTGAATGACTGAACAAGCGGCAAAGTGAGTGAAAAAGCAACTACCTCCTCTGTCTGCTTTTGGAAAATTCCTGCACAAATAGCAGATGCAAGCAGAAGTCACGCTTTCATCCAAACAGCTATGAAGACTCCCAGATTCCTGGCAGTGACAGTTAACTGCATTTCAATGCCTCCCACTCAAAATAAACAATGAGAATAAATAGCAAAGCATGCTCCCTTAACATATTCTGTATAAACTAGAGTTGGTATGTCTAGGCCGTCTTGAACAAATAGCTTTCCTGCAGATGTATGGCTTTCTTAAATTTGCACTGCAAAAAATGGGAGTAAATTCCAACGTCTTCTCCGGTGTATCTGCAATCTATTACTCCGCTATGATTCATCCGTCTCATTCACAGAAAACCCAGATTTCCTGTCACACAAGCACCTGGGAATGGGTTCTCTTTTTAATGGAGGTGACATTTGTCGTCGTTTGATGTGATTGATTAAACTGACGAGCTCTCGTGGAACAGTGTTCCCTCACCCATATGGGCCTCTGTCTGGGTGTGGTTCCTCCTTCCTCTGCTTCTGAGAGGTAAAGAGCTGCACCTGCACCATCTGCTGCGCCGTGTCAGGTCCTCTGCACAAGTGTAAGGGTTGAATTATTGAGGTAGGGACGTGTTGTTTTCTAGACACTGATGTTAGAGTGTAATGTTGTTTACAACAACTCAACAAGGCTCAGATACAAACACTGTACAGACGTGTAGGCTGAAGTGTGTCTGTCTTTGATTGCGCTTTTGTATTAAAATTGCATGCTTGGTGTGTAATGACACATTTTATAGAACAACGTCAAAAAACAAACGCACAGCATATAATTTACATCCTTTAATAGCAAGCATGTTTTTTTGTGGTAAAGACATGCAAGACTGGAGTTTCTCTTTTAGAGTACCTGTGAACTATTTCTCATGTAATTAAAAGGCCTCCTTGTCCCTGCTGATTTTATTCCACCAGTTCCGCTGTTTGAAAAACAGTGGCTGCTGTTTCTCATGGATGTTTTGCGCCCAGGGGGACAGAAAGGAACAGGAGAAGTGGAGGACTTCATGCTGCGGCAGTTAAACACCTTTGGGAAATTTTGTCAGAGAAGGGGACAACAAAAAGGGTTGCAATTCCTGTTACAGCGTGTAGCAGCCACTTCAAACAGTAAGTGGTTGCAGTCCAGCCAAGCCTCTGTGGTGAGCATTATCATATTATCTGCTGTCTGGAAAACAGTTTGAGAGGGATGCTTCACTCCCGTCCTTTCAGATGTCATGAAATGAATGTCAGTTTTTGTTTTCATTAAGATTTGATGTGTTCCTTGCAAGAATTACCAAGCCTGTTTAAAAAATAAGAATCTGAATAGACAGCACTAAACTTCAGACTGAGCTCTAACAATTTGACGATTTCATTAATTGGAGACAACTGGTAATGTGGTGCAATGTCTGTCACTCCATAGGCGGTACCTTATATACTGCATCCCACGTCTTGACTGTTCTAGATGTGAGATATGCTAACTAAAGCATGTGATTCGTCTCTGATGACAGAGGATGCATTTTGAGAACCACTCACATTATGTGTGACAAAGCTTCTATAGATAGAAGGGGATAATGGTTAACTCTGGAGCAGCTTGGATGAGGTCAGTGAAGTAGGAGCACAGCAAAAGAAAGGAATCCTTTTTCCAGATGGGTATGTGGAATAGATGGAAAATGTACAGCACTTATATCGTGCTTTTCTACCTCAGCAGACAAAGCGCCCCACAATTTGCTTCCCCCTTTATACACACACACGCACACACACACACACACACACACACACTGATACCTACCTCCTGAGCCACAGCCGCCCGATGCACTGTATGTGCCTGCAGGAGGAGGCAGATGATTGATTCATCAAGCCTCCAAAATCAATAGTAACCTGCTAGAGTTGCCACTCATTGCATCAAAGCAATAAAAGCAGTAAACCTAATCTGACTCAGATATAAACAACACAAATGTGAGGAAGATGGAATGTAGGAATGAGGGAGCACAAGGGAAAACTAAATAGAGCAAAATATTGGAAGAATAAAAAAAATGTATTCGTGTGGTGTTGCATCCAGGAAATCTTAAACATACAACAATGAGTATATAGCAGATTTCCGATGATTTATTCACATTGCATTTATATAGGCTATGCTGATCAATTGCACGTGCCTGAGCAGAGACAGTGTGCAGTATGTTACTCTGTTCAAACTGATCAACTTCCCTCTTTTAGCCACAGACTCCACACCAATGATGACATATTCCTTTTCTGCAAAATCTTTAGACCATTTCTCAAGAAAAAAGAAAGAAAAGGAGTTAAAAGTCCTAATGGGCAGCTTCTTGTCATACTTTTGATTCCCTCTGAGTGAAAGAAGAACTGGAAGAAATGAAGATCAAGATGAAATCTGATCACGTCTTTCCACAGTTCTCCATTCTGGTTATGATGATTGTTTCTTGCTGCAAACAGACAGGCTGTATAAAAAAGAGACACTGTTATCATCACAAATGGGGAGTGATAAGGCAAAGATAATCACCATCTATTGATTTAACTGACACAATCCAGTGCAAGTAAGTCAGCTTTCATTCGAACAGAAAGGAAAATCAATTAAAAAAACTGTCACACATGTGGCAGGAGTTCTCTCGCTTGCTGTCAATCAGCCAAGAGGAGAAACATAAACTTTAAAGAGAAATTTTCGTATCTATAATGCATGTGTATTTTAATGACTGAAGGAACAAAAGAATTCCAATTTTCCTACACCATTCAAGAAGCCCCAAAGCAAAACCAAACAGTGTTTTCCTGCTATTTTTGAGCTGTAAATTGTTCCCTTTTATAAACAAAGTACTTTTGTATCTTCACAGCTCCGTAGGTTGTGCAGATTCTCTCCTGGAGTTGAGGCAAAGGATAACCTGTGGAGATGAATCAGATTGTGCAAGCCATGGCAGGTGTCAAAAGAAACGCCAGCAATGTGCAATGTTGTCAGTTTCAAACCTGAGGAGCTGCAGGGTTCAGTCCGGTGTTAATAACATGGTCTTTCTGAATACAGGTGATCCTCTGCTGCCTCTCTATTCAGTTGAGATGCACTACAGAAGTTAAATGTTGCCATAGAAGCAGCGATGATATGAAAGGGTTCTTCTTTAAGAGTGTTTTTTATTTAATTTTAATATTTGTCACAACCTGTCCCTGCACAATGAGAATAAGTGTGAGAGGATGTGATCACCGTCTGAAAAATGATGTGAATAAGTTCTTTTTTTCTTTATTTTCTAATTAGTGCAAGAGTTAATGCTCCGGGAGAAACGATTCCCAGCACTCAGTAGGACGAGGTAAACTCCCGGCTTTCATTTTTCTCTCCGCACAGCAGGTGGAAGAGCTTGATCAAACAAGAACAGATATTCTAAAACACCTAAAGTATTACTGTGGCATTTTTTCAAATATCCCAGCAAATTACCCCAAGATGATGCTTAATGGCAAGATGATCCTTTGAAGTGGAACAAAAGATAAGCCACTGATCCATGTCAAAAGCCCCACAAAAGCGTAACAGAAACAGATTTTTTGAGGAGCTGCTAAAAGCTGTTTAATGACAATTCCTTTAATTTTACACTTGTAGCCAGATGAGTAAACAGGGAGCAGCTTGGTTTGTGTGAATTTTTGTGGCCTACTGGTTCTAATCTCTAAAGTAAGACAAGGACAGTTAACCTCACCCCATGAACTCCACAGCTCTCATCTTTTTTGCTTTCTTAGCCGCACTGCTTATTTGTGGTCACCTTTTTATTTCCTTAATTCCAATAAATGCAGGCTGCAATAATGAGACAGAGTCGGAGCTCCCCTGTTTCCTTTCATTTGCTGCGAGATCACAAAGCCAATGCATCACACAGGGGTTTCTAGCGCCCTCCCAGCTGACCATGGCTAAATGGTGTTTTTGCTCTGCTGAACACTAATCCTTCTGTCAGATAAGGCCCATTATAGCAGGGGTGTAGCCAGCCCGATTCTGTTTGCAAAGACCTTGAACCCATATATAGCAAACAGCACAGTCCTGCAGTTCAACGGCGTGTGTGTTTATAATAACGCTGCGTGTCTTTCTTGCAGCACAGTTGCTCGATCCTTACACAATACTCAACAGCAAATATGGATTCATTAATGAACTTCACTCTCAGAATAAAAGCTGCTCAATAAGTGCCTGTGAAGCAGCTGCTATTGCTTCACACCTGTCTGATACGATATGCAATACAGAAACAGATTCAATCACTCCTTATTATTTGACTTGGAGCAATGCGAAGTTGCTCATATTTCACAATAGATGGACAGAAATCGGAGATGGAGGGAGTTCGTGATGCATCAGCCGCGTTAGGCCTTTCTGACAGCACATGGACCGTTATATGAGCCGTTATCCTCTACATCTGTACATTAGATTTTATTACAAAATGAAGGTTGCTCTCATGGAACTCATTTGGAAGTCGGCAGATCCATCATCAGCTCTCGCAGACCCAGACAGCTGCATGGAAATGAGGAGCCAAACAGACGCACTTTATTTTGTGTGAGAGCACACAAGCATTGTTATTATTCTCTCTCCGAAAATGAGGAGCTGCGGCTGGACGTTCGCAGCCTGAGGGGATGGAAATTTGACTTAGAAATGGCTCATATATTGAAGCCCACAATCATTGGTATTCTTTGCAGTGCATTTTAACGACATACATCAGCCTTTCCAGCGTTATGGTCAGCGATAGAGCATGTGTGATGCCATTGGAAAGATATTTTGTTAATAAGACCTCATTTGTCTTTTTCAATGTAAAAACAACTTGCTCATTATTTGACTTGTTTTGGGGGTTTTTTATCGTGTTCAAGATGGTTGTAGACTCATCAATTGGTAGCTGTTTACCAATTGTTCCCTTGCAAAGCCCACATTTCAACCAGTAACACATTGACCACCTGGGGCGCTGTGGGGAAATAAACATCAGGGGAGACATTGGTTTTCTCTCCTCATGCTGCTGCAGAGGCGTTTTTAATGTCATCAAGAGCCTATTCTGTTGATCTTTCAAAGAGGTAACATCTTTCATATAAAACATGGAGGAATCTTGAGAGTATAATCTCAAGGGAACAGACGGGGAGATTTTGAGAAGCTCTCAGGATGATTCCTCTGCCTGCTTCCCCTCGACATCACACGCATGCTCATGCAGCTCCTCTGCCTCTCCAATCATGCCTGCACTTCTATTTTGGTATGTTTGTGCTGTGCACTGTGGGATGTGGATGTCATTATGGAAGGCAAACACCCTCACTGATGAGGTTTTGGAAAGTTCAGTGTAAAATCTAATAATTAATCTGTTTCTTTACACAAGAGGCGAAGAGTTAAGAAACGGCTAATTTTTTAAAACTTTTTGTGCTTTTAAAACTGGAATTGTGAGATTCTGCAAAGATGTTTAAAGAGTTATTTAGGATGCCTTCCACCATGCCTGCTTTTAAAGAGAATTTTTAATTAAAATTTCTGCTTGTATATTTAATTCCTTAGTTTTTGGTCATTAATTTCAATATTTCTGTGGGTCAGAAAATGATAAAAGGCAGTTACCTTGAAGGACAAAGACAGAAGCCATCAGTCACGTTCACTTACTGATGAAGTCTGTAATGTTGTATAACATATCAGAACTTTGACCAAACCAAGTGATTTGACTTAATTTTATACTGAGAAATGGATTTCTTATTTATCTTGATGGCCTTTTTTTGTCAGAAAATCTAATCATTTAAAATATTTTAGCCAAGTCATACCCAACCCTCAGTAATAGGGCAACTTGTACACATAAAATATGAAAAATATAACATATGCATTAAAATGTCCATAAAATAACAATGTCTTAGATCTATATTTTGTAGAGTTGTTTATTTCTCTAATTCACAATGTTCAAAACAGGGGAAAAAGATTAAAGGTATCAATTCATTGGTAAACCAGTCAGCTATGGAGAAAGGAAGCACATGTGAAGTGTGGATCAAATGGATGATGAAAAATATCTGGTAAATAATCTCCAGTGAGTCTAAATTGGTGTGGTAGTAAATACGCCTTAAAGTGTTAAATCAGAGAATGGAATATGGTTTGGTGGTAAGTGATAGAATAGAGTGAGTGTTTAATTGGGTTAGCCACATCCCCACCGTCACAGCCCATCTGCCGCCTGAAGCTGTCAGCTTTGGGGAAACACTGAATGGCGGCCATCTCAGACGGGCGAGACAGATGTTCCATTAATGCTTCATTGTTTGTATTTCACATTTCACTTTTCACGTTTCAAGACTTACCATAATCGCTTACATGTTTTACTTCCAATTTTACACAATGTGAAAAATGTCACATGTGCGAGTCATGAACAGTTCCTTTTTAAATGTAGCCTGTGGGCTCACAAGATGATGTACTATGAAATACATCTGGACTTGGAGGTGATGCTGGACTACTTCTAATGGTAGTTAGTAGTTAGTAGTTAGTAGTTGCGGCTTATATTAAAGAACACAGTTTAATCAGTTACTACTGCTTTGCTTTGTGCATTTGCTGTTGAGAAAGTATAAAAACAAATAGTAATCTGTAGAATCACTCTCACTGTGGTGCCACAAACACAGGCTTTGTGGAAAAAGGCAAAACATGACAGACCTGCCTGTTTAGAACTGCTAAGTCATGACTGGACAATCTCTTTTTGAGGGACGTGTTTTTAATGTCAACTGTGCTTTTCATTTTGTGTTAATGTACCTTGTGACTCCCACAGGGCCTCGGTGAGAAAAGTGCAATATGTTTGTTTTTTTTCTCGTGAGCAATGCTCCCAGTCCTTCCTCACTGTGTTTGACCTTTAATGAGAAGATTTACATTTAGTGTCATTTTAGCAGCCTATGTAACCATGTGCACAGAGCGGACATTTTAATGAACACGTCCTCTTTAAATGTCAACAGCTCAAATAGATAAAGATAAAATCAAAGGCACTTTCATTTAACTTTATCTACTAGCCCCCTGGTTCCTCCACATCACACAGCAGCCTTCTCCTTTGCAAAGAGTGAGATGCCAACTTTGGATATTCCATTCGAATCATCTCCTCCTTCAGGGGAAAAAAGGCAGAGAATTAAAACCTTTCCATGAATTTTTAAGTGTGAATGCACAATATGTTATTTCTACCACTAGAGGTCTTGTTACTATATCAAGAAAGACAAAAAAAAAACTTAATGAAGCAGTATGGAATTTGTTTATTTCATTGTTAAACAGCCATGATTGTTGATGAGAATCTATTTGACTGGTTCAGGCAGAAATTTTCACAGAGGTTGTATTCATGTTACATTTAGCTGAGTTTGTCCAAACTCCTGAACTCTTTAACTGGTAATACATTTGAAGTTTCAGAGAGGTGACAAGTTGAACACACCTTTACCCTTTTTATATTGAAATGTTACCTATTTTATGTGCAAGAGGGTAAAACATTTTAAATAAGTTATTTTAAGTTTTACCAGCCTCTAGCATCTATTGTACACCAACTACTAATTTCAGCTTAATTGCAGAATTTCACAGGATCATCTCTATTGATTATTAGTTATAAATAATGATGTTCCTCTCTATTCATTAAAAAAATATAAAGAGCAGAAACAGACATACTCATTATCATAATCACTTTTCAGCCTACAATATCAGCCACTTACTGCAATCATTCATTTTGAGTATAAACTGTGCCTAAATAGCAATTAAAATATCAACTGCACTAAATTATTTGTATAAAAACTAAAAGACTGTTTTTTATGCAAAAGTTGCTGTGTTATTAATTGCAGCACATTAATCAAAGTCCCACATGGTTCAGAAAATAGAAACAAAACATTAACAAAATGCTGTGAATCATACTGAATTAGAATCAGTGATTTTTGTGTGCATCAGCCTATCAGCTGTAGCCTCCATAAGCACAGTGTTATGCTGTCTGAGGGCTGATTTGAAACTTTTTGGAGGCCCAAGAATCTGATTTAGATCATTTCAGTTCACATCAGGGTTTTGAGGGAGACATTAAATATGAGGGAACATGAATATTTACAGAAACAGAAAGCATGCTCATTACTACTATTGATTTTATTGAAAATGTTACAACATTTCCTCTCGTTTGATAAGAATTTAAAGTACAATTAGCATCAATCATTATGTCAAGCAGAAATTTTCCACACAGTCTGATTAATGTGAGCGCTCGGGAGGAACTCTGCACCATAAAGAAGCAAAGTACAGCTGTGGTTGCAAATTTATTTTTTACTCTCATTATCCTGAAATCATGATTGAAGTGTCTCATTATCTCCACGTCAAATATTTTTGCTCATGATCGTGGTTTAATGGTCTCATTTGTGTGAAAACATTAAGTGGTTTTCATAAAATCACTGCTTAATTAGGCGACTGATTAAGGTCGCATTTTCTGCCTTTTTCCTACATAAACCTTTTCTTATCAATCTGTGTACAAATAACACTTTAGACTCTTAAATAGCATGCAATTCATATACCAAAGTCCAATTTTTACATGCAAGTGATACACCAGCCCTTCCTATTAACTTCCTATTAACTGTGGAGAAAAGATCCATCAGGTGACTTCCAACCCTATGAAAACAAACACAAACATATAGTTAGGGGCTATTTTAGACCAAATTGGACGATGTTCTGATAACCACATGTTTGTGTTATCATCACAGATGTGTGGCAGGTTTGTTCAGCCCTGCTTAGTCTAGAATAGTAGATCAGCTGATTGGCCACTGCAGCACTGTGATGTCAGGCTACGTTTCAAGTTGCTTCAGATTTCCCTGCAGTGCTGCTGAGTTTTTTTTTTTTTTTTATCATTTTATCACCTTTTATCATGTATTGAAATGACATGCCAAGCTTTGAAGCATATTTGAATAAGAAAGACATGGCAGAATGTAAGAAAAACATCAATAGAGGTAAAAATTTGCATAGTTACCAGGAAAGAATGACAAATATGTGTCACAGATGTATCTATATGCATAGTCGTATATAATGGAATAAAACAACAGTTTAAGAGGAAAAACTATTGCTATAAGGTAAAAAATAAAGAGTATGGTGTGGGAGTTTGTTAAACAAAAGTGAAAAAATAGTCTCAGTGTCTTCTGCAATGTGACTGATGGTCCTTTAATGAGGGTACATTTTTTTCTCTTTTATTAAGCTGATAATGTCTATTGTCTAATAATAAATGGTGGAGCAGGAGATTACATTTGGTCAAGAATAAGGGTCTCCTTAAAATGCCATCATGTTTTTCATATTATTGTTTATTATGATATAAAACTGGTATGACTTATAATAAATGACCACATTAAGTCATCCAAACAAGCTCAGCCAGTATTACACAATTCTGATGTCATCTGGAGGATCATTTGTTGTTTCATCTTAATGAGCAAATTAAATCATGATTATAAAACAACAAAGGTTGAAATAATGAAATAAAAGATGCATTTGTATGCTGTAGTTTTAATATAATGAGTAAATATGACTAACCTAATTTTGTTTTAAACAGCGGCTCTGCCTACAATAATAGCTGCCTTAAAAAACAATAGACCTGATTTAATTAATATTTAATTCAGGTGCATGAATCAAGTCCTCTGTCTGGCTTGGAAAATTGGGGTCCTCATAATATTTTATCTCTTTGTGATAAAAAGGTATGCAGCCATACAGTATATTTTCCCTTTAGTTTATACAAAAACCTATGCTGCAGAAGGGGAGAAAGACCTCAAATGACACAGTTCATTGCCTCTTGCAGTTTAATATATACACTGTATTTGCCTCACAGACTCTCTGAATGTTCCCCCTCTTCAAATATTGCATATTTCGTATTAGACGACGCTATCTGAAATGGAGTTGGGTATAAAGGATTATTCTAACTTCGGAGAAAACCGCGCTCTATGATATTTTGGGTAACCTGTTTCACTGCATATAATCTCTTATCTGTGATTGTGAAATTATTCAGTGAAAGGGGATTATAAAGTTTAATCTTAACAGGGATTTTCATGGTGAAATAAATTATTTTCCTTCCTTAGTTCATCAATATAAAATGATTGTAGAAAGGATTTTGCCACCTCTGAATGAGACAGGTATGAGACACAACAGAGCCTCATCATTTCCCTTTCTCTGTCAGTGTTATTGTGATTATTTCCTGCCCTGTTGCTTTCATCAGCCTTGCGCTAAGCTTAATCAGTCCAAGCGAAGATGAATCAATTTCTGTGAAAGCTGCACACGACCATTCATCTGGTTTATTATGTGGTGACACCGTGTCGTTGGGCTGGTCTTTTATGTCTTCCTTGACATTTAATAGACAACATATTTGTACCACAGCTTCCATTATAAAGCATAATAACTAAAAGCAGAAATTATGCAGACTTTGACCAGATATTAAATTATGTGTCCATCATGTGTGTAATGATGGTAAATAATTTAGAGGCACTAATAGAACCAAATGTAATGTTGCCAAATGTGATTGATCTGTTTTTAAACCTTGAACAGCATAGAGAACAACACACCACCTCTTCTGTAAAGCTTTTTTAAAGACTACACAGCCCATAATAATCATCAAATGCCATGCCAGATTGGAGTGTCAGGTGAAAGCATTTGATTTTCTGTTTTAGCCATCGAAAAATATGCCCTACTACAATGGATTTGTAAACTAGAACTGGTAACAAGGTTTTTTTTTTTTTGGATTTGTTTTTGAATCACTCATCTGGCTGCACATGTCGTCATGCCACAATGCTAGATGTCAAAATCACTGTCATCCTTTATTATTTCTCTGCCTTTATGATGCTCTTCTTCAGTACAGAGAAACAACCCATTCAGCCTTCAATTCACCGTCCGAGCACATCAAAAATCATGCTGCACGCTAAATGTTAAAACCACCTTGGTCAACATTCAAAAGAGCTGAATTTGCAAGGATTGACAGTTTATATCCACATGTTTTTTCCAGCCCTGACTGGGTTTGAAACAATCTTCCCAGAGGGAAAAGGGAGATTTTTCCCCAGCTGCATACACCATCTCCCCTGAGGAGCAGCACAGCGACTCTGTATGATGTTAAAAGATAACCTTCGTGTATCTGGGCAGTACGCAAGAGGACTACACTTCATACTGACCACGGTTGTATCTCCTGATCATTGCTCCCACTATCAGATAACCAGGCTGCTTAAACTCCCAGCAGAGACAGGTTTTTTTGCTAAAGTCAACTGGTCTGGACTTATCTTCGATGGACCCGAGAATTTCTGGCCTTAATCTAAAGCCCGTATCAGCACAGCTGCATAATCTCAGCGAATTCTCAGCGCAGAGTCAAAGAAACGTTTCTAAAGAGCCCCTGGAGGAGATTCAGCAGGTGAAAATCCAGCCCTTGAGAACAGGGTGTTGAATTTGATTCAGCAATGTAAGACTGTAGGAAACACTTGCTGCATATTGAAGTCTTCCAAGAATGGTAGATACTGAGAGATAAGAGGAAGCCAGAAGGCAAGAGAAGGGGTGTAATTTTACTGAGATGAGAAAGGGGCTGAGTTTGTTGACCAAGCTCTTTTTGAAGTAGACATCCTCCGATCTCTATCCGGATTTCCTCTATAATCCTGTCTTTCAATTTAGTGGCCCAATCCTGTGTTCACTGAGGTAAACAACCTGGCCACAATTTCTTCCCTGTAACTTGTTACACCAACCCCTGCAACACGAGTGGAGGCAGGAAGAACTTGATAAGATCTGCATAAAATTTTCCCAAACTAGGCTGAAGCAAGAACAACTTGAAAGAAAATTGTGTGAACAAATTTTGAATTTTGTGCCATTTGTCTGTAGTGTCAACACAGTCTGAACAGACCTTTATTAAGGCAGTCATGATTTGTCTTAGCAGAAAAATAAACAGGCGCAGCAAATATAAATCAAGGCTTTATTCCATTTACACATGTCATGATGACCAGCCTAGTACCAGGGTGAGTTTTAGGTGTTATGTAAAAGTAAAAATGTTTGTGTTTTTTCTACATTAACATATAAAACATAAAAAATTAAAGGTCCAGTGTGTAGGATCTAGTGGCCTCTAGCTGTGAAGTAGCAGATTGCACAAGACTACATGACCCTCCCCCTGCAAAGCATCATAAAAAAACAAGAAAGGCCTCTTTAGAGCCAGTGTATGATTTGTCTACTCTGGGCTTCTGTGGAAACATGGAGGAGGTTCAGAATGATAATGTTACAACCTCTGAAGTCTAATGTAGCTACTTTTTTACAAATAGCTTTTTTAGTTCACATAAAATTCACAAGTTGTATCATTTTACAAGATTTTGGGGCAAACCGGTGTTTCTCCATGTATGGACTGTCATCATTTCAGAACCATATGTGTAAGCTATGCTTATGGAATTATCAAGCTGATAAAACAATGTGAATTTGTTATTTATGGCTACAAGAATCAAAAAAGAACCCTTAGAATTAAAAATATGATTAAAGCAGATACACTAAAACAAAATATCATCTCAGTGAGACAGGGTTTGCTGTCATCACAAATTCAGTACTTGTGTTTTGGGTAGCACATGTAATTAGGGGCTATGCCGATGTAAGCTAGAGCCACACTTACTATGTAACTTTATGTATATTGGACGAACAAGACAGTGTGAGCAGGTTAACATGGAGTTTCCTGTCAGTATGATTTATATACAAGTGGTTTAACATTTGAACCTTGTGCTCATTACAGACACAAAGTTGAGTATTTGGGAAATGTTTCCTCACAGCCTTTGCGTGCATCCAGCCCATTTTCTTTACACTCAAATATCTAGTGGCAGCCTGAACATCGCCATTTATTAATTACAAATAATCTCTCTGACAACAACTCATGAATTAAATAGTGTTTGGATGCCTGAGGCTCTACCAGTGTTACAAAAACAAAATGTTAGTGATAATCAGGGGAACCTGAGGATAGCAGCATCAATGCAGCCTGTCACATCCATCAACCTCCACTGTTTGCCTTTTGGTTCTGTAGATTGAAAAGTGCTGTAAAGTCACATTGGTTTTTCAGTAATAAGCTCCCCGAATGCAGGTTGTTCTGTCTGAATAGACCTTAGTTGATCCTTCTGGAGCTCAGTGGGGTTGGAGTCGGACTTGTTGGGGGAGGCTTGTCGGTTGCAGACCGACTGCTTTTGTGACCCCTTTGAAATGGAAAATAATACAGGATTTAAATCACTCAAATCTATTCAGCTACAGCAGCGATCATCTTGCATTTGATTTTTTTTTATATTCTGCTCATGCCGTTTTCACTGGTGCAAATGAAAGCTTTGCTTGTTTCAGCCTGGCATTCAGACTGAAGTAAATTGCAGGTGATGGTGGTTTTCAGCCGAATGCTGTGGGCCGTACTTCTGCCTACAAAAGAGGATTGTCACAAATGCATCAGGACTTGGCACTTACAGTCTGTACCATTTCATTCTTTGCTTTTAACCAGCTGTTACCCTGCTATTATCTTAGCTCTTTACCATGTTATTTTATCAAGGTGTGCAGATATATTCCAATCTACAGTTTGATAAATGTAGTTGAAAACTGATGCTATGCTGCTGTATTCTTTTCTTGGTATTGCACAGACTTAGTGTAGAGCCAAAGTTCCTAATTAATCAATAGTAACCTTAAATTCTTAAACTTGGTTAAATATAATTTAAGTACTTAAGTATTAAGTAAAATAAAATCTAAACTATCTCATATTTTTGCACTGTTTCAAGTTTAACTAAAATTAGAAAAGGACTTAACAATGAATATGACTTATCATCAAATCCTGCGATATTCACCTGTGTAGAATAAAGAGAAAAAGGATTTGCCAACTGATATTTCTTTGAATTTTATATGCTGTGTCTTCTTCTTTTATTTACATAACTTGTTTCTTTGTACAGCATAACAAAGGTGGCTGATCAGAGACCCAGAGATAATTTTACATGAATTTGTTTCTTTCCTGTTTGCACTGACTTTGTCCTCTACTTCCTGCATGGTAGATGCACCTCCCAGTCCAAGCGAGGCAGAGGTAAACTTTTATGTTTTTAGACACAGACACACTGTAATGAATCTCCTGCTCAGTTTTTGTGATGTCTTCGGATCTCACACAGAGCAGCCTCCAAAATTCAGCAGACTGCAAAACATCAAACAGCGCTTGCTGCTCACCAACATTAAAGAAGTGGGCAACTGGATTTTTCAGCTTCACTAGCTTGTGCGTTAACAGCAGTTAATGCCACAGTCTCCTTAGTGCTCTTTACTCTTTTCATGCTAATTGAGTCACAAATGACCGAAATTGTTTAAAGCTGTATGAAATGCACCTGCCTTGTCTCCTTGATGTAGATGTAAATGATAACCACATTTGGTGCCCTTGTCATCAGGTCAAAGATCCGGTGCGAAGATTTAGAGGCATCTAAAGCTTAAATTGCAGATCACATCACAGCCATTGTAGAAACATGCGGTGCAACATGGCCGACTCCATGTAAGAGGACCTGCTCCCTGTGTAGATACAAGGGGCTCATTGTCAAGCTTTTTTTCTGTGCATGCATACCTGTATTAAAGTTATGTGCACCACTGTCAGTTTGTATAATACCTCTGAGGAGCTATTAAAAAATGAGCAGTGAAAAATGACAAAGCAAGAAAAACACAGGTGAGTTTTGGTCCAAGTTGCTGATTAAAAGGGAATGAATAAAAGAAAATTGATGATTGGCCACAGAGAGATTGCTGTAATGGACAGGAACTTCTAAAAAAAGAGGGGAAGCTACAAATTATACTGATAGAAATGAGACAGGTTTTATGAAATTAATTTGTACAGGAATAGTGTGCAAGGTGTCTGTGACAGCTGATGAGCCTGCTGCTATAGATAGCTGCTTTGGAAGGGAACTGGTCTGCAATATAGCAAAAAATCCCCCTTTCCCTCTCTCTCTCTTTCTTTCTCACTCTCTCTCGTCCACAGGCAGGCCTCGACACTGGCATTAAGCTGCTGTCAGTTCACGCTCACACATAACAGGAGCATTCTCAGAGGTCAAATGCCCGGCTGCATGGCCTGTCACACACCAAGGGACCATCTCTATGGCAGGTGGAGAGAGAACAGCAGGTAATCTGCTGAGGGATCAGGACCACCAAATATATATGACAGAGTCAAGGATGGTTAATCCATGTTTCAGTTGCATTTGTTCCTTAATCATCTGTAGACGTGTGGTCTAAAACAGAAGAAGAAAAATTTGACACGATTCCGTCCATCAGAAAACAATCATATCTGCACATTTTGTCAAAAGAATAATATTTTGTGCGATGCAAGTTATCTAATGATCTTCAGACATGTTGCAAACCTCGGGCTGACAAAGTCACATTTACCTGTAAGCATTTGGTCCCCGGGAAAAAGTCATTGTGATTGTCATGCCAGTCAAATAACTGATATGCAATTATTTCTTTTATCTCTACACGCGCTCCTGTTTCATAAAGGGCATCTAGCTAACACATATGATGTGCTTTTTATGTTTTATTTTTATCTAATCTTACAGCAGGACTCAATCATGTTACACATGCTGAGAATATCACCACACATAAAGGCGAAAGCAACCTCCAGCTGTGTCAAAAAGGGTAAAAGTTAAAGTGTTAGCCCTCCATCCTGCGTGCCAGAGTATCTTGTTTATTCCCTGCTAGTATTCACAGAGAATTCAAAGCCTCTGCTACATCAGATAATTTGCCCTTTTCTGTTCTCCTGCCATTTGGCCCCATCATTCTTGGCTGTCTAATCTCTGACGGGAAGGACCAGCACCCTCTCCCTCCATCGCACACCTTCCATCTTCTATCAAGTCAAAGACATAAAGTATGTGCATAATTATGTCCGTTTCTCAGCAGAAAAGTGGACAAGGTGCTCTTAATATAGACTCACATTTGTCCTTGACTTCTTTATGCTTTCAATTAAGGTCATGGGAAATATGTAAAAAAAAAAAAAAGATAGAAGATGTCAAAAATCTTGTGTCAGCATGTTATTTTGCCATTAACAACTTAACACCAAGTACAACTAAATGTCACAAGTCAGATAATTAAATCAATTTTAGATGCTAGATGAAGTCAGATGAGTATCAAGGAAATTTTCCTTTGGGGGGAAACATTTTAACCAGTAAATATCAACCTGTCTGAATGTTGAGATGTTTCACTTAAAACTGCAAATGCCAACCTTGTGGTTTCCCTAGGGGGAAAAATAATGAGGGCATCAGCAGATTTAGAGGTTTCATCTTTCAGGGATCAATGAAGTTTGCACCAATTTTAATGGCTATTCACAGTTACTTTGTCCACCTGCGTTGGATCAATCAATGGACTGATGGTGAAATCTATAGAGCTGTTCCAATAGAAAATATATGAACATTTATTGACTGACCTACTGAGTTTCTTGAAAAGCTGTTAGAGTGAACTTAGGTTTTCTACCATCTAACATGCTCAGAGAGTTCAGGAAGCGTGTAGACTTGGATGTATTTAAATAAAAAGAGGTGATGTAATCAGGCCAGGTGAGGTTAGACTTTTTCTGGCTCAAATTGTTGGAGGTCAGATCTGCAAAGGGATCAGTGGTGAAATCCTGCTGTCACACCACTGGGCAGAGAGAAAGCACCGCAGGGCAGCAGGAGAGCTCAGCTTTTATTGAGGCCACAGTGGCAGTCAAACCTTCTACCTGCCATTAACTGTGGCATACAGCTACGGCACAGTTACAGCTGCAGTGTCTAACTTCACAGGCTGTTAAACTTGTTTTTTTTTTTACAAAAAGTTTCTGGGGTCACTGATTGAAAAGCAAGTATTAAGTAAAACTGATGAATGCAGAAATATAACTTTAATCAACACTGAACTAAATTGATAGGTTTTAACCTTCAGAAGGGAAAAGCTTTATTTAATGATTTATTGCGGATACTGTGACACAGAGCTCGATGATACAAAGACTGTATGTCTGTTCATAAAGTGAAATAACTCTCTCTTTTCAACAGAATGACTCTGTCATTGTGGCACAGAACTTATAATATCCTTACTGCACGAGAGCAGACCATTCTCTGTGGCATATAAAGCATGAGACAGCCACTCAAATGATAAATTAAATTTGATTTTCTTATTCTCTAACCTGCAGAAAAAGTCAGGACTACATGATGAATCCCTCTTTTCCAGCTAACTGTGGTAACCAACAGCACTTCTCATTAGAATATACTCCAGGGCCCAGGAGCGAGCGCTTTGCTCATTTCATATTTCAGATTTTGTTAAAGTTCTGAGAGGAAGCAATAATTGTTTAAGGTCTACTGCATTTCCTGTTGTCGCGGCTTGTATCTTGATTTGTTCCCTAAAAATATTTAACCCTCCATTAAGTGCAGAAATTTGATTGTGGACCTTTTCCGTTCTCTTGTCATTAAGCAATCATGCATCACCCTAAACAAATAAATCACAGTTTTGCTAATGAATCCATTACAGTGCAACAGCAAAGGCGGTAACACCTCGGGCCATGTGTGTGTTAGAAAGCATGATTAGTACCTCCTTTCATTTTGTACTGTACAAGAGAGAGAGAGCTGCACCAGCAGTACTTTACCTACAAAATAATTAAGGGATAATGGTGCAACAGCAATGTCTTACAAGCCAATAATGGAGGCCTTTAGTCTATAAGAATTGATCAGGGCATCACCTCATTAATGACTGGAACTAAACCTTTTGGTGGTTTTGTGTTAAAGTCGAGGCAGCAGAGAGTGAAAACTGTGGTAATATACTGTAGATTGTTGGCCAACAAATTTGTAAGGTGCAACTCTGAAAGTAATGTTTGATTTAGATGAAGTGACACTATTTATTAGGGGAATCTATGGACAGCTTTCAAGATTCAAGATTATTTATTGATTCTTATACACCACAAGGTTGTAAAGTGAAGTAGAGTTGTAGCTTCATTATGCTACCACTGAAGCATAGAAATACATGAATTTAGGTTATTAATGTAAAGTTATAGAAATTTATGTAAATGAAATACGAGAGTGTTGAAGATAGCTTGAGAAATCTCTTCACATGTGCCATTCTGAATAGGAAAAATATTTAGATTATGGTTTCAGTTATGCATAATTACCTGAAAATAAGAGTTAATGCGTTTTCATAATCTTAAAAGCCTTTTACGTCAACAAGCAAGCCCTCTTTTTCCACCACGTAGCACCGCCATGTTTCTACTGTAGCCCAGAATGGACAAACCAAAATGTTCAAATTAAACTCTTCAAATATGGTATGTTTTCACAGTGAGAGCAAAAGAAAGAAATTGATACCAATTTTAAGTTTGTGCAGTAAAAATGATGCTATCATTAATAGGCATTTTAGCCAGGCTTAAAGACTGTAAACAAGGAAAACAGTGAGTCTTTCTCCAAGTTAAACTAAATTTAACCGAAATCCCCAACAGCCCCACTACAATACACTAACTGACACATTATATCCCCTTTGTTAGCCAAGAAGTAATGTGCCTTATAATCTCTTATTACATAACAAATGAACAATTGTACCCTTTGAAAGATTTAAACAAACCAAATATAATATTTTCATTATCAGGCTTTAGAGGAGGATTTGTTACCTCTAGACCAAAAAAAAGCCTTTGGGACCACTCGTTTAAAAAAGGATAAGGATATATATAACACACATGTTGTATGTATGTTGGTTATACTGTCTCTGAAACTTTTTAGCTCATGGATGCATCAGTAAACAGGTGTTTCATTATGTGGATAGTCTGCATTATGTACCATTTTTTAAGGGTTATCAATGTGTCGTTGCGCACTGAAACTCCCAGTGAAATGAATGCAACATGATATCAAATATAACCATTCAACCACAGATGACAATTATACCAGAAGCAGGACTGCTACTAACCTGCATTTGCATACAAATGCACCATGTGATTTTCGGCAGAGGCAGCCATGAGGAACCATCATTTAATGATTGCAGTTTGACATATTGTGTGTTTCTGCAGAACTCACTAATCCTCGGCATTATAATTGTTCGAGGCACACAGAGTTGTCAGAGCATGGAAAGACCCTGATTAGCTCTCACCTTACACCAGTCAGCTCTGTTCACAGGCAGTTCACAGCACTTTTGGTATTACCTTCTCATTAGTTACACAAGAGACCCGAGGTGCTATTCCTCCATTTAGGCTGGTTATTTAACTCTGGGGACGTAATGCCATGGCTGCTCTCAAACATAAACTTGTGAATGTAACAAGGCAGACCAATTCCCCGCACAGGTTAGCAACACTCACCCACAAACACAAAAATAACACTAAATGCCTCGTTTAGAGTCAATTGTGAGGAAGATAGGCAAAATTACTGGCTGACAACTCACTTATGTTAAATGTTTAGTCAAGTCTACAAATTGTCAATTGAGAATGATGGGGAAAAAAATACATGAGCTTTTACGAAGGTACAGCTAATGTTTCCTGTAGATTTTAAGAATAGAAATATGAGAAGTGAAGTTTAGTGATGATAAAGAAATCAAAATGGGATCATTATAAGAATTTTTTTCTGCACAACGAAAAGAAAGTAATGAAGCCAGGAGTGTGTAAATGTTTTTATGTTTTTATGTTTTTATATTATAGGGTTGTTTTTTTTGAGCTGCTTTGGAGCTTTCAGTTCTATTACATTAGCTTCATTAGCAGATGAAGTTTGTTTACCTACTTTGGCTGAACAGCTAAACATCAGCCGTCACTATCTGCTGATAGAGATGAATAAAACGATCCAAAGCTCCGGAATAACTTTAAATTTTCCTTGTGAGATTGTTTTCTTGTCTGGAGTTTTCTTCTTCTGACTGATTTCTATGACATCCAGTCTGAAAAGGGAAAAATAGGATGAAGGGGAGATAAAAAGTATGCTGCAAGAAAAAATGTGCTTGTTTGAAGATATGCTGCACACAAGCAATTGTCAGAATTAGTATTTTCAAAATCTGTGAAAACACACAACAAACTAAAAAAACTTTACTTCTGACCTTTCTTATTTATTGGTGCTGCTGCAAAGGTCTTTTATGACTCACCACACGATCGTCTGTACTGTGACTCTCATCCATGATGAGTGTGGGGCTGCAGCGGCTCGCTCAAAGTGCCACTGCTTGTCAGCCTAAATGGTGGAGAAATATTGGGATGCTGATAGACGCCTGTGACTGTGTCCTCTGAATGGTCACATTAACGCGAAAAACCACAGACGCATATTAGAGGCGGCAGTGGGACTGCATCGCATCCTTTGTGGTTATTGGTGAAAGGGCAGCCGTCTCTGTCATCTCAATGTCTTTATCCACATGAAAAAATAATGTCACTCCTGCAGTGCATAGAATAGAGATATCCGGAGGGTGCAGACCGGGGTTGTCACATGACTCTAACTAAGCTACTCACAACACGGAACAACAGGGAGATAAAGCCAGAACACTGATACACTGACTGCTCTTGGTGTGTAGATTAACAATGAGATGTAAATTTCATGACAATAATTCTGCTGTGGATGATGTGTGTGTATGTGCATGTGTGTGTGAGAGAAAGAGTGTGTGTGTGTGTGTGTGTTTATTGTCTTTTGAAGCAGGGGTAGACTTTAATTCATACGCGTATGAAAGAATCTTGGTGTCAGCGGTTTCCAGCCATTAGAAGCCCTTTGACTGTTCAATAATAGATAAGGCCTAATGGCTTCTTTGCTGCTGCTTCTGGCTGTGTTTGACATGTAGTGAGATAATGAATGTAAAAGGGTGCTGGCGACATGGGTCACATGGTTAACAACCTATTTTGGTGCTGAAAAATTTCCCTTGTTTCTGGGTATTCTTTGACTACCTCCTGCCTGTGTGTTTCCAGCACGCCCACCGCATTTCTTTAAGAACTCTATGAAATATTCAATAAACAAACAAACTGCTTTAACATCGGAAGTCCTCCAGGACGTCTTACATATAGTCGTTTCTGTCTATAGTCACTAATTAGAAGGGGTTGTTCCCATCGATTTTCTGCAAGTTGAAAAGCAACAGCTTGCATTCCTAAATTTCATCCACCAAATGCGTTTATAATCGTATGAAACAGTGGTTTGTCTCTGCTCCTAAGGAGGGCTCTTGGCTACAACAAGCCATTGCAGGAAATTTCTGCTTTCAGCTTGAATTTCATCTCCTCCTGCACATAAAACAGCAAGAGTTTAAATCCACAATACATCAATTCTGTAAGTGTTATCACTACAACCCCGTCCATGACTGCCAGTGGCATGTTTGGGCCATTTTGGAGAGAGTGAACATCGTTGGGCAGAGACTCAGATAAGACTTGTACTGAGCACATTATTGTTGCTCTCACAGAGCAGGAACACATTCTGTTTAAATGCCTCATTCAAGAACGGACAAACTACATGGTGACAGCTGATTCCTGTAACAACAGCATGTTTTAAAGTCCAGTTTGACAGACAGAAGTCAATATCTGCATAATCACCTTCTCATCAGGTTATTTTCATGTAGGTGTATTTTCACCAAGAGGCCTTATTCACAGCAGATATTTTTTACTTGTGTTACTAATAACATTAAAATGTCTCTATTCTATTCAAGTGTCTTGGTAAGCCATGACAGTGTGACAGTGAGCCAGCGTGCACAATACAGGGACCCTGAAAGTAAAGGAGCTAAATGTAATTCAGCCTTCATGCCTTTTATTATTTACACCTGCATTTTCCTGCGGTGATGAGTGAAATGTCTTTTCTGGAAAAGCTCTATTACTCCGTTAATGCAAATGTGTGATCTTCTTTTTGCACCACACAGTTTTGGTTTAAGTGAATTATATGTCAAGACCAACCCCATTTCACAGATATTAAATTTTATTAATAAAACTTTTCTTTCTCATTGTGATAAGAAACGTCATTCCTGCCTGAATTATGTTTTCAGGAAACATAACCAAAAAAAAAGAAGAGAAAAAAAAGAAAACAAGAGTACTGAGTGTTCGAGTAACAACGTAGAGATGAACAGTGAGTACTCATGGGGTGGAATGTCAACAAGTTAGCAGGTGTTATGGCTGATGTAATCTCATCTCTAAGAAGTCCTGTATGCGGTTATGTTGAGATAACATAAGCACCGTTTTTAAAGGGAAAGATCAGGTTCAGGTAAAATTTTTATAAAGCCCTTGAAGTCACTGCAGACTTTTTAAATATTCAGCAAACAACATCTTCCCTTAGTGTAAACAAAGACTGAGTGCCTAAAAATAACTGTAACTAAGCCAGACAAGGTTTATTCAAGCTCATTCTGTCGATATTTTGGCAGAGAACAAATTCAATCAGGGAGGAAGCTCTTAAATAGATAGCTGCATTTTGCACATTTTTGTTATTTTGTTCTGTAATGGAATAAAACATTACCACTTATTTACACAAACCTCCCAGATCCACTTGGTTGTATCACATCTTAACTCACAGCCTTTTCTCTGAGTATTATTTTTCCTTTTCTCCAGCAGCTGACACGAGTCCTGCGCCTGACTGATCTCACTGCCGCTGCTGTCTGTCTCTGTGTACACGTGATAAGGCAGGTAGTTGTTAAACATGGCTGAAATTAGTGAGGAGGTACGCGCTGAGATTGAGGTGAGGCAGTATAAACAGATCTCTGTTAATGGGTCCGTCCCTCTGGGTCCGCTGGGCACTGAGGCGGAGAGATAGCCACGGACCCTCCCATCCTCCTGGACCGCTGCTCACAGGACCATTATTATCCTGACTATTGATGAGCAGAGCTTTCCCGACCGTCCACGCTCAGTGGGACTGTTGGCACGTTCTTTCATTTCCTCAAAGAGATCATTAAAATTCCATCAAATCTAGTTTATTTTATCTCCGTAACAGTCAAAACCGGCCAGAGGAAGCAGCACAAGAGCACTTCATAACCAAAACATGTCTCATGAAACAGTACATTAAGCCACTCTTTCACTAAACCTCAGGATTAAAACTGTCAAGCTTTATCATTCACAAGGTATTAGAGAATATTGGCAATGTTTACAAATATTACAAACCTAATTTCTTCAGCACTGATTAGAGAAATAGTGGAAACCTCCCAGCTTTTCTGTATGTTAAAACATAACTCCAGCTATTTTTGAAGGCAGAAGCTCATTTTTCCCTGTTTTTTTTTCCTTTTCTTCATCATAAAAATTTATTGCCTTCAAAATTTCATCAGCGTTTCGTAGCTCAAAGTGTTGCTACCCGGCCCACACTGAAGGAGCGAAGCAAATCAAATAACTGCACTCCGGAAGATTAAAACACATCCTTTCAACACAACATACAATAAAACACACTCTTCATTTACACACCTTTAAAACACTCCGATCAAGCAAATTTGCATGAGATTTCAGTTACAGCTGTCTTAATTACATTTTTTCATGCACACGTTTCATTGCACAAAAGCTGATGGTTTATAAGTTCTATAAATCAGAGGGTGTGAAGAGAAGGTAGAATACACTGTACAGGGTGTTTTAATCACTTTTCTGGTTCAGTTCTCTTAATGAGGCTTTTCAAAGAGTCTCTTTAAAGACATGATGAGATTTTTTTTTTAATCAAAATCAAAATCAAGGACTGCATGATCCAGAATAAAAACAACCAACATTGTCCTTAAGCGTGCAAATTCAGACTCATGGTTTTGTTTTGTAATGTTAGTTTTTCAGTCTACCACTTTGATTCAGACTAAAAAAACATCTGAAATAATAAAAAACAAATGGTTTGTTGTGAAATTTGATGCTGACATTCATGATCCCCCACAGAAAAATGTTAAACCAACTGACACTGCTGATCCATCTGCTTTTTATCTCAAAGTTTTAACTTTTTATGTGATTATCCCGGTGTGTATGTTGTGAATCAGTGCACAATTTTTCACACCTTAATTGTTCCCAGAGGATGAATTCTAATTTATTTGATGATCCGGTTATTTTTCATCTGGAGCCATGATCAGATTAAAATATAAGAAACTTTGGTAAATGCCTCCATTATCAGCCTCAACTGTCCTCTAATTTGTGCTAATTAGCATATATCAGCACGCTAACTTTGAAAGATGATAAACTTATTAATCAGTGCACCTGTTAACATCAGTACGTGAGTACTGTCATTGTGATGATGTTGTTTGCTCAAAGCACAACTGTCCCTCACATAATTGTCATCTCTTACTTGTTTCCTCACTTCCCTTCAGTCTTTGTTATGCTCACCTTTTCTCAGACACCAGGTTATCCTGGATACGTATGTAGGTTATATGAGTCATGGGAATCCTTTTGATAATTACTGATGTAAACATGCGACTTCAATCCAGGTAATACCATGTTTTGGATCTCTGTCACAACAGACTTGCTATTACCTGTAATTACTAACTGCTTATGTACTAGAAAGGCATCTAAACATCTGTCTGCCACCCAAACCCCCAATTCATGTCACGCACACACCCAATTATCATGTCTCATTTATGTTATCTTCAATATGGTGGCAAACATCTCCTCTGATTGGGTAAATTATCTCTTGGCTTGATGTAGATCCAGAGATCTTCCTTCAGGTGCAGGTCAGTTGAGAAAAGGTGGGAGGATTTGTGGAGGGGAAATACTGGGCTAGAAATATGTTCAAAATATTGAAAAGTGGGGGGAAAAAATTAAAAGCTTCGACCAGTGCCAAGTTGCCCGGTACGCTGGCAGTCTCTGTGGATGCAACAACGACAGCTGAACATGTCTGATAAGAAGTGAGCCAAGAAACAGCAGCAGAAGGAGAAGAAGGAGAGGTACGAAGACTTAAAGAGAGATGAGAGAGACGGAGAGGGGGAGGGAGGGAGGAGGGAGTCTGTGGAGCTTGATGTTGCTTTTTTTCTGATAGAACACAATATGAACTAATAAGCACCCACACTGCTGTTCCTGAACAAGAAGAACTTTGACTTATTATCTTATTGTTCTTTTTCTAGCCAGAGGGAACATTTTTGTTGGAAATATGCAAAAAACTTATTTGGAGATGTCTTCTGAGTTTAATTAACTTAATTAAGAGGAAGATATGTTCTCCGACTGCACCATGAAGGAGCATTAAAAAAATATAATGCATGTTTTATGGAGCAAAAAAAAAAGAGAAATGTGAGGATATATTATATAAAATATAAACACATAACTTTTAAGATATAAAATTAGACTACATAAAGAGTAGCTTGTGGTTCAACCAACATGCCTATTTATAGCATAGAGGGCTGAAATGGTAGTCAAGTTGCTATGGCTGTCAGTTTGTGCCTTTGCTCCTTAAAGCATACAGTCCCTTTGCTTGTACTTATATCAAGTTCAGCCATCAGGGTTCTAACAGAGATCACATTAATCCACTCCAGGCCTCCCTGGTGACCTGTTAGCTACAGAACTCATTTAAAGCTAATAAAATTCATGCACATTCTGCTGCCCTGCTCAACAAAGTTTTTAACCCCTATATGACCAAGAATTCATCGAATAACATGTCTCCACTCTCTAACTATAAAAATCACAGCTATAACCCTGATACGTTAGTTTTTTTGTAATAAACGTTCTATTATTAGTGTTACAAATTCATCACTCGGAGAAGATAACAGCACTCTTTGTGCTTGTATGTCTGTGGCTCGTAAAATAAAATGTTGCACTTTTTATTCTGCCAGGTCTATCAGAAGTCAGGAAAGGAACAACATCCACAAAGTCGGCCTGTGGGCTTTCAATGTGGCTGCAGAGATTAGAATGCAAATTAATTAGA
This sequence comes from Acanthurus leucopareius, assembly GCA_029814765.1. Classification (NCBI taxonomy): domain Eukaryota; kingdom Metazoa; phylum Chordata; class Actinopteri; order Acanthuriformes; family Acanthuridae; genus Acanthurus; species Acanthurus leucopareius. The sequence continues at coordinate 9,159,328 of JAQMCX010000057.1, read as the reverse complement.
GAGGTTTTTAATGTTCACTCCCAATCTTCGCTTGGAAAAACTCAGGTTTGATGAGGTCTGCTGCACGCCTCCCCTGATCGCTCTGTAGCTGAACAAACAAGAGTTTTTATTTTAATTGACAAAGTGATTTGTTAAATTCAGCACATAAAAGGGTAACACCTCATGGGTCAGTGAATATTTCCTCCATGGAAATATTTGTCAGCACAGGTGATTCACAATAAAGCTGAATATCCAAAGCCAAGGCTCCCTTTCTGGGCTGGAAGCTGCTCCGAATAAAACTCCAGAAAAATGCTGAAGTAGAAAGAATGAATTTGGACCACGCACTCACAGCTATGACAGAGAAGATGAAGTTGCCCATTTCAGTGTTCCCATCTGACTGAGGGTGTTTTAATCCTTCCTCCTGAACTGCTTTGATTTCATTAAACATTTTCCCTTTGCAAGCTATTTTCACAGCTGCACTGTTTTTCTCTCTGTTTTCCTGCTGGCTGACATGGAAGAATGAGCCATCTCAAAGACATTACCATGGACTGGCTCCATGCAAAGTAAAATGACTTTAAAAGCAGCTTGTTTTTTTTGTTGTTGTTGTTGTTGTTGTGTTATGTTTTGTCAGGAAACAAAAGGTGTTCTTACAATTTTTTGCCTTTGGATGTTATCATCTAAACACGCTCCACCTGAGTGGAAAAGACATTCTCTGCTGTTTTATAACATCCCGTCCCGTCCCTTTCTTTTTTGCAGCAGGCTTTCAGTGAGCGTTAATAACAGTTAATTGTTCAGAGCACCACTGATTTGATCATCACCGACAGCACTGCTTATCTCACAGTCTTTTTTGTGCACCTGCCAATATCCTGTCTCCTGTTGCCACTGTAAACTTTGCACGGTGCCCTGCATGCACTCAGCAATCCATGCTCATTAACCCTGTCCACCTCACTCCTTTAATTATTAAAGATCCATTGTTTAGGATTTTTTTGGGGGTAGAGCTTGTTGAATTTGACAGAAATGAAATGTAATGAAGAAATGTTTTCATTAGTGGATAATCATCTGAAAATGATCACAGTCATGTTTTTAATTACCTTAGAATGATCCTTTAATGTCTACAGAGGGAGGTCTGTAGTCCACCATGTTGTCCTGCCATGTTTCTACAGTGGCCCTGAATGGACAAACCCAATCTGACTCTAAAGACGGCTTTTTTGATTTGTTTTTTTTTGTAAGTTTCATAAGAGAAGGTGAACTGTGGGATGTTCTGCTTGGTGCAGTTTAAACATTTATCACTAGATGTCACTAAATTCCACACACTGGCCCTTAAAATATAGAATCCAATTAAAGGTTCTTGTGATCACTTGTATATATTTGCATCATCGTGCACCTGCCAACTTTATTAACCTGTTGCAGCTCTTTGTAAGCAGCAAGTCCTCTTACTGTGCATTTCAGGTGAAGCTCCTGAACTTTGCAGCCCTTTCCTATTGGACTAATGATGTGTGGATATTGTTGACATTTTCAAAAAGCTGCTATAGACCCATTTGCTTAGACTTGTTTTTGTGCAAATTCTCCATTTTTGTCTTTTTATTTCTGTAGGTCCACATGTATAAGTATTATTGCCTCTCTCATTCCCTTTTTGATGTGTCTGCTCTTGAAAAATAGTATATCAGTAGAGTTACTTATTTACTTACTTGCTCACTTTTCTGCGTAAATAAACAATGTATTGTCTGACAGCAGGGCTTGTCAATAGGAGCAACAGGGTGGTGCAGGGCTATTTTTAGACCAGGTCTCACAGAGCCACAAATCGATTGAAAATTGGATCCATTTTTGTAACACCTTGGGCTCACACATCACAGCGCAACATAGAGGGGAGCATGTCAGCATTATTACAGTGAGTCAACTTAGTTTTTCTAATACATGGTCTTGATCTTGTGACAAAGATGTCAAAAGTTTTGCAAATTAAAAATTAATTTTGAAAAGACAAACCATCTCCGCTGTTCACCATTGTGTAGTCTGTGCACAAGTGTGGCAATATGAAACAGGACAAAGTTTGGCCTGCAACAGTGTAATTCTTTAAAAAATAAGATGATTAAAATCAATCATGTCCACACGTTATCAGACCAAGTTAGAGCTATCCTCCCTGTAGCCAAGCTTAAGATTGATCAAGATTAATTGCTACATATTTAATCACAAAACAAACCTTTAGACCTTGGAACAAAAAAATATGATACGTGAAGATATTTATCAATACTTTTTCATTTTATTACTATTTAGAGCGGAAATTTATTCTACAATTCTTGAACGGTCACCAGGAAAAACCTGTGTATCAGTAGATCAGTTAACTATAATTATAGGCTTTCAAATCTTGATGAAACCCTGGTGGTTATTCTGCAAATAAAGGTCAAACTGAAGAAAGAAGGAAAAGTTTTTTGCAGATATCAATCATGTGAATTAACACATGTAAAGACATGTACAATGTTTGCCTTTACAGCAGTCACAATGTGAGGTGAAGTAATGTGGAAATGATGAAAAATATAAGGATGAATTATTTCTCACTCATATCATCCAGGGAGAATCTGCATGCGGAGTTTTCAGTAAATCTATTAAACTCACAGATGTTCCGGCATCTGGTTGATCCTTTTGGCACTTGCCAAGGCAGGATACATCACCAAAGGGGACTGTACATGCTCTTTCCCCCTGTTTCCTCATGCACAATTAAGCACCTCAAAAGTCAAGCTCTTAGTATACACATAAGCAAAATTAGCACCTGACAAGCTCGACTTCAGCTCTCTGTGCCTCTGAATGTATCCTGCAGTTTGCTGATCATCAAGCATGTCAACCAAGATAGCTAGGTTTTAGTATTTCTTGGTTGTTTTTTCCTTTCCATTCTTTTGTCATCTTAAGTTCGGTGCAATAAACTTAGCCTTTCTTTGTTTGTGTACAGGAAGTCCTGTCCCAGGCAGGCCAATGAGGGAGAGTACAACAGTTCTCCTGACCAATGGAGAGGTAGCAAACAAGCGTGAACCTGTAAAGGCGACGGGGCAGTGCATGGGGATTAGGAAGCACAGTATTTGGTCATATTTTGACATAAATATGAGTGTACTGAGAGGACAGATGGGCAGGGGTGAGTTTTTATAGATGTTGTTATGCTTTATTTCCACCATGAAAACTTGCCGTGAAGCTGCTGTGAATCTAAGTCGACTACAGCCTCTTCACAAGGGAGCCAACTCCAAACTTTTTACCTCCTGTGAAATCTACAAGGGGTAAGTGTCTCATACTCTAAAGATAAAGTTCAGGTGAGGTATCACTTTAATGTAAAGTAACATCGTACCCAAATAACATCACAACAGAACACACATATCCAAAAAAACAGCTGCAGATTCAAGTTCTGCATTTCAAAGCACTTCACATGCATGTGAAAATGTCTGAGAAGGTTCAAAGTGACTCTCACAAGCCTCTCCATTTTATTGACTCTAACAAAACACAGTCAGAGGGAGAGAGGGGGAGACTGTGTCAGAAGAGACGAAGTAAAACTACAACAAGACACAATGTGTCAAATTTAAGGATTCAGTGCATGACTGCTCAGTTTTACGGTGGATTCAAGAACCCAGACATGCCAAGTCGAACTGATGGATAAAGATACAAAAGACAAGAATGGCACAATATGATGCTTTTAAGCAACACAAATTGTTTCCCTTCTCGTCTCCCTTTGGCTATGACACGCCTCACAGTGACAGCAGCGCTGTGAGTGCAGCGTATGAGAAGTAAACTCCTCCACATGGTCTTATTTAAAAAGAAACAGGAACTGAATACGACGTATGTGAGCTTATCATTCATTATGAAAGTGCTGTGATTTGTGTGTGCCGCCTTTTTATAGTGTGTAAATTTATTCATGGTTGTGTAAAGATAGACTAACCCACTGCAAGACACCGAGAGACAAAAATACTTAAAAGACACGTTGACATTTTGCTAAAAGAGATAAAAGAAATTGACGGTTGATTGATTTCATCTACATTTTATGCTCTACTTTATAACATAACCTATGCTTGGTAAAGAACAGAGGCAGTTTAAATATATTTGAGTTGTAAATATCCAAAAATGTACTGTTCCCGCTGTATATTTGTTATTATCTGTAGTTTAGGGGAATTTTGAGATCTTATGATTAACTGTGGTGGCACAAAAACAGCCTGGATTAAAAAATCTTTTGACACCACATCATTAAGACTTAATCTGAAACCATTTTCTCACATTATAGTCGCATCTCGGGCTCAGCAGACCATGACTTCCTTTAGCTTCTGCAAATGAATTTCTCCATCACTTCAAAGGCAGGCTGCCACAGTAAGAGCAGCACTTTGCAACAGTTGTAGCCTGCCAGCATCAACAAGTTCACTTAGAGGCTTACTTACACCCTGTGGTGTTCCTCTGAAGAAGTTGTAAGCATTTTGAACTGTTTTGCCTTCTATGACTCTCAAATATTAGACAGTTTAAGTGACTGGAAAGAAGTTGAGTAATGTGCATCTCCTCTGTTCGCACCAACAAAAAGGTATTTGCAAACTTACTCTGTATGCTTATTTAACTGCATCCTCACTAAAGACTCTACAGGAGAAAGTAAGGGGGGATATACAGTATAAACCATTTCCTTCTATGAGCAGCTTTTATCAGTTTCTTAACATTTCAGCCGCAGAGTGTTTGTTAGTATCAGAGGTTGTGATTGCATGAGGAGTAATAATCCCATAAAATGACTTTTCTGTGAGCTCAGTCAATATTTTTCATTGCCATTAAACTTATTTTAAAGCTGAACACCCATGAGCCAAAGCTGGGAGGTCTGATAAAGGAGAAACTGTAGACACCGAAAAGACAGCAAAGACGACAATGACTTTTAATGAGCAAAAATAAAATATGTATTTGATGTTATTGCACATCAGTAGCTGCATAAAAACCTGGTAAGCTGGTTAAAAACTACCCTGAGCTTGGCCACAGTTCACACAGATGATTTTTTCTCCTTACCTTTGTCCAGTTTCCATTCTACACCTCCTTCACCGTGATGACTCATGTTTATTCTTACATCCGTTCAGAGGTCCTTCTTCATCTGCGGTGCTTTTCTGATCAATGTAAAGTTCTTCTCTTCACCAATGTGTTCTGCTGTAAGAGATGTTTTTCATTGCATCTTTTTTATTGAGGGGAAAATAGGAAAGTTTTTCCTCTTCATAAACCATCTGCCACAAAAACCTACTTTTCTTCTTTTATCTTTTGACCTCTGATCATAATTTACTGTTTGCTAAGCCCTAAACCTCTGAGTTACCACTGCTGTGTCTCTCAAGCTTTTCAGCCTTGCGCAGCACAGTTTACTGAAATCAAAATTCTGAGTAATTGTTAAAAAATTTGATCTGGTTTTAGATGGAAGTAAACAAAATCAAACCTCATACTTTAAACCAACAACTAGTGCTTTGAGTGGTTTAAATGATGCTTGTCATTAACCAGCTTATTCAGGAGCACAAACAAGATAAAATGTCTTCTCAGAAACCATTTCACTGAATGGGAAAAGTGTTCAGGATAACTTCATACAAGTCAGCAATTAGTAGTGAAAATGTGGGTGTTGGGTGCTTGGAAACTGAAAATTTGAAGTACATGTAACCCCTTTTGTTTGTTTGTTTGCTTGTTTGTTCTTTGTTTGTTTGCTAACTTTAGCATAAAGTCTTTCCCTCACACAGTGGGGAAATTCAACTCAAACATGAATGGGATTTGTTTTTTGAGAAATGCCTTCCAGGAATTAATGAGTCACTGTTGGAAGTAAACACGTTAGGCGGGCAGCTTACAGAGCACACAAACAGTTTACTACATTGCCCTTTTGCTGATGTGTTTTCAGATGGACCACTGCATCCCTTTTTTCCTTTTTTTTTTTCTATCTGTAGTCAAGAGCGTGGTCTTTCAATTTGAGAGAATTATTTATTAACCATGAGATGTGTTGAGTTAACCAGGAATCATCCATTTGGGACGCTCTAAGAGGAAGAGCAAACACGCCCACAATAAGGCAAGGATCATTTCACTGGTCAACACTGCGGCTGGATTTCTCTGGTTGGGGAATTTTTAACAGGCTTGTTGCACAAAAAACTGTGTGAGTAGATAAGAAAAAATCCGACAGCTAAAGTTTGACAAAAACACAGACAAGGCCAAGTGCAAAGACAAAGGCTGAAGCTGAAGTGCAGGAGATCTGTCTATGCAAGCATTATGCCTAAGTGCAAGCATTAGAGTCTGAGCACAGAAAAGCAAATCTAAGCAAAGCAAGACCTTTTCAAAGTGCAAGGGCAGGATTTTAGTGAAAGAATTACAAAATATAATCATTAAATTAATAAATAATGTTGAAAAAAATTGAAACTTCACACTCTTGACTTAACAAGAGTTAAGTCAAAAGGCAAAAAACGGCATAAAACTCCCCTGACCAACCTTTAAACTTTTCTAAACTCTTTAGTGCTTAGTATTTCTTTGTTAGTCCCATGAATGTGTTGAGAAATCCAAAGCTTAATGGGCCACAGAGCCCAGCTGTGGTTGCTAAGCTATGATTGGACAATCCCTGTTTTGGGGAATGATTTAGCAAATGAGGTCAAAACTCATAAGTTTCAATTTAATTTAAACATTACACCAAGTTTCATTATTAATATTTAGTTCCATTACTTCTCCCACAATTTTTTATCTTAATACACAGAAATAAGATATCTCCACTGATGCAGCACTTTCGTAGCAGTTAAGTATTGAGTCTGTGGCAGAATTAGAGACATTGCCTGTTTGGATGACATTATGTGTATCACTGATTATCCTTTGTGTTTGTGTAATTGTGAAGTGAAGCTTCACTAAATGACAGTGTTGTCAAGTGTCTGCTCTTTTATTTGAAAAGGGGGGGTTAGATTTTATTGCAACACAAATAAACAAAAACACATAAAATAAGCCTGAGTAGACAAATTACCATGTTTTCATCAGTAGTGCGTTCCCCTCAGGTATCAGTAAAAACCTGAGCGGGAAAACCTGGAGTTGTGCAGCGTAATGCAAAAGCCACAATTATATTGTGTTTTGTTCAATTTTTTTTGGTCTGTTCAGCAGAATCCCTTCACCCTGCCAGCTGTCTGGTCATTGTTTTTTCTCTCTTCTCCCCTTTAAACCATCAGTGTGGTTAATCACACAGCTGAAATGTGGACTGGAAAATATTCAACATGCAGTTTAACAAATTATCAATGCTGAAGAATGTTTTTTTAGAAAGACAATTCTGTTTGTGAATTTGAAATCTCACAGTACATCGTTTTTTTTGTATTTTTCTTTTTTTTTCTAAATGTAGAAGAAGGAGGCCGTAAAAAAGAGGCAGGAAACAACCTTAAAGCACAACATCCCTTCATTTTAAACTGTGAAACAGTATTTGGCCTCTTGTTTTATTTTTTTAAACTAGGTTTTAAACCAAAAAATCCTTCTATCATTGCTTCCTTACGCTCACGAACAGACTTGTTTTCGTCTCATACTATAAACTGCCTGAATGCCCTGAAAAAAACAGGGATGCAAACCACACCAGGCATTATCAGATTAGAGCATTTGAGTATTCAGTCTGGTTGACAAGGTGTGCAAAATTGAAAATGTTATATCTATTAACTTCACATATTTACACCTAACTGGGTAATGTAATACTCAACCCTTTTAATTTTGTCCTGCTTCGTAGTTATCATATCTTTTATCTGTCAGGGTGTATGGTCATCTGTGGAAGATCTTCATTAAGGCTGAGAAGTTTAAGATGGCATATTTATGCAAGAAAATATGTCCGAGGATTCTGCATCGTCACTGAAGTGTGTGGATGTCAGCTTATGGCTAATATTACGATGATTAAAATAAAAAGGATTCTTCTATTTAGATATTTTTCCTCTACACTGCACATTTGATATGCTTACTGTTTACCTTTTGACACAGAGATCATTTCAATAGAGTGCATTAATCTTTGTCGGTACGTTTGGCGGAAGGTGGTAAATTAATCAGCCTTCACCGAGTGGAAAACACTCTTATTTCTGTCAGTTGTTCATTAGCTGCACAAATACAGTATACTGAAGTGTTTGATGTGTACTCTGTGTGTGCATATGTTATCATGTGAGTGTCCACATAATTACTGTACTTGTGCACCTCTGTGCACACATGCCTCCTGCCTCAATTTGGGTGTGTATTTACTAGTAATTCAAAATGTGCACTGTAGAAATATAATGATTGCATGGGCAGTAGAGATAATATTATCTAGGATGTCCAAAAGACCAGGCAATGTCACTTGGTGGGATAAGTGTGAGCCAGCAATTGAATAGAGGGCCATTATTGCCAGCAGAGGATTTCTGATGATGTTTGTGAAAGCTATTATAACGCAGAAATTGAAAGAGCTGAGAGCTCAATACAGAGTGCTCTCTACCAGCTCGGGCTGTTTATGTAAAGCACTCCCCCAAGGATAGAAAGCCATCCAATGGTGTCTCACTTTGGAAAGAGTTGGAAAGAAAAGAAAGAGACATGTGCTTCAGTTAGCAAAATATATGATTTCAATAAATACAATATCCTGCAGCCTGGCTTCAGACCATTGTGCGGAAACACTCCTGGTGAGACGTGACCTGTTCCTGGCTGCTGACACCTTTCTCTTCTTACATGAAATAGAGACTTTGTTTCCAGTGGCCAAGCCATTCCCAGAAACTTGCTCCTGCTCCTTGCTCTTTGCTTGTATTTTCATAACATCTCAGTCCTAACATTTTATTTAGGCTCTGCTGGTTTAATGCAAAAATGCTGGCTAGTGGTTTACCAAGAGCAGTACTAGGGTTTATCAAAAAAACAAGTTATGCAACAATGAGCTTTCTGGAATTGTTATAAAAACCCAACATTTTTTGATTTTTCTGATTTGTAATAAAAGCTACAAAAAAAATCAAAGTGATGAAGGAATTTAATTATGAGGAATTTATAGGAAGTTAAAAGTAGTCACTGAATCACTAAATTAGCAAAGCTTTGCTAATGGCTATTCTTCAGTAAAACGATGCAACTAAGAGAGCAGGAGGAGTTCAGTCGGAAACAGCCACATTTAGAGGTGTGATGGGGAGCGTCAGGCAGCTCTGACTGTAACTCTGCTAACAGCTCCCCTCCAACAGGTAAACAGCTCCTACCTGCCGTGTTGTGTGATGGAAAAACACTTGCAACAAAATAACAATCTCAAGTCAAGCGCACCTCCAGTAAAAGGCATGACTTCATGTATGTGGCCCTGTTTTTAACGGAGGTGCAAATTCCTGCTGTATTGAGCTGACGTGCAGAGTCAAAGTGAGTGAAGCCAGAGGTTATCCCGGACAACACATGTGTACGGTCAAAAGCCTGTAAATACCTATTATCATGTACCAGCGTGTAGCTCAAACATAAATTTGGCTTTATGACGAGTGACATGAATGATTCAAGAGGAATTGCTTCATTTTCAAAGCCGTGTTAAAACAAAATTTTGGACAAATATTGAGAAAACCTGTTTGGCCTCCTCTCTAGTATACTTGAATAAAAACACTGAAACATTTTGAGAAAAGCATTCAATTTATAAACAAAGGGAAAAGTCCTTCTTCAGGGTCTCAGCAACTGCTGGATTTGTATGTAGCTGATAAAAGAATCAGAGAACGATGTGGTAGTTTGAACTCATCTAAAATCTCAGCAGATTCACTTCTGATTTGCTGTTTATTCCTTCGTACGGAGACACTTGTTTTCCCCAGAGTATCATGCATCTATAACATCATGTATCTACATCAAGTGTATCCATATGAATAAGGCTAATGCAAAAATAGAAGGAGCATAAACCAAGAAGAAGTATGTATTTCACGCTCAGAAAAAAGGTGGAATTGAATCTATTGAAGTACAAAGGCTCAGGGGGCTGGGGCAGTAGCCTATATAAGTACATTACTGCAGCTACAGTACAAGGACATTATCCTTTAACAGCTTCTCACCTGGGAGCACTACCAGCTCTTTTCAATGGGGCTAAACACTGCTGCTGGGCATTGAACCCAGGTCTTTGTGGTGCTTTTTTTCTCCCTGCACCACCCAGGAACCTCGATCACTGTGCTGCCTTCACTGACTTTAGTAACCGTGCCTTGGGTTGAATGGAAGCACATTTGTACTTTCACTTTGCAACAAGGAGAAACTGCTTTAAACTTCTATAGTGTATCAAAGGTCAGATATATTATATGCCCGTCATTGTACATTTGTGAAAAAATCTACCTCCTGTATTTTTCTCTCAAAGACACTTAATGCACACAGGAAGGTTCTCTTGTTTTCTGTTCTCTTGTTTTTTCTTTACTTTGAGTACATCAAAGACATTAAAACTCTTCTAAGAGTTTAAGTGTGCTGTGCCAAAGTGCAAAAAGTCAATAATATATAATAATCTCTAATATATTATAACTACTCTTCTTGTCTGCATCACAAACACTGTAATAAACTGCATTACAGTTGCAGTGAAGGTGTTAAGGTGGTGCGTAGCAGCACAGAGGGCAGTGGCTCAGTGTTTAGGGCCTTTCTGTTTGATGATGAACATGCAGACTCCACTGATGGGTTTCTTGGGTGCTCCAGTGTCCCCCACATAAAGGTAAACTCTCCTGCCACAGCACCAGCTCAGAGCTGGAGTTGGTCCCTTGGCACTGCATGGTGCTTCACTGCATTCCAGTGGAAAGGTGAAATGCAGTTAATCCATATTAAGTCACTTTACTTACTGTATAATTTACTGTATAATTTAATGTGACAAATAAAAAAAATTTCAGAGTGCAGGACTTAAACAGAAACCAAGGATTTGATTCCAGTTTTTGGCAACAAAAGCACCTTAAATTTGCTTGTGAAAACATCTTTCCATTTTGTGAAGAAGTGATTTAGAACTTCAATTTGCAGAGGCCTGAGAATAGATTATGCTTAAATCTAAAATATAGATAAATGTAAACAAAGACATGTATGTAAACTAGTCATGAAATGTGATCAAAAACATTTGTGTACATGCACAAATTTTCTTTCTGTAAATCACGCAGAGAGTTACGTAAAACAGACATTTTGTGATCATGCACACAAATTACATGGATAAAGTTTTGTGACTATTTCACAAGCTGCCATTTTACTGAGTTATTTTATTACTGTGAAGGACAAATTGCGGCTTGCATTTTTCACAAATAAGATGCTCCTGCTATAAATTGAAAATATGTTGCATGAATAAAAAAATTTAAAAAATTCAAATTCCAGTAAGATCTCGTGCTAATGCATATTCCTATAACCTCTCGGAGGAAGGTCATTCGTCACTGGGACACTGAAAGGCAGAAACAAATACAGCTATGGGTGACTGGTTCTGAGGCCACAGAGACAGACTGGATAAATACAGCCAACAGTCTGACATCTCTCTCACCTGGGTCAGGGTGGTGCATGGGGTTGGACAGTGTGACATCTTTTAGTGTGAGCGATATTCTAATCTGTGTGTTTTTACTTTTTTTTTTTATCTTAACCTCTGCTGTTTTAAGAGATTACATTTCTCTGCATCATTAACCTGCTTTGTTTATGAATGATCTGAATCTATGAGTTTAAGCTGACGGGAAACAAAAGGGTGTTGATCGGCCAGACTGTACGGGCAGCTGACAAAGAGGACTATTTTGAGAGAGTATATGTGCACTGCTACTTCTCAGCCTGTTTCCACTGATTTATCTCTATAAAAATGTATCATTTCACCCTTGAAGTGTCCTGTGAAAGCCAAAGTGGAAGGCATTCAGGCGTGAAGGGGGCGCACATGCACAGAATGCATACATGTGAGTGGAGGAACACACACAAATAACCACACATGCTTACTTAAGTTTCACCATTTACACAGTACTTGTATGGGCTTGCTGCCGAGTAAAGGTTGCTTTTATGGTCATGTGTATTTTTAAGGCCATGGGTCATTGTCTCTGGGAGCGTCATTTGCCAGAACATTTTATGACACTGTTGGTCGACCCCATAAGCCCCAGGGATGAGACTGAGAGGAAGAACTCATCTTTATATTAAAGCTATAAATAAAATCATTGGACTTGTGATATTGTTTCAAACCTGGAGGCTGCTTGCTCATCCTGCTGCTGCTGTGAAGGACAATTTTCTGGCTGTGACAGGTGTTAGAGGATTGCTGCGTAGCCTCTAGCAGTCCAGAGGAAGCTCTCTGGACATGTGCTGCAGACCAACAGGATGCTGTGACTGAGACGTTGGCCTCTGATCAGGTTTGTCATCTCATCTGATACAGCCTAGTGTCCATTGTACTAACATTCACAGTCGAGCAGCCCTGCAGCACTGAGCCACAAGCACGTAACATGGTGATAAGATACAGTGCCTGGCTAGAGTTCCTCCTGATACTGCTGCAGCAGGCAGCTTCAGGTCAGCTGCCAGCTGCTCTTTTCCTCTCATTTAGCACTTAGCCACAGATGTTATACAGGAGGTTATGGAAGAGGAGACAAACCACTGAGAGCATTATGAAAAGAAAAGTCCCTAACATTGAAATGATGGTTGTATGAAACGTATCCCATCAATTCTTCCAAAAGCTAATCGTTTGCTTTTCAACAGCGTAATCCGGAAGAATAACCAGCCAGTCATGTGGAACTCTGGATTTTAGGAGTAAAAGATGTTGGTGTCCTTAAGCCTTGTACGTTGCATGCATAGAAAAGGTTTGAGTTGTGGATATAAAGAAGGTTTTTAACTTTATTTTAAGGCAATTTCAACAAACTTTTTAAGTAATTTCACTCAGATTTAGATGGCAAATTAATATATAGTGTTGATAATTGTAAGTGCAGTTATGTCTCCCTCTTATCATTGTTTTAAGGCTGGCTTGGTCTTGTTAGCCTGTAGTGACTGTCCAGGAACATTGCTGAGATTGACTGGCTTAGACTTACCTGGGTTTAGTTTTGTCACCATGTTCATTTATTCTTCTGTCATAAGAAGAATATCAGGTTACTGAAGCAGTCTGCATAGAAACCACACTGTTTCTGATCATGTGCACACTTAAAGAAGTTGTTAAAAATATGGGGAACTAAAATACTTACTTGCCCATAGATTATTGGATAAGATTGTTTTTACACCAATGTCTGTCACTTTAAAGCAAGTAGCCTCTTAGCTTAGCTTAGAATTTACCACTGCATCATGTTGTTTATACCTGGGCTATAGACTAACATTTAAATCTTAGTCAGTGTGCTTTAATAAAGGTCATAACAGGCTGCTGGTGGTAGCTTTCTGTTCATTTTTAAGGGAATATGCTAGTTGTCAAAATGTCCAGGTATTTCTACAACAAGCCACACATTATATGACCATAATTATAGTGTAACATGATTCCTGGCAGTGGGTTATTAATATTAGGGTGTGCTGGAAGGATCAGGGGTCATGCTGTGTAATGTCATCAGTCTCACACAAACAGCAGAGGACCAGGTTTCGACTCCAGACAAGATTACAGGTCTTGTCCGTCTCTCACACGTACAATCAGACCACTCTCCCATTTCCAAAACAGGCCCGCTCAAAAGACTGTCTTTTAGGCAAGCTGTGCTTTAGAGAGTGACTGAGCCAAAATCACTGAAGGCTACCTCTATTCTCTGTCAGCTCCATTTGCTGTTTAGAAATATGAGTCTGTCAAAAAGAAAAAAAAAAAAAAAGAAAAAAAACGTTTTATATTGAGTCGGTTTATTTTTACATCACGGTTTTAATACTGCAACACACTGAGGAGTACAGAGAGCATATGCTTAAGGAATCAAGGTATTTTAAGATGCATGTAGTCAATACTTTGAGTTAACCAAGCTTTCTAAAAGGACCTGGAACACCTGGGCTCTCAATGCAAGAATAGACCAGACTGCTTGAGGATGAGGAAACTCAGCAGATGGATGGCGTCTCCTCCCACGGCATTCAAAGCAGATGGTGCAGCAACATCGGCTCAAGGACCCCAACTTCAGCTCAGGTGGAAAGCTGAAAGGGCTGGATTTCTGTTTTTTTCTTAAAAAGCTTGCTTTGCTTTTTGTCTGGTTCAAACTTGTCTCTTGTTCCTACCAAAATCTCAGACATATCCCCACGCTTTGATGTTTAAAGAATTGCTTCAATAACTATTTTTTTATGATGCTTTAGTCAGAAGACTAATGGACAGAGCCCACAGGGAACACAGGAACAGCCAGCTGTGGGGGTGATAAAATTGGAAGATCAATGGATTTTAACATTTATGCGGTTCCTGTTAATTATACCCCTATCTTGATGGAGATTTTGTTGGCACAGTCATAACGAGAGTTGTTTATGTCTTTGGTGAGAGTCATTATAGCGGCCCTGGTTGGAGGTCTATCCCTTTTTAATTATCTCTCCATTTGGAAAGTCCTGGTCACATAACCACTGTATCATGCTGTCAGCAGCACTGTTGAACTCTATGAGGATGGAGCAAGGTTAATTAGATTGTTATTGCAAGGTTGTAAAATAGTCAATTTAATCATACTCAAAGGTAAAATAAAATAAAAGTCCTGAATCATTATACCTTTGACAGCAAACACGCAATTCGTAATTCCTGACACTAGACTGTCTCGGTTTAAAAACACTGAAAACAAAAGATGTAGTTTGATGGCATTGTAAAGCAGCGTGGGATCATGAGAATTGTTTATTTCATCAACAGCCACCACTGAGGATGAAGAATTATCCAACTCAGTCAGGTAGAAACGTTCACAGCCAAGGTAATGTGTCAAAGTTTTATCATCTTATTTTTAGTCACATTTGACAACTTCCCTCCCTAACAAAATGAAATGTACAGTCACCTGGAATAAAATTAAAAATGTTTAAAAAATATAAGTACATATCTCATCAAAATATATGACAGAAATATGGTTGCTTTTAGACATTTTATATGTGGGGCTTTTACATATTCTCAGTTTCACTTGCAAAAAAACATTTTAAATAAACTAAAATGTATTACCTGTAGGAATGTTGGTGCTGGCTCATATCCATTCAGTATTGAATTATAATAACTGACAGCTTTAATGTTAATTGCTGTCATCCATCTTGTTTTTATGCTGTCAGTTTTTTCTGCAGTCCGCATCTTCCAAAAATAAGTTATCTTCATACTGCTGGTGCACAAAGGCTTTGCTGGTGGTTTCAGCAGCCTGTGTGCAAAGACTCTTGATGTACGATGAGATATGCAACTTGTTTTGCTTTTTCTCTCGATGACAATTACAGTGTCCCCGTCTCCCATTCTAAACTACATTCAGCTTTAGCAGGATTATTCTGTTTTAAATGATACTAGTTGTGTTTGATAGATATATTACATTTGCATATTGCTTTTTATAAATCCTTAATGGGATTTGATTTCGAGGCCTCATCAACTAAACCCCCAACCCACATTATTCTTGAAAGAATAAATTAAATCTTTGTCACACAAACGGCCAATTAAATCATTGCGATCAAAATATCAAATTATCTTGGTAGTTGGCCTCTAGTGAAAGCATTAATGCTGATTTCTCTTTAGATTTCTGGGGAAAAAAAGACAAAAGAGCATTAATCAGTTGTCGGTAAAGATGATACTTGAGTAAAGCTAAAAGCTTCTCCATCAGTAGCAAGTATAGCACTGTGTGGTGCTAAGTGCCTCTGACTGAGTTCATTAAAACCATTTGAGTCTTAATTATCAGGACAAAAAGTCAAAGTTAGCTCAATCAGACAAACCCCATTACAACACTGTTTTCATTATGTCACCATGCTCTTAATATTGTGTTTACCTCGAGTGTTGTGGTGAGGATGAATAGATGTTAAACACCAAAAACTAAAGAAAGCATTTAGTCTTTTACATAAACGCCCTTTTTATATAAAGATATGCATGTTGGCTCTTCCGCATGACTTACTGAGACACCTGAATGCAGCAGAGCTGTCATTATTAACCTTGTTTGTTACACCTGTCTTTTTCCTGCTATGAGAGGTCAAAATGCCTGTTTTCTGTAGCATGGGAGATACCACCACTGCTCTGAATGGACATGAGTTTATGTTTTAGGAGTTCATAGCCTGGGTTGGTGAAAGGTTGCAATGTGTGAAACTATTACAAATAACTAAGATTTAAATTATTTTTAAAATTACTATCTCGTGCATATCCTTATAAAAAGGACAACAAGTTTAAAATGAAAATACATCACACACAGACTAATCTAATAACAGAGTAAAATGTTAAAGGAGTTTACTGGCATCATTGAGCTAAGATTTCTTGCAGTCCAAAGTCACATATCAGCCCATTTCCACCTTGTGACAAGACGTTTTTAACTGTTTAGTTATCAGTGTTGGACAAGTTACTTCTGATATTTATGAGATATTACTAGTTACTTTCGTTTGAAAATATACTTACTTTACAATTTCACTGTCTGTGAAAAATAATAAGGTACTGAATACTTTATTTTTACCAGAATAACTGCCAAAGTATGTCTATGCATAAAAAAATTGAAGCATGCTCTATTCTTTCATAGAGAGTAATTAAAGCACTGAAGTTTAAGTTAGCCACTAAAAAAATCCCACTGGGGACAGCATTGTAGAGCCTAGTGAAGACTTCCTTGCATTCACAAGGAATGGTTACCATTATGTATTAAAATTGCCCACTGGACTTACAAAAGTGTGATGATACAAAAAAATAAAACAGCTTAATCTTAACTTAATAAGACACCAAATCTCCTTTTTTCTACGCCCTGCTGATCAGTTAGAGAATGCTGAGTCTGACGCCGCCGCAGCAATTTCACTGTTCTGTCAAATCAGTTCTTCAGTGGCTATTTTTTTCTGTCAAACTAGTGGAAATGGCATTTTGTCAATAAACTCTTGAAAAAACATCTTTATTTTGGGCTGTAACTCATGACTGGATACAGTAACAGTAAAAATATTACAAGAGTTTTATTAGTAACCCATTATATTACTCCATTGCTCCCTGAAAGAACTGTACTGTAAGGCGTTACACAAATACTATTCAATATAGAGAAATCTGTTAAAAGTGACCAACATGCACTATTCTAAAACAAACAATGCTAATGAAACTAATATGATTACAAGATGTTGCATCATGCAAAAACCTCCTACCTGGACATTTCACTTGGATCCTTTGTTTCATTAACTGCCTCTATCACTTGCCTCCACGATCAAACTGTGACTTTATTGTTAGTGGCAGATACAAGCCATCAGCTCTTCATGAGATGTTACAGTTTTTGTAGTTATATGATGTTTATTTCATTTTTCTCTTGTAGATGTTTTGCTGTCTCATCCCAATTTTTTTTTATAAAAAGTACATGAATATTTAAAGTAGCAGACCTCACTCGCTTGCTTCTGCTCAGAGCAGAATAGTTTCTGCTGCCCTTGAAATCCTTTTTGTGCTTCTGAAGAACTCTGAAGGGTTACATACTACACTTTTCTTTTAAGGGCACAATGGACACCTTTGCTTGCCACTCTTCTAGTCTGAAATTACAAACAAGGTAGTAATAATAACTAGAGTTTCCTGTTGTTCACCCCTCTTCCCTGGGGATAACAGTGTAACTGTGTTGCAATCTACTCTGCCAGGACTCCACAATGTCTCTCTATCATTGCATGTGTGGAGGCACTGCTTTTCTGCAGCATAGATTGAGTTCAAGCCCTCAGACTACAAGCAGCCATTCAGGGCATCTCTTTATATTTTTCCGTGAAATGAGGAGTCTGCGTGATTGACAGGGTGTTAATAGTAAATGGATCAAACCCGACATGTTGTCTGTTCAGAGTAAAAAGGAACCATCAGCTCTAGACGTACACATCCGGACAGCTAGTACACACCTACTATTTGGCCTTCGACATGTGCTCATAATTCAAACAACTGTGGCAGCATTCCTCATCTGGTGCGACTGTAGAGTGGCAGAGATCAAACTATTTAATAATAGTTGTATGCAGAGGTGAACGGTGCATTTTTCATGTGTATTATTGTGTTTCTAATACATTATTAACTGTCAGTGGCAATCTCCAGACAGTCTTTGAATTTATGCTTTCATCAGAAGAGGAGCCAAAGATGGGACTAGTATATTTTGAATAGCCTTTTTAGACCAGCACCTCCAAGGCACCAAAATCTGATTGTTTCAGTATATTTATTTATCAGCAAAACTCCACCGGGCTCAAGTTAAGTGAACATGAGCGTAATTAGGCTTTAATTCAGAAGTAACAAAAAATTAACCCAATCACAATGATCACCAGCTAATGCACAGTCACATCGGACGTAATTATAACGTTGGCAAACAAGAAACAGTTGTTACTCACTGAAAGATTTATGATAATGTGGGTTTAAAGAGTCTACAATCTGCAGGCTTATAGGCAGATAAACCTGAATTATACAGTGGAAACTGATATTTACAAAAACATGCAACTGCGTGTTGACTATGATGTCAATCAGCGACATATTTTTGGATATACTGTTTTATCAATAAGAGCCACCAATGGTACAATCTCAAGGATGCATTGATATCAGCTGTCTGTGACCAGACTTCAAACTTGGAAGCTGTAAATTTCTCAGTGTTTAATGTACTTGCACTGTTAATGTAGTAGATGTCCTACTAAACTGAATTTTAGCGGCTTCTCCGGTAAACTTTGCAGAATGATGTTGGACTAAAGTTGTGTTAAAGAGACAGTTAAGAGGAACTACCTTAATGCTAAGCCACATTTAATGCCAAATGAATAACCAGAGTGAGAGGTCTGGTGGTAACTGTTTGCTTTTGGTGTATTTGCATTACAGCAGTAGCTCCTCTAGCGTTAGCTTAGTTGTTACATGAAGCCCACTTTGCTACAGGATCCTCACCATGAGTATCTATGTGTGTGTGTGTGTGTGTGTGTGTGTTGATGTTGTATGCCCTGAAGATACATAGAAACTTGTGGAAAAGGCGAAATGGCAGGGATTTGATTTAACTCAACTTTGTGTAACTTTGGTTATCACACAAGCTAGTTTGCTCACAATGTTCAAAGACCTTTGTGAAGCTGTAATTCTAGTGGCCAGCTTGCAATGAGTCCAAGGCTTATATGAATCCCATTCCTTCTTTAAATTGTTGATGGTGAATTTTTGTGTTCAAAGGTTCTTGTGATAATATTGACAGTAGAAGTGCAGCTAGCTGGAAGCTAAAACACATGCAGATCTGCTCAGACATACAGTGCCCGTTCAGGTCTGTGTGAGCTGACCAATCAGCACAAACTTAACTTGTCTTGAGGGGGACCTGGGTTGAAACAAAGTGTTGTAGAGAAGACTATAGCAATGGACAGAACAAGAAATGTTTTTCGAAATCTTAAAACATGTAAAACTATTCTAGTATACACCATATTTGAACTCAAAAATGAGCATTATTCATCCAATTTAAGATTAAAGCCTTCAAAAACACCATCAACATCGTGAAGAATTGTGCCCACCAGTACTTTGCCCTGGGGAGACACTGGTGCTGTCATGCCTCACAGCAAGATTTATCGGCAGCTCTGTGAGAGGGTGTATGATTCCCTCACACCTCTCTCCTGACTCAGGGGTCATTGACAGTGACTTATGCGAGAGGAGACGGAAGTGTCAGAGGGAAAATTTGTATGTCAGCTCACATCAGTCTGTTCTGCTCCCCTGGAAGCTGATCACATCTGAAACAGTAAAAAATCCCAAATGTGATGTTTTAGGGCTTCTACAAATACACATTTCTAAAGGTCTGTAGACTATAACAGCGGAAAAAGATCCATATACAGTATAATGTACTGTGGGTGGGTAATCTTCGAAGCGTGTTTTAGTGTGTAATTATCACTATTTATACGTTCGCTCACTTGCGTCTCGTAGTTACTAAAAGCTGTCCAGCTTTCCAATTTTGCACCGAACAAGGTGAAGACAAGATAACGATTATCATAGCAGATTTATCCCTTAAAATACATAATTATTCTTTATACAATGGTTCTCAGTCATAGTCAAATGTAGGGAACGGCTGCCAGTTCTTCTGGTTAAATGCAGACTGCTGCAAACAGCTGTACATAGTGGAATAATTAAGCTAACATTTGCTCCATGAGGTCGGTGAAAACTGTGTCTCCAGCTGACTTCTTTAAATGTTTCCAGCATGCATATCATGCTGAGGCTAAGGCTGCAGGAAATGAGCAAAAATCTTCACCAGCTTAACACAGTTTAAACATAGTATTGCTCATGAAGTCTTGACAGGCAGACCACCTATGTTGGAGTTCTTATGAATGTAGTGTGATTGGAAAAATGCTGTTTGCAACATTTTTATTCTAGGCATCTTAAATTTTGAAAATAACATGCTGAAACTTATTTACCCACCCACTATTTTTCTTTTAATTTTTGGCACCTGGGCTCCTTCAGTGATAATGAATAAAAATTCCTCTGCTTCACATCCAAAAGTTTTATTACTGACATAATTCAAGATGTGGCTTACTGTATAGGATGTGCAGGACAGGATGTGTCCAAATAAATTGTCTGCTGCTATGGTTTATTTCTTCTGTCTGAAGCAGACAATGTCCGGTATTATTGCTGCATAGATCATATAAAATCCTATCAAGTTTATCACTTTGCGCAGACATTTAGTCTGTGTTAGTATTGTGTTCATGTTTACCTCATAAAATTGGCCATGGCTGCAATAGAGCTGTGGTGCATCTAAAGCAATGTCTATACCTGTGTGGGTATTGCAAAAGCTTTAGTTATTGCCATTCCGCAGCATGATAACTTATTTTGTTGACAAACGGAAATGGTGACGCACAGTGTTCACAGGACACATTGCTTACATTTTGAAGAGGGTTGGTTAACTGACAGCCGAGGCTGACTTGGGGTCAGTATTTACCATCCAGTCCTGCTTTGGTGGAAAATGCGAAAACAACCTGAACATGACTTTAGTGTATTTTACATGTTTATATTTGCTGCTTTAACAATTCTGCCAACAACAGCAGTAATAGGCAGTTTTGATGTCATCCCTCAAATTCTGTGTCTGCCGTGTGCTTGTACAATTTGTACTACACAGCATTTGAAACCCATCACTGTGGCCCTCCGTAAATGCACCCAGCACAGGAGAGCTACCCAGACACTAGGCCAGAGATAAATCCTCCTCATTTCCTGTGTTGACAGTCTGGGGCTGTTTCCTTGACTTGGTAAAATTAACGGTCCAGAACGTTATTTTCACATCCAATATGCTGCCATCAATCATTTTGTGTGCCTTCATCACTTTCAAAAATTATGTGTCACTATTTTCTATAAAGGCAAAGCAACAGATTTAGTCACCAGGCAAAAAAAAGTGATGACAAAAATTTGTCATGTTTGAGGGAAAAATTAGTTGGAAATAAAACATCTGAAAGGCAAGTTTGAATTTCTAACTGTGGCGTAGGAGATGCACTGCACAGCTTTTTACTTTTAGATAGTTTGGATGCTTTAATCAGGAAAATACCTCTAAAAACTCACAAGTCCAAACCTACTGCGAGAGGTCACACCTCCAGGTTTATTGATCAGCTCACTGACATGACTGAAAGAAATGTAAAGTGTCTGCATCTCAGAATGTTCTGTGACTTTGAGACTTAACAAAGAAAAAAACCTAAATGGTGACCTTGAAAAACTGATTAAGTACTTGTAAAGAGAGTGTTATTCATACATCATCTGTTATATAAAGTGTTGCAGACAAAGTATTTTTTTGAAAAACAAAGTCTTGGCAAAAAGCTCTAAGAGCTGTTCATCTTTTAGAATGCAGGAATAAAACTCAAATGAAATTTTGTTTGGTTTAAAGCAAACATAGCAGGCACAGCTATGCACATTTTATAAGCTTGATTTTATACTATTTATTTGCATCGCTGTATGTGACAACAAATAAATATGGCTTTGTATCTAAAGCTACAGTGCAATTGAACAAATCTGCATCTGAGCTAATAAAAATGGTTTGATTTTTGCATCTATCACAGAATAATAACTGGTCTCATGTAGCTTGATAGACAGAGCAGAAGGTATATTATAACTGTAGGCTGTGACTACTCCTGCGTGAAGTATCATTTTCTTTGCAGAGCGGGAAATTGCAAGTGCTAGGGAATGAGAGTGAATGACATCAAGGAGGATAGTATGGTAAGGGAGCATGTAAAGCGCATCCTTATTTCACTTCTAGTCTGATGCTCTTTCACTCCCTGATCACAGAACAGCAAGGGCTGATGGGAGAGCGGCAAGGAGGGGGGGATGTGATTTGAAGGCATCAAGAAGCGGAACTGACAAAGACGGATTCACTGTGGCCCAAGCATGGAATTGCTTTTCCTTTCCCCTGGAACTGAGCTGGAAGTGCCTGCGGCTGCAAACAATCTCTAAGCAGCAGCTTTCACAAAGCCCAAGAGCCAGAACCATGAAAGCTCAGAGGCAGGTGAGAAGACGCTGAACTATTTAGAACAAGCACAAACAGGTAGTGAGGAATGACTAAAATTCAGCCCAGGTCCTCAAAAACTGATACATCCACAGAAAATGCTAATTTTAGTACACTGCATGTTTTTTTTTTCTTAAGCTAAATAAAGTAAAAATGTCTAATGTGCATGTGTATATGCACATAAAGTATGATGCACGTGTCTCTGAGTCTATGTGCACACAAATCACCGTGCAAAAGCCGCAGGAGGTTTGTGTGCTGTTGTCAGGTTACATAGCTAATTATGCAGGTGTTACAGGGCTTCAGGATGGGAAATTAGGAAGACAGGGGAGTGTTTCACTCTCTCAGTTTGAAGCAAGGAAAAAGGTGCACTATTTAATTCACACCTTAACCTGAGAAGAGGTCCTCATGGGATTCTTTTGAGTTCGAATCAGACACTCAAACAAAATAAAAGTCACAGTTTAGATATTTTTTTATTCGGTGCAGTAGATGTATTATGTCTGAGCCGAAGTCACTGCTTTCAACATCATTACAAAGATAGTAAATTAACATTCCATCAATGCACTTCACGCCACAATGAGCCACAAGAGAATGATGTTCCAATGAAAAACATCATTAAAACCTTTATGCCTTAGTTGAAAAATACATATTAATCTCATTTAAATCCAATATGACAAATGGCTGCTCTTAATGGCCCAAACTCTCAGAGTTAACGCATGTTCTAGGGAGATCACATGAGAGCCCCTGTTGTTTCACCTCTAATGGTGCATGTCTTTGAGGAGATGAGGCATTGTCAGGCTGAGATCCCTGTCCTAACACAAACTGCTGTTCACATTTAACTTGATTTTTTCCTTTCCTTTCATCACTCAATCACTCCACACTCAAAGAGTACAATCTCTAACATCTGGTTGTCGATCTGTCACCGTCTCTGCTGAGGTAAAAACAGGTTGGAGTAACCAGTCATCTTGTAAAGCCTCGGCCAGTCTAAACCACTGAACATGTCAGACACTTTTACCCTGCCAGCTGCCAGGAGCTCCGCAGTGGGGCTGCAGCCAGGCATTCATGTGTGAGAGACACACAGAGAGCATTGTCCTATGCTTCTGTTCTCTAACATGATTTAATGTGTTTGTGTAGAGTGAACCCTCCTCGTTTGTCTGAGCGTTTTTGATCTGCATTTGAAGCAACCTCTATTGTCGAGGACGATTAAAGCCAGCTGACAAGAGCAGAATTAAATCAGAGATGAGCTAGTAGTAAATAAATTCAGCGGCATGTATTCCCTCTCGCATGCTGCGTGGACAGCACTGGATTGCCACAGTGGATGTCGTCCTCCCACTGACCTAAAGACAAGGCATTTTTTCTTAATGAGCAAATCCACTGTTAGAGGAAAAGATAGAAGGATGGCGGCCTTTCATTGGGAGCATTGATAAGAGGATCATGTGACATACTATTCTTCCATCCATAATGCAGCCATGCATTTGGTCATTCATGGTAATTACACTCCATTTTGCCACTTTAGAGACACATGTCAAGCTCAATGCAATATGCAACACGGTTCACTGTTTTCCTATTTTTCTGCTCATTCCAGCAGATTAACATCAAACACACCATTAGGAATGCCACAGCGCATCATTGGACTCTTTAAATAACAATGCCTCAGCACAGAGTGGAGGTCCAGTCAGTGTTCACACCCAAAAGAGTGTAGTTTTCCCTACCTTCTTTTTTTGCGAGTTTGTGCTGTCGTCCTCCTCTCGCTATAGCTTCTCTCTTCAAACACTCTATGATCAAAGTGAAAAACAAAGCGGCAGGTCTTGAAAACAAAAGTGACAGCACGAAACAAAATCTATTAGACTGCCAACATGAATGATTTTTGCCAAAACGCTAATGCCCTTTTGGCATGTTTTGCATTTCTTCAAAAGCCTTATATGACGTGCTCTCACATGCAGAGGAGGCTGACTGCATAACAGTATGTAGTGTGAATGTAGCCTTCTCTGAGGGTGCTGTTCTCTCCCCTGTGAGTGACACAACAGCATCAAAAACATGTCTCCGCAAAGCATGTCACGACCCCCCTCACCCAGGTCACACGGCAGAGCAGACAGCTGACGAGAGGGCAGGCAAAGACCTCCACTCTGCAGATGCTTCAGCAGCTGTCAGACACTCCCGCCTCCCATCTTCTCACCTGACACAGAACAGGTGAAACACAGCAAGAGCAAAGAAAAAGGCAAAGGGACTAAAATAGGAAAAGGGAGGTAGGGTGATGGAGAGGAAGAGGATGTTTACAATAAGTGAGGTGGATACAGATAATGAAAGAAAAAGGTGAGGAGACAAAAAAGGAACAGAAGGGAAATTGCAAGAGCAGAAGTGAAATTGATAAAAGGCTGCAAAGGAAAAAAAAATAGTAGAGAGACAGTCAAATGTAGGGAAAACAGGGCCATGAATTATTCGGTTGTTATCCTGTCTGACAGCAGTCTCCAAAGACTTCCTTTTTTTCTTGCAAGACGGTATTCTTCTAGTACAGAGGAGCAGCCCAACCTGCGAAATGAAATATTAAAGAGTTCATATATGCATGCATGTAGATCCGAGGGCTCGGCCTAGATGACACGACAGCATAATCCCTAACGCTCTGTGGACCAGGCACAGTATTAAATGGAAAAGCCACAGCGAGAGATGAAGAGAAATAGCTCTTTCCTCCCTTTAATTAGGTTTGAAGGTTGTGAAAGACCAGAGCATGACACTGACAGTTGCTAGGAAAGAGTGCAAGAGACAAGACTCCTAAACCCAGAGACTAATTTGTAGACAAGTCAGTCACTCTGGCTGACCTGCAGGAGGATGGGTAAAAGTGAAATCAGTATGTCTTGCAGGTGTGGAGGCAGGCGGAGGTAGTGAAAGGACAGTCCAGTTTGCCAAATTTCATTAAATGAGTAGAGGCCAAGTTTTAAATCAAATCACATGGGCACCAAATGCAAAATGCTCCAGGAAAACTCTGTCAAATAAAGTATTTATGTCAGTACAAACTACACAGCCGATTAAAGTCTCAGTTTGACATTTTGAGAAATATGCTTATTCGATTTTTTTTTTAGTTGACTGTTCAATACTACCCTCATTTCTGTCAATATGAATCTGCAAGCAGCAGACACAAGCTAAACTAAACATACAGACTTAAAACAGCCTGAGTGACTTCTTGTCGTCAACCCGAGGCTGTCAGAAAATAAGTAAAGATTCCAGGAAGTCGGTGCTCCCACCTTAGACATAGTTCAGGACATAACACCCCCTAACACTGCATCACACTATCTTTATATTTATTTAAAGTGTGAAGTTAACCACAGAGGTGCTGCTTCTGTCTATTTCCTGTCTTCTTGTTGTTTAGCTAAACTAGGCCAATTAGCTGCTAGCTTCAGCTAAATGTTTACTGTGAGTCAGATCATCTCAATCCTTTTATCCAGTTCTGTGCAAGTTAGCAAATAAGCATATTTCCCAAAAAATCAAATTATTCTTTTAACTAAAATTGAAGTTCTCAGCTATGGTTTTAATTGGCTTATTGTTTTTTGTTATTTAGTTTCGTAGTGTGCAAGTGTTGTCTTTAAGCAAATAGAATCAGCCGGGCTAAAGCTAAAACAGTTTAACCACAAGAAAAAAGGTTGGTTTAGCCATTTGGAGGCAGCACACACAAGCTCTTTGTCATAACACTGACATACAATTCTTTAATAAAGATGTTATGGTAATATTGTTGGAAAACACTTGTCTATTTACATGCCTAACTAATATGAAAATATAACAACATTCATTTGGAGTCATTCTTGAAGCCATAGTAGTCTTAGTCATCCTTTGGCTCCATTTGTTTTCCATTAACTCCTGAGTGAAATATTTTGCTTCTTAGCTGCAACATCTGCACTATGTCCACTAGATATCCAGCCTCTTTGTCTGCGTGCTGTTTGGGCAGATAGTGTACGGTGAGTTTTTAGGATTTTGATTTGTGCTGACAATAGCTGCCCTCTGCTCAAAATGGGGTTGAATACAGAAGACTGAACCACAACACTAAAAGTTGAGGGCAAGAAAACAAACATTGACACACTAGAGCTGTGTGATACTGCAGAGTTGGGTGATTAATCTCCTAGAGTTTTTTTATTACAAGCAATCCTTTTCACATACTGTGCAAGCTCTCATGTAATCTGGTAATAATATTATATTATTATAATATTATTTTTTTCTAGAGCACCACTGTGACTTACCCTTCATAATTTGATTAAGCCTTTTAGGGCAATATGTACCCCAACTTGGCTATTTTAGCAACATAAACAGAATTGTAGTAGAGAAACAAGTTTTTGTTCAGTGCTTGCTCGAGTTGCATTTGTTTGCCATCTTCCAGAGGAGCTCCTCTCCCAAGTTACAATGCAAATAAATGATTGTAATTTTACTTCCAAACAACAAATAAGAGCAAGTGCAGGCCTAATAGATAGACTGAAGCGCTAAATGTTATGCAGACATTGTAAATCACACAACAAAGGTGTGAAAGTCAAAGAAGAAAAGATGTTGTGGGCCACATTTTCATTGAGGATGCAGAGGACTGTTTTCTCAACTAGCATAACATTACTCAGCCGTGGCAGAAGGAAGATAGGTTGCAGCTATAGGGCTGCATAAACCTGAGGACGAAGGGCTCCAGGGATGTCAGGAGGAGGACTGGGGTTACAGAATCATGCACTCGAGGGTGTCTGGCGTGGAAGAGGGATGAGGGAGTAGAGGACGACTGTTTTTCTCCCCGAGGTTAACGTAGCACTATCAGTTCCACAACTGTCCTCTCGTGGCTACATCTATTTTAACAAGGGCTGGAGGAAAAATGGGGAAAAAAGGCGAAGAGAATGAGGATGATAAAGATGGGCGGGGATGGGGATGGGGATGGGGATGGGGGGGTCAAGAGGAACATGGATAAGGGGAGGAGAGAGGAGAAAAAAGAGGCTGGAAAGCAATAATGAAAATGAACACTGTAAGGAGTAGATTCTAGCCTTTGTTGTCTTTGATTTGCTGTTGTTTTGAGTGCATTGAAAGTTGAGAGCTGGAGCCTTGCCTTTGAATTTATAGCTTCAAAAACACAGAACACAATTTGTGTAAGCAGCTGCCACCTATGCAAAGACAGAAATCTGCTATAAACAGACTTTTTATCCAGTGACACAAATGCTAACAGCAAAACAGAGAGGCATACAATTTCATTCAATCACTAAATCTCCAAAAACTAATTAGGATCTATGTGCAGTAGCTGGATGTGCCTGGAATATTTATCAAGTCTATAGCAAAAAATGGAAATTTTAAACTTTATTGACCATGATATATTTCCAGTGTTTTTTCACTACTCTTCAAAGAAATCAAAATGACTTCTGTTCTTTTTGAAGTTTGTCAAGGATCACAATGAAGTATGATTGATGTTGGTCGCCGCTTGTGGCCCCATTTTTCTGCTCTAAATAAACCGAAGGATAAATCCAGTTGCTAAGCCAGTCCCTCAAAGGGCTGACCTTTTGATAAGCCCATCCCTCAAATTTATGGAAGCTTGGAGATGCTTTATTGGCACAACCTAGAAATGGTTCATGTTGACATAAGATCATTTACAAGCTTCTCCCAAGAACCCTCAAGGCTCAACACCTCTATATGTGTACCAACAACAAGAGATTATCCTTGGAGCAAAATAACTTCAGCCTCTGCTTCACCTGAGACTGTATTGTTATCGAGAGAGAGGTGACAGAGACAGATTTTGTGTGTAAAACCTTGATATTTCAGCACTATAGCCTCCCAAACTTTATTCTTTTCTTTCCCTGCATTTCACAGCTCCCCTCTGCCCTGTTTTTATTTTACTGTGGCCATTTCATGCCAACCATTTTGCTTCCCTCCACTGGTTTAATTCAGCTGTTGAATTTGAGGCCACAAACTGACACGGGTCAAAGCATCGTGAGTTAAAGGTGGCTTGTGTCTGCGATGGAAGCAAAACTACTGCTTGGTTTCAGCAAAAGGTAAGCGTGATAAAGAGGAAAGGGACGGTTGAGTCGCTCATGTGTCCTCAGATTCTGGTTATCTGTTTCAGGCTTCTTGTTTGCCTGAGAGATCTGGGCTGGAACCATCAGGGGCTCCCTCTCTTCCACTCATTCATGTGAACCATGACTTTCATTGAACTGAGAGCACACTGCTGAGATAAGGGCTCCAGTCAGACAGACTGTGGCAATGAAGCCAGCGAGAAAGCATGGTGGACAGAGCCATCTGGCCGGCTCCTTTCCGTCCTCGCTCCGCTGAGCACAAAGCTGCAGCCACCTGTCCAGCTATCCAGCAGAAGTTGAGTACCACCAGGATGGCAAGACAAGATAATGTATGTGTATGCGTTCATATTTAACCATGTGGATTTTATAGAAATTATGTGCAGAGAGGAGACGTTCTCAGTGAAGGCAGTCTGTTTACACTCCCGTATCACTTCTAAGAAACCATATAATCGCCTTCATTGATCCAGATATTTGTCCTGTTTTCCAAAAGCCTCTCACACTATTTCCATGCCACGTTAATGGATATGCATCTTCTCTTTCTACTTATTGACGGAGGCTGAGGCAAGGTCATTGGCAAAAGCTTTTGCGACAATATTCTCCTAGAGAATATTGGATTTTATCTCCATCTATTAGCAAAGCATTTGGCATGAAAGAGGAAACATTTAACATTTAGTGAGATATACCACTGTGCTTTGAAGGATAACATTCTGCCAATGCTATAACCTTACAGGAGCTTTAAAGCCTGTATCATGTCTCTGTAGATTGGCAACAGGTGGGAACACTTTATGGCGCAGTGATACCCAACCTGGAGTCGTCTGCTTTTATCCATGAAGGGATTGAATTAGAGGATGTGATGTAACTGATTCTAAAAATCTGAAATTATTATAAAAAGATTTTAAAAAAAATACCTGTGTTAATGGAGAAAATGTCCACTTTTTTACTCTACACCTTCTACCAACTTTACCAAAAAAAAGAAAAAACCTTTAGACAATATTATTGCAAGGTTGTAAATTGTAGTTAAAAAGCCAGCAGAGAAATGAAAAGATTAACTTAACATAATAGGTATATGGTTTTATGGGTTTAGGAGAGGATATAGCCTTTTAGCCGAAGGTAATAAATTATTAATTCAAATAATCACCTATAAGTTAGAGATTAATGGGTAATTTACCTTAATTAAAAGTAGTAGATAAATTTTTAAAACAGTTTTGCAAAAGTAAGCTAATTAGTAAATGGTTTAACAGCTAAATGCACAATATGTAATTTCTGCTATTTGAGGTCTCTGTATTAAACAATGAAAACAAAAAATGTTATTTGAATACTTAATAAAGTCATATAGGATCACAGGAGTGAGTGATGGCTGACAAAACTAAACACACTGATACTGTGCATAAACTAAGCCTGCATGTTTCTTTGGTTTGAACACTATTTGACACATTTGGAATAATGTCCATACATTATATAAATGAATTTTTTTTTTAAATATTTAAAAAAAAGAATTGTTTCATATCTGATGTATAAAAATAATGGAATGGTTTGGAACCACTTTTTCACAGCATTTGTCAGCTGTGTCTTGCCCTCCTATCTCCTCCTTACATCAGCTGACACTGCTCGCTGTCAGACCTCACTGCCGTTTTGCAGAAAATACACCAGAGTGTATCCAGTGCGAGACTCACTAGGGAGCTCGGGGTAAGGCTGACATCCATCGAGCCTGTCAGTGGAGGAATATAAGACAGAAAACCCAGAGAGAAAAAAAGACAAAACCCAGTTGGATCTCGACCTGGTGATAAGTTGCCTTGCACACGGCAGTCATTACACCACCTGAATTAAATGATAAGAGTCCAATTACCTGCTAATTTAAAACAGCGGTCAAATACGAGTAGTAAAGGATGATGGGCCCTGCTGCTACGGATTTTGTGTTGTAATAGCTTTCTGCAGGTGAAAAAGTAAATTGAGAAAATCTTGCAGATATTAAACACGGTAGTTGAAATGACCTGGCTTCTTAAAAACCTCCTTATCTATGCCATGTTAAATCTTTAATGTATTCTTTCTCCTTCTCAAGACATGACAAATGAAAAATCTCATCTATAGAACACTCACATTTACCAACACTCTCTTTTACCACATTATAAAGTTAGTTTTTTTTTTGGGCCTATCAATCCTCAAACAATCTAAAAGGGAACTCATATGGCCTACATTGTCCCCAATCCAACATTAGGGAGTTTTGTCCTCTAATTAATCTGGCTTGTCCCTCTGCTAAACACTGGATCCTTTTGCAGGACTGCTGCATTATTTAACATAGCCGCGGGTGAGAGAGGAAGTCTGTGGTCTGGGGTCACCTTACTCTGGGCACAGCGACAAAGCGAGAGAGATGGAGAAGGATGAGAGGGAGAAATGAAAGTGATGGAGGAGGAGTTGAGGATGGGGGAAGGTAAAGGAGAGGATGGAGGGATGGTGGCGGGAGGGGGGGCGATGAAAAGGGGAAAAGGGGAAGAAATAAGGTAAGAGATTAAAAAGGAGGGTGAGATCAAATGATCGATGTGGTTCGAGGCAAGGAAGACTGCTAAAAGAACACATCCCAAAGAAACCGCAGGAGGGTCAGAGGCTTATAGACAGGAAGTCCACGTCCAGCAGTCAGTTCTCTGCTTCTGCTGACAAACCAATTATAAAACCACACCGAATTTTCAATCTGTATATGCATCAAATGATAAGCTGACAACACGTCTCTTTGTTTCCCCTTGTTCTTTTTATTGTTGATAGTTGTAATTCCTCAGAACAAACCCCTTCCTCACCCAAAAATACATCTGTTGTCTCCTTGTCTTTCATTAAATACACACCTTGCCCCCACAAATACAATGGTCAGAAACACAGTAGTCATGTACCATTGGTTCATACAGAGACACCGAGTGAAATAAACAGAATAAACAGTACTCTCGAGGCGGTCGCCGCCACACAGAGAGCATCATAATAAAAAGCTTTGGAATGGTATAAGTACAATGCACTCACACAGCCGTGGCTACTTGAAAACACAGCGTTTGAAATAAATGATGTGGATTAGGATATTTTGAAATGAACTTGATGAAATGCAAGCAGACGGTGGATTCACACATGCTTTGACAGACCTGTTTTTACTCAGAGCGCTGGAATGAACAATCAGGGAGACTCGGTTGCTAAAAGTTCTGGCAATAAACTCACAAAATGGTCATTTACAGCACATTCACCTTTTGTAGTAATGTAGTGGTTACTTAACTGTACGTCTTTACTCTCGGCAAACATATATTATTCACATAGTATTCACTTTACATAATATACATCTGTATGTACACATTCCTTCCGCCCTCGAGAAAACGTGTCCAGGCACTTCCTGCAGTGATCCTGCATCGGACCACTGACTGCACTGTAGCTACCTCATTACTTCACTCTCGTTAAAATCAAGCTGCTCTCTCAGTGAACCTGCAGGATGTTGGTATACTGCTCGATTCGACACATATTCTGACACTCCCACCTGAACCAGACTGTGAGCTGCCAACTAAAAGCAGAGCAGTTTGTCTAGCTGCCATTTCTCAGTTTCTGTGAGCTTCAAGGTGTCTCTCCTTGTTTATTAGGGCAGATCGTGGAGTGAAACCTTCGCCGCCCATCTTGAAAACCTGCACTTAAAAGAGTTTCAGAAGATATGGTGGAGCATAACATACTTTAAAGGTTAATAATAAAGTGTAGAATAGATATTTTTCTTGGTTCTGGTAAAAAAAAATAGAGGATCGCTTCCTGTCTGTGCGTTGCTGTAGAGGATGTGTATCACACATGTCAACCTGCCAGAGTTTCTCTCATTGATTCAGGCATTGAAAGTTCCAGTGGTCTCCAGACATTGGCCAGTAGATGAGGAACAAAGGATCTTGTTTGTCCATCAAGTCATTGATAACTAGACAGGATCTGTGTGCAACTGCTTACTGTTGCTGTTCCTCCTGTTTAAAGTCCCATGTTATTTTAAGATACTAAAAAATGACCACCAACATGAAAACACCAAGCAGTGCTGAGTGGTGACGTAACATAGTATTTTTCCCCTTTAAACAATATTACTGGCCCTTTTTTATTTATATATTTACTTTATTTATTTTACACCACTAAGAACAACAACTAATATTCATGTCAAAATTGTCAAAATGAACCCCCTACCTGAAAGGGTTGTGATAAAATCCAGACTGGTTTAGCTTGCTTCCACAGTTTACAGTACAACCAAATGCCTCAGACAACAGAGAAGTAAAAAGGAGTTTACAGACTCAAACCTGTGACGCGGCGCTGCTTTAGACACCACAGCCATGATGAAACATTACTTTTCACACCACCACTATGGCATGTCAGCACGTCTAACAGTTTCACCCCCCCCCCTTTTCTCCCTTTCCTTCCCTCAGCTGGGTTTAAAATACAAACAATCACTTTGGAGCGAGAGCATTAGCTGATGCAGTACATACTGTATGTTTGTAGGCATATATCAAGATGAAGCAGTAAGAACAAAGTAAAGAGAGGATTCAAGTCAGTTAATGGGATTGGCACTGTGACAGTAATGAGACAGGTATCTCCTGTGGTGGCACCAGGCCCGGTGCTGTGGTCCCTGGAAATGCCCACCTGTAGCACGCATGGTAATCCAGCACAAACGTTATGGTAAAATACAACACATTGCACTATTGTACAGTTTCTGCATCAATACTGTTGAGCACTGGGCTGGTCTATCCTAATGCTTTAGGTCTCTTGTTAAAATCTCTTCTCGCTGTTTGTACACCAGTATGATGACCTTCAGATTCACTCAGCGTGAATAATTCAGTCTTTTTTTATCAGAGAATAAGGCAGTTTATGGTATGGTAGAGAAGTCATGCCACAACCACAGTGGACTGCTGTTGTATGTAGCTCTTAAGATAGAAGGAAAAAGCCTCCACGTTTAGATAATTCTGCTGTGACTCTGGAAACCTGTCCAGCCCTCTCGCTGTTTGAATGGGAGATGAAACACAGCCAAGGTGACCTTTCTTCAGAATAGACAGGTCCATTTTGTAGCTCAGGATATTGTTTTACTGCTACAGAAACCCTTAGCACAAAAGAGCTTTAGTCCAGAGGCAAAGAGGACCAAGAAAAGCACAAAAAATATCAAAAGAGATAAACATCACCAACAAGGAGGAAATCACAGCTGTACATTAAAGGTTAAAAGTTAGAACCATGACCATGTTTTTATTTTTTCTCCTCTCCTTTCTTTGCAGTCCTTTCTATGCCAAGTCCACAGGTCCAAGCATTAAAGTAGAGGGATCACTGGGTGGCCTTAAAATCAAATCTCCAGCGCAGTGGATACCGCCGCTGTGGTAAACATTTAGTTGCTATCTACCATCAAAGCAGTCCAAGTACTCCAGCACAAGGTCATAGCAGAATCGATACTGGTCCTGAGGAAAAACACCACATTCTTTAATTAAAAAGTGAAAACGGGAGAAAGACTACAGAAGCATTCTTGGCATTTCAGAACACACAGCTACATTTCTTTACAGTCTCTCTTACCAGGGACTCCACCATGTTGGGTTTGCAGTTGCGTAGAGTTTTGACAGCATAAAAGATGTCCACCATGTTCTGGTACTGAATCATCTCTAGGAGAATGTTGCAGGCACAGAAGGTCCCACTGCGACCGCCACCGTTACTGCAGAGGACAAAATGAGTTTGTTAAGAGAAGCTTTATCTTTTTTTATATCATTTACAATTAGTTTTTGTCCAGTTATGCTGTATTAAGGCCATGCTAGGGGTGAACTCTAAGGACAGCAATGCCTATCGCTCCACTACTTTAGTCCAGATATGTGAAATATGTGTGGTATATTAAAAAAAAAAATTAAATAAATTGCAAAAATATTTTAAATAAATCCTCCTGACTTTATGGATCCTCTTAAAGGTCCTCTAGGCACCACAACAAGGTTGACATTTTTAAATTTAATAACGTAAATTACAATAACTGGGACACCGTTAATGTTCCTGTCATGATGACTTGTAACCGCTTTGGTGATCTCCTGATATCAGTGTGTAAGCATGTTAGCATGCTGATGGTAGCATTTAGCCTAAAGCACCACTGCGTCTAATTACAGCTTCACATAATCACTGGCATGACATTACATATCGCATGGCATTACAGTTAATTAAACGTTTTTTTATAATTATAATTAGTTCACTTTAAAATATAATATTTTGTGTTAAATGTGTGACTTGAAGTGTGTTGTGTTAAGCTTGCCTTGTTTTTATTTCAAACATAGAAAGTATCAGGTTTAGACCTTGACAGTATGATGAAATCCCTACCTACAGGGAGGTATGCACTGAATATGTATGGTGAATTTCTGTAAAAACAAATATAACTTAATCTCTGGTGGGAATAAACCTCTCTAATGTGTTCAACAGGGTCCTGAAAGACAGTAATGCAGTGAAAGCAGGGCAGAATATATGTAATGTGATAACCCTGTCTCTGAGTTCATGCTACCTCATGAAATACATGCATTTGATACAGTTCATACAGCACATGTGCACAATACCTGGATACAAATATAGAGACAGCAGAAAAAAATTGCGAGAAAGAGAGAATTGAGAAATAACAGCACAGTGTGGCATTTTGTCGGAAATATTGTCCTGGTCATCATAAATGAAAGGCAATATCAATAAACTAGTGGAGGACAATCCACTTCCTCTCTCCTGAGACAAATGCAGGGAAGGTGGGCACAGAAGCCTCCGCACCGTATACAAGCAATATTAAGGTAATCAATCGTCGTCAGTGCTTTGGCAGTCCTGGATTTACTGTAGTGAGAACCATCACATTCTGTATTAAGCCATAATTGATTTGATCTCCATAATCTCTTTCCTGGTTGTCGTGGGTAACACTGTGTGACAGCGCTGAGTGATGTGCTTTTGGACGGGGGCGGTGGGGATGAACGTGTGATGGGTTGGCAATGAGCTGGACGGACCCATTCATATTCATCAGCGGGCGTGCACTGCGGGGGCTTGGGACAACAGAGGAGCATATACGCCACACACTGCACTACACCACTGCACAGCACGTCACACTGTAATCTGATTTTCTACATTACAAAACACAACCATGGAAAAGTACTTCGCACTGCATCTCACTGCACCAAACCACAAAAGAGACAAGACACGACAAAGTCACAGATCTGGTCATAAATTACTATGATTAACTCAATTTTTGTGCTACTCTTCTCTGTAAAAAAGCTTTGAGTTTGAATGCATTTGTATATGTTACTCTCCAACAGCGCTAATATACTCTCTAGAGATAAAGGCAGAGATGTCTCCCTTTCTATAAATGTACAGTACACGATGCGTTTGTTACCAGATTACTCACAGGCAGTGGACAACAGTGCGTCCTTCTCCACACTCCCTCTGCCACTTGTGCACTTGAGCTAGCAGGTTGAGGAAAGCCTTCTTGGAGTCGGGAACATCTCGATACGCCGACCAGCGCAGAAACTGGAACTGACACACCACCAGCTGGCCCTCTTGGAGCTTCAGATGCAACAGAAAACATTAAACACATGGGTAGTGAGTCTACTGTACCGCGTGGGTGTGCATGCACATGCTCTCACGCGTCTGTGTTGTATTACATGTTTTGGGTTGTTTCAGTATTTCTGTCTGTGTGTGCCAGTTAACACCCGTGTTTGAGTACTCCCCAGGCTGCGTGCTGGCACTCTCAGCTGTGCTCACTCAGCAGACTAACTTTGAGATATATGGGTTTGCAAGTGTAAGTGGGGCCCGCTCTGTGTGTGTGAGAGGTCCCTGTGTGTTCATAACCTTGTGCTGTAGGATCTCACCTAATACTTAAGGACCAGTGGAGAACTGTAAGTCATGCAAATTGGGCTGGCAAAGACACCAACGATGCATGGAGGAATTGCCTCAGTGGAGATGGGATTTACACAATGTACCTTTTTTTTGCACTACTCTCATACCCACACATACATATGCTTACAATGCACTTCTTCTGACTTTTACTCCCTACCCTTGTATATCATTGTCAAGTGCAGGAATTCTACACACTAATGCATTGAGAGAGGGCTAGAGAGAGAGGGAGAGGTGTGTGTTATTTCTGTGTGATTTGATTTCTCTCATGCTGAGCTAAGTTGCCCTCTCCTTGACAGTGGTGTGCACTGGGTAGAAAAAAGTTGCCACAGGTATAGAGGGGAATGACAAGGGCAGTCTACAGGGGAGATGAGGATGCCAATCAAGAAAGGAAGTTCTTGGCACTGCATGTCGCGCTACTTCTAATGGCGGCGAGGAAATGCCTTGCATGCAGATTTCTTCAATAATTGGTTGCCAGTGATCCTGAGCAGAATGCATGCATGTGCTTATGCAAATTCCCAGGCTTAAACTACACCTGCACACACACACAGTCAACACAATGAAGTGTGTGAAGTCAAAATGACTGTTTCATACATATGCACACATCTGGAGGAAAAAAAAAAAAACGTGCGAAAAGACCACCCTCACATCCTCTGTGCTTCCTCTACCATGACAGACACTGACAGTGCCTTTTTTTTTAGCTTGTTTCATGGGGTCTTTCTAATTCTCCACATGCAGGATACTTTTTCAAACGTGTGACATGGTTTATGAACGAATCAAAAGAGTCTGCTTTGCAGCCTGAGAAGTGTACCCTGCAACTGAAAAATACGGCATGCCTTATGATGATAAAAGGGAAGGGACCCTCTTTAGTATGCCAACAGGCAGCTGGTGTAAGAGTGGGAAAATGCCTATCTAGGTAATGACAAGGAGAAATTGAAAAAGGGAGGTTGACCTTTATTGCATGCATGTCAATGGGCTTCTCTTGCATGTTTTTCAGAGCAAGTTTTTATATCTCTAATGACTCTCGTGGGAACATCTTATGGAAACACTGGTGGTTCTGGCTGAATTATCTGGACTCTGGACTCCTGAATATGAAATCAATGTCCTTGGTACTGTTGTATGTCTGATACAGCCTGTGAATATGCTTTTTCTAACTGATTTACTGAGAGAGGATAATAGAGAGATAATGATGGAAAGGCACACACTATGTAGTTAAACAACATCAGGTGAATGATTTAGCCTTTGAGTGAGTGGACATATAAAAATTGGTAAAAAGCTTCAAATCATCATATGAGAGTTTCGGGTACACAACATTTTTAAAGCAGAGCCTACAGTGCTCTGACACTGAGGACTTGTGTCGATTTTTTTTTAGACGCACATTACAGCTGGCAGCTCTAAATGCACTGTAGGTAAAATGTCACATCTGAATTACCAGTGAGGACCACAGCTAATGCATTTCTAATGAGGTTCAAGTTTATCATTTGTGAAATACCACTGAGTGGAACAACATGTCCTGTGCAGGGTTTTTTCGGAACGGCAGTGGCTCACCCTCGTTACGTTCTTGACCCGAAACAGACGAGTGATGACATCCTCGTCTGCTGACATGGACAGAAACTCCACCTCCATGGGCCCGTACTGCTGTAAACCAGGCTCAGGCCAGTACTGCACGCACGGCTAGGGGGAGAGGGGAGATCAGAGGGTGAGGCTTGTTTCATCAGTGATTAAATGTAGGCACATACAGTCCTTGTACTCATGCATTCTTCAGTAGTTGTGGCCAAAAGAGCAGTCTCTGCTCTCACTTTGGCTTATTTGAGAAACTTTAAGAAGTTCAAGCAATGAAATTAGGAAAAATGTGTGTGTCTTTGCAGTGGGTGGACTGTGGGCATGCATTTAATAAAAAGAACAGAATGCCGCTGAAAAGACACACAGATGCACAAGTATAATACTGAGCTGAACAAAGTGGTGACAGTGTGTGCTTACATAGAGCAGGAGGTGTTAGGGTGCCATGCAGTGTGTGGAGAGAGAGATGTAATGTGCTTTGAGAGATTGCAACAAGAGGGAGACAGAGTACTCCAGTGCCACGAATGAACCCCATAACAGAGTTCATAACAAGATCTTGCAATGAACAACTTAAAGTGGCGATAACTCAATTTTCAGGCGAGACCCAGGAGCCGCACTGCACTGGAAGAAATGGGATGAAAAAAACATTTAAAGGGAAGTGGATGAAAAGTGGGATTGAACAGGGGTACCCACAATTTTTTTCTTTTTTTTTTTTCATTACCAGACTTCACAGGGTGTTAAAAAAGCAGGCTACCAAAGAAGCTACAACACAAAGTCTACATTTTCCTCATTCCGCATTTTCCACAACTTTTCATGCTATAATATTCCAGATAAATATAATTTATTAAGGCTGTTCTGTGGTTATAAAGCCTGTCATGGCTTCTAAAGGTCATTTCAGTGATTTACTGATTCGGACAGATATCTTTTGTTGGGCAACCTGAGAATTGCTATGGAAACTTTCAACAGTGAATATAAATACAAAAAGGTTCTTTAAGTCAGATGGAAATACATATGTTTTGATAGTGATCGGTAGCTCTTTCTGGAACAGTGTGCAAGTGGTTTAATTTTTTTTTTTTTTTTTAAAAAACAATTTTTTTAATCATAAATTTATATATCATC
This sequence comes from Acanthurus leucopareius, assembly GCA_029814765.1. Lineage (NCBI taxonomy): Eukaryota > Metazoa > Chordata > Actinopteri > Acanthuriformes > Acanthuridae > Acanthurus > Acanthurus leucopareius. Next base: position 9,120,459 of record JAQMCX010000057.1, on the reverse strand, counting down.
AGCTAAATAATAAACATAATTTAAAATGCATGAATTAAATCTGGCCACACCTAATAGGCGTTGAGCCACTCACAAAAAGTGTCTTATCACTTTGTGGTGATTTAGTTTATCTAAATTTAATTTTCTATTAAGTCTCATGGTATTGACAACTTAGTAGACTTGATTATGGACCCTTTGGAACAAGTGGTGCCATTGCTACTATTCACACTCTATATGTGTATGATATCTCCACCAAAGGAACATTATCTAGAAACACTGGCAAAATGTTAAGGACTTATTTTACAAAAGTCTTAGGTAGACCTTGCACATAAACGATTTATTATTCTGACAAAGCTTTTGCTTTCCAAGGTTGTGATACAATGTAATACATATCTCAAGTGGTTAATATTTAAAGTTTGCCTCTGCGAAGCTCGTAAATCTTGCATTTGTGCCTAAAAACAAATCTGGACTTTGTATAAGCCATTACTTCCAGCTGCTTTAGCTTGGTGATGTACTAGTTTTTCATACGGTACTTAATAATATAGGTGTAAATACAAGGTAATACGAGGCTACAAACAAATACTTCAAATTGCCCTTGTAAGAGTTGCTAGTAATTGATGAAAGCTGATGATACCTGATGCTCTGTGATGAAAAGTCATATGACACAGGGGTTCAAATATTCGGAGGTTAAGGTTTTTCCAGGATTCACCATGATTTAAGATGGAGTGAGTAATTCTGCAGGCAGATTATTGGCATTGTCGTCTCTCCTTCTTTACAATGGGATTACATGTTGGCATACCAAATTTACCATCCCTCATTTCCTCTTCCACTTCCTGTACAAAAGCACAAATGTCATGCACAGTCCAAGTCACTTTGTTTGTTTTGCATTTACAGAGCTAAGGCTGTGTACAGAAACGAGATATTTTTTCCAGCGCGCACACAAAAGGAACAGCTAATGGACCATGAGGAGATATTCACTGTAATCTGGTTTTTGTAAACAGCAACTGGCTTTGTCAATGGAAAACAAACAAGTGGCTCAGGCCGGGCCACATAAAACCATTCCAGCCAATCAGCAACAGGTGTTCATGCTTGAGGGCAAGGGGAGCGGGGGGGTGGGGGTGGGGGGGGTTGTGTTCGATGTACTACATGGACCCATTTGGAACCAATCAAATTATCTTTTTTCCATGCGCTCCTGAGGGTATGTTTTTAGATGGAATACAATTTCTTATTTCTAAGTAATACCTGTACGAACATTGTTGAATTATTCAGCTGCATTGTCAACTCCGCACAACTGTTTATCTGTCATTAAGGACTGGGTCTCTGCCAAACTCCACAGCTTAACTCCCAACAAAACGGAGATTTTAATTATTGGCTGAACACGTCTGTAGTGTAGTTGTGCCAGCTTTTGGCTCCTAAACAGAGAATGTTGTTCCTTCTGCTAAAAAATCTGGGAGTTATATTTGAATAGAGCCCCATTTTACTAGTGTAAGCTTAATAAGTACTGTTTCTTCCACCTGGAAAACATGAAGAAATAAATCATTTTTTCCTGTAATGACACTTGGACCATTTTACACACTTTACTTTTAATTTGCACTTGATAATTTACTTTATAATGGCTTAATTTATGCATCAATTATCTCAAAGATTTAGATTTAAAAAAGTGAGATTATATTTCAGTGCCTTTACTTAGAATAGACTTCAGGATTTATTGCCGTCGTTTAAAACCCTCTTCAGTATGGCACCTGATTATCTGGTGGAATCCTTAAGTCCTTATTTACCAGCTCAAGTATTACCATTAAAGCTCCAACTACACTGAATTGCTTACTTTGAGGGCTCAGGATAGCTAAAGGCTTTAACTACTTATAAATCTCTGCTTAATAATGTATTTATGACAGACTTTTTTGGTTTCTTGTTCTCAGTGTTTCATTGTATTTTTAATTAAATCTTTAGCAGGAATCAAGTGGGTTTTTTTTTTACCTCATTATTACAGCTATTATTATATGTATTAAAAAAAGAGCAGGGAATATTGCAGAGCAGAAAAAGACATATGCTCATGATAAAAAGTGGGACGCCAACAAAAAGAACCCTAAGATGTGGCTGGAGGGTAATGCAAGTCTATTCTCCAGAGATATAAGTTGAGGAGGGGAAGGAAAAACTAGGGCTGGTGTTATCTAGTCATGCCTTGAGATCAATGTGGTCAGGGATCAAAGCCCAGCAAAATGGCATGAAGGAACTAATCCGCAGCACAGTGAGATACAGAAACAGTGAAGGCGGGGTATGTCAGGGAAAGTCTCAAGTAAAGTTCAGATAACCTCCAGACTGAAAGTAAAAACTAGTACAGTGCACAGATCCTGTTTGAATGAAACATTCTGTTATGTCTTTTTTTTCTCATAGTGGCAACAAATCAATAGCAATAAAACAGAATATAACATTTTGACCTTACCCAGGCGGAGTTAGACTGGTTGAGTTGGTTCAGCATGACCACGGCGGTGCAGCCGTAGTCAAAGACCAGCCTCCAAAAGTCTGCCGTGGTGCCCGGCAGAGGGTGAGGGGTCACGATGAAAGCAGCCTGTCGGTGGAAGCTGTCGGCGAGAGCAGCGTTGACGTAATTGTTGCTTTCTCCTTCCGTCGTTACCAGGAAGGCCAACGCGCGATCAGGTGGCAGAACATCCATGCTGCGGTTCTTCTCTCGGTTTCTGGGCAACAGAGCAATGCTGCACTCCTCAACATCCAGGTGGGGGGTCACAGAGTTTAACGTCTGCAAATGGAGAGGTTAAAGAGGTGAGATGAGACTGAGGGGAGGAAGAAATAAATTTGAAGAGAGCATTGAGGATGGAAGACATGGAGTAGAGAGGCACAGCAGAGGAGTCAAAGATGTTAGGGAGGAGGAGGAGGAAGAGAAAGAAGTGAATCAGACAGAAGGAGGGAGGACTGGGACTGGAAGATGCCAAGAATCTAATAATGAGAAATTAAGTTATTTTTAATACTCTGAACATCACGTTGACAAACTGATTTAAAAGAATAAAGGATAAATTATGCCAGCTGCATATTAAAACAGAATGTAATGAATTTTAAACAAAAACTCAAAAGGAAATATTGCATACCAATTTACTTTGATGAACTCTCTGTTCATTTAGCCGTAATTACATTGGACAACATGAAAAAATATTTGGATCATTACTACAGAGCATCAATAATAGATGTGACTCACTGATCTAAGTACTATCGCTTGGCTGTTTGCCGTCTGCAGGATGACATAGTAAAAGCGTAACTGAGAGCTCATTGGGTGGTGGAGAAGCTTTCAACCACAATGTCAGACGGATAAGTTTACAAGATCAAAGCGAGACATGCAACATTGTCCTTCATGAAGAACGCACTCAGAGCGTCGCACCATCTACAGTACAAAGAATTCCTAATTCTAAGCAATACATTTATTTTCATTCATATGTATTATGATAAAACAGTATGAAATTAAAGAGCCTGCACAAGCCCCTTCTAGCGTTACTTTGAAATGCTAAACCTGGGAATCGGTGCGGCTGCTGCAGCAGAGGAAGCTGGATTAGGCAGGTAAAGCATGTGGAAACACAGCTGGCTCTCCTCTCTCCTAATCACCATCTAATAAAATGTTCTGAGGCCACATTCCTACAAACCAGGCAGAGGATTTCAGTGACAGTCACACTGACGCAAAAGCAAAAGGGTACAAACATCATCGTGCACACACTCATACACACACACATGCACACGTACACGCACACACTCATACACGCACACATGCACACGTACACTCACACATTCGTATGGAGACATACATGACAAATACACATGCATAGACAGGCCCATCAGTATTTTCCTTTGTTGCTCTCTTTTGTTGATGTCTATGCCATGAAGTACATCATTTGCACAACAGAGGACATGTTTCACGTATTGTTTACGTTATTGTCTGAAAATACCACACATACTGTTGAACCTTAACTGAACAAATCTACACCATAAAACAGAATATATTACAAATATGCAAATATAACACTCTTTTAATTGTATACGTGCTGGTATCCCCCATTACCTTTTTTGTAAACCATCAGCTTATTAACATTAACATCCATTAATAAAAATACTTATTAAAACAGTGGTTGTGGTTTAAGCCGTAGCAGTATCAGAAGTAACAGTAGTAGTGCGGGTAGAAAAAACAGGATGAAACTTTGTCCGTGCTCTTTATTTGTTGCTATTATAAGTAGTTCCATAAAATTATTAGTAACAGTGAAGTATAGGTTACAGTAGTAGGAGGTAGTATGTTTTTAGCAACAGGGACTTGAAAATCATTTTCCATAAACAACCTGAGTGTAAAATGAAAATAAATGAACTCTGTATCTTCTATCTTGTAATATGTACTATGAATGTAAATTACACTGTGTGGGCTTTATGAATCCAAATACGTGTACATGTTCCAGATTTTAGTAGCTGCATATTTTAACGATTTATATCATAACTATTTGAACTTAACAAAATAAATAAAATATTAATTAAGATACTGACTGAGGTCATGACGTTGCCGTCCAGCAAAAGACTGACCTGAAACTCCTCCCGTAGCTGAGAGGAATTACTTTGCGAATCAACTCGAAGCATCTCTTTGTAAGTGACTGCAAACTCATTCACCAAGATGGCTGTCTCTCCACACAGACAGGCCTCCAGGATGGCATCGTGGATAAAGATATATTGTTCCTGAAAGGACAACAGGAAGCACGATTAAGTGCTGTGTGTGTGCACATCTGTGGACATGCCTTTGTGTTTTCATGGTTTTCAGATCACTAGCGAGAGTGTGTTTTGTGAGCGCGAACAGCTAAACAGACATAACAAAGGAGGCATGTTCAGACAAAAGCAGGTTAAGAACATATGGAAATGCAAATACATTATCAAACAATATGAGGAATGGCAAAGATTTTTTCATGGCTTGTCTTGCTCTGAATTAAACATGCTATAATGTTGGTGGTGTATCAAAGCTGTTGGAATAAATAAATATTTTTAAACAAACAAACACATGGGGTGTGCATTTGATTAAAGCTCCCCTGCAATTAACTACAAATGTAATAAAAAGCCAAGTCAATGTTGGATTTACATAATAAGGGGTGAATATGCAAATTATCTTCACATCTACAGCACGTGCCTACGCAGCACACTGGGAGACGATGTGAGTCTCTTCTGTAAAACTATTGCAATGACCTTTACATAAGTCCCAGAAGGAGGGTATAATAATACACCCCCCTCGCTCTTTGAGTTTCCAAACAACAGGAGAGAAAACAAATGTTTAAAAACCTGACTCTCCTGCAGTTTTCCAATGAAAGATGTTACCATAATGTTACCAGTGATATTTTCCTGTATATGTGTAAGACAGATTTAAAATATGTGAATGCGTTTGAATGTGGTTCACTGGCTGTGCAGTTGACCTGACCTCTGTCTGGATCATGTTGATGCGACGAGAGCAGAGAGTCTTGACGCAGTTGTAGATATCCACTACGCCTTCACACTCAGCCATGTCCAACATGACATCCAGCACGATGTAGCAGCCCGTGCGGCCAGCCCCCACACTACCAAACAAAGGACATGTTCAGTGAGGAATCATGCACAGTCTTAAATCATCAGACTTTGAGTTAGTAAAAAAGTTAATTAATTTTTATAGGAGCCCAAGTTATTAGCACTACATGATTAAAAGAGAATGGAAGACTCTTGAAGGACAACCACAAAGTGTCACTCAACCAACTAGCACTAACATTAGCAGGCGAAAGAGCGAGCTATGTGCTCACTGCCACTGAGCTGGGTATTATTACACCATTATCTTATAAGCTGTTTATTAGTCTGTTTATTTATTTATTTTTTTTGTATTTTTTTAATGTTTTTACAGAATTTTCACTCCTATGAGGCATTAAATTCTCAATTCAGAGAATCTCTGCTAAGTTAATGGCAAGAAAAATTCAGAAAATTGAGGTTATGTATACATGTATATTCATGACAGGCCCTAAGTCATAAATTGAGGTACAGTGTTTTAGCATTAACTATTTTTAACCATTGTTTTTGCATCTTTGCAGCAAAAGAACAGTGGTACGTGCAGGTATCCTTGTTTTATAAGAAGCAGGTTTTTTTAGCTAACAATCTAATGAAAAGACTTAAATTATGATAAAATATAAATCGAATACTACTCATTACTATTTATTACTACAAATCATATCTGCAATAACAATTACATTTGGTGTGCTTCACAGGCACTACAGGTTACAGCTCTTGCTTGGCATCACATTACCTGCAGTGGACCACCACGGGGCCAGCATCAGGAGGTGTGGAGGCTTTTACTCTTCTTATAAAGGCCAACAGTCCAGTGGCATGATAGGGCACCCCGTGCTCGGGCCAGGATGTGAAGTGGAACTGACGCACCTCATGCTTGGTTGAGTATCCTCTCTGTCAACAAAAACACAGTAGCAGTACATGTAAAACACTACATTTATATGACTTGCATCCCAACCATAGCAGCCTACAGGCCCTTTTTCATCCACAACGTGCTCCCATCCATTCATAGACAGTCGCCTCCATGATAGATGTGACAGATTTTAGGTTCAGAGTGAGGACAACCAAGACGTTATTTACGTGGGGTGTTAGGTCTTCTAGGACAGTCAGGCCTTTGGGCATCACATGCTAGCAGCTGTAGTGTGACAGACATGTGGAAAGGAATTACTGAGGCTCTCTGAGCTCAGGGAGGGCTGGGAGGTTTCTCCTCTCTACTGGGAGGCTGCTGCAGTCACACAGCAATCTCTTCCTCTGTACAGAGATGACAAACTAAAGCGACGCAAAGCAAAGATTTGTTGAAGACAGAAATCCAAAAAAAGAAATGAAAATAGCTATGAAAAAACAAGCTGTCACCAGCTCCTGAATTCTTGCCGATTTAAATAAGCAGCAGCGTGTTGCCATGGAGAGCGAATGTGACAGTGTGATGATAATGCTGTGTTTGTGCCACTGTCACCGCAGCGTTGCTCTGAGCCCTTCCAATGAAAGATCCCCCAGGAGATTGACAGGATGAAGACCAACAGGGGCACAACAGTGTAACAGCTATGTTGGAGAGACAGCAGGGGCACTCACGTAGCTGCTGGCGTTAATTCCCCTCAATTTAACATGTGGCCCTCATACCCATCAGCAGGAAATCCTGTCAAGTATCTAATCCCCACTATTAATGTTCTACTTCTACTTTCAAGAATATTACAAATATGAAGAAATGGAAAAGAGGGTAGGCTAAGATGTAAATATTAGATTAACTTACCCTTTCCAAGGCAAAGGTGCGAACTGTGTATTCAGCCAGTGTCTCTGTCTTTAGCAGAGTTATTTTGATGTCACCGTACATCTCGCTGTCATCAGGCCAGTATTTACAGCATTTCACCTGATTAAAAACAGTGAAGCAACAGAGTAAAATCTCAGGTTGACATTCCTGGAAATTGCACCTACAAAACTGCGGGAGGTATATCATGAATTAATCTCTTTGATAGAGTGTTGTGAAGGTTGGATCTAATGCTTTTGCTTCAGTACAAAAGAGAAAAATCTCTGCTTTTTCAACTGTGTTTTGAAAAACATGGTGCAGTCTTGTTGTATTAAAAATTTAACCGTTGCTTATGGTGGAAAATGTATTATCTCACATATATGTCTCATACATAACTCGTTTTATTGTCACTCATATTTGCACCTTTATGTCTATTGTTTCTATTCTTGAACGTCCCTCTTCTGCCAAATATTTAAGCCATAAAATGTCTTATCTGTCAGTAGAAATTTTATATCAAGACATTTTTTTTGCAAGATAAAAATTAAGTAATGTCTTAAAATTGATTAAATGGCACACTTAACCTTTTGCTTCATTAGATATGGAACGAACTATTGATATTTATGAGGTCTATGGCATAACCATGCCTATGGACAGCGACCACTCTCTTTAACCACTCCCACTGGTGACCATCGTCTTGCTAGCTATGTAACAGAAACAATGGCAACATGTTCGAACCAGATGCTTCTGAGGAAGAAGTAGAGGAGGAGAAGAGGAAAAAAAGGACCAATCATAGACAGTTGCTTACAAGAGGGCAAATTAGGACAGAAATATATTTTGTACATCACTCTTTAAAACTCTGTCTAAACTGTCCTGACCCCATAGCTGGACTATGTTAGCTGTCAGCTATTAGCTAATAATGATAATTTGTAGATCAATCTAGCCTTGGCTTCTCCTCTGACTGTCTGCTGTTCGATTCCCTGTAGCCACCTTTTACATTTACTGATTCCCCCACCCCCACACATGTTGATGAGATAGGTTCCTTCGTGTTTTGATTTTTAGGTTTGTGACTTATGAAACCCCTCTGGTCTGAATCTGCCCTTTTGAGTCTGTCATCGGTACACTAAAGTTTTCACAGTCAGCAGTGAATGCTAATTTCAACCCAAGTTGCCTTGTTAAATGTAAAAAAACACCAGATAAACACGCTGAGGCGCTCAAAAATTAGATTTTCACTGGAGGGGGTCTTAAGTTACAGTATGATTCAGTGGACTCAAAGTGGACAAAAATGGCTTCAACTTTAGTTCCTCATCTTAAACCTCTCAGGCTTTAAGTGCCCAATCTAGACATCCAAACGCCTCCCTCTTTAAAAGCAATTTCTCTAAATCTCCCTCTTTCTTTGACAAGGGCGCCTTACAGATTCCTGCATATTAAGATGTCACATGATTTACTTCCATGAAATGTGCTGCGAGTGCATTCTCTGCTTTTAAAAAATGCCATAAGATGTTTAAGATCACTAAAAAAACAACTTCATCGCCAACTACAAGGTCAAAATGTTAAACAAAAGTGTCTCTTTGCCTGGCAAAAAGTTATTTCTTTGATAAAATGTCACTTAAAATCCTTCATCCGCTCAATTTAAATTTCTAGAAAGTTCAATACATCATATTTATAAAATACTTATCAAATTCAGAGTGAATGCATAAGAAGATACTAAAATGAAGATATAATGACATAAAAAATACTCTAAGATAAAAAAAATAAAAGATCAGTGTCATTAGAATTTATAAGTACGTGATTATAATACTATAATTAAATCAATTAATTAAATAGAAAGTATTTCATCTGCGGGTTTAACTGAACCATGTTGTAAGTTGAAAAAGTACAGCAGTTACACCTTGAATGTTGCGGAGGAACAAAACAAGCTGTTCCTCCACAGATATTTCACCTCAGAGGGCAAAGAAAAGCACAATGATCACATAATGGTGGGAAGCATAATGAACAGGAGGGCAGCAATCTTTTTCACCAACAGCAGGCACAAAGGAGGTAATTTTTTTTATTAAATGGAGGTGTTATTTGGATTCAGCCACGAGGATGGGTTCTCATTTGTTGACTGTTCCCAGAGTTGTTGGGATGGGGAACCAAATTGGATGCAGGGCTACTGCTAGAAAAATTGTGTCATTTAAACCATCCACAGAGAAAATACATTTCTCTTGCCTGGACTGAAAAAGATGGGGTGCTTCAACTAGAATTCACATACTACAGGTACTTATGTGAGGTGGAAAATAACAGTACTATAGTACAGCCTTTATACCCTTGTAGTCATGCAGAGCATACACACGGATGGAAGCCATTGATAAGTGACACAGAAGACATTTTATGCATCACAGTAACTTTATAGCACACTTTATGGGCTCAATAATCATTACACTCATAATGCAAATTCCTATGAAACACCAACACAATTTCATGATGTTTTCTAAACAGATAAACAAGGGATAATTCATGTAGCAATTCTCTAAAAAATACATGTGCACACAGAGACCTTGGACTCACTTAAAGTGACATCTTTCACAGGAGAAAAACACATACGGAAATTTAAAGGAGTAGTTTCACATTTTGAGAAATGCACTAATGTACTTTCACAAGATCTCTTACTAACACGTTCTCTCTCTTGTGTTTAATGTGCTCAAAAAAGTAGGTGAGTGGGTGGGTTTTATTACAGCACCTTAGCACAGAACATGAAGTTCTAGTCTTTTTGCTAAGCTGACTGACTGTTCGCTGTAGTTCATAATCACAGACATGAGGGTGGTTTCTATCTTCTCATCTGGCTTTAGAGTACGTCCCAAGGTTGCTTGTAACTGCACAGCAAGTCTTGTGAGATCCATATATATTAATTCAAAAAAATCTTTCCTGTAGACAGTTAAATGTTACCTTATGGTGAGTTTCTGACAAGGAGGGGTAACAAGAGAGTACAGGCACATCACTTACCCTGCCCACCTCTACCAGCTTGGTGATCATGACGATGCTGAAACAATTTTCCTGCCACACCATTCTCCAAAAATCATACAGAGTCTCCTGCTTGGGTCCTGGTGGGAAGCAGGAAGAAACAAAAGAGAAAGAGACAAAAAAAAAAAGAGTCAGCATCAAAGCCTGTCCTCTCAATAAAGAAGGTCTCCCTGTTGTGAAATCTAGTATTATTGTGACCTAAGTGTCCTTCCTCAGACTGCAGGGTACTGATCTCTCAAGATTGTGCCATCAATAAAGTAATTGGGAATTCCAGGCAGAAGTGAAGGGGTGATGGGTGACAAAACAACAGCAGTAGCTGATGATGAAAGCCTGGAGGAGCATCAGTCACTCATTGTCGTCTGAGGAGGAGACGTTTAGGAGGCGAGATACAACTTTAAAACCAGGATCACGTAGGAAAGAATGCTCAGAGAGACAAAAACACTGCTGACGTCCTTTTTTTTCCCTTTCTTGCAAGTTTCATCTCTTTGTGCCTCCAATAGAGGGGGAAGGGAAGGTGCTGGTGTAAGATAAGCAGATGAGCAGACCTTGAGTGACTTTGTGATGGGAGCTACCTCGAAACTGACACTCCTTTGGGTTTCGAAGCATCGGAGGGAGATTCTGAACACTTGCACATGCAGAGTCCTGCTGTCCATCAGACAGCAACGTTGTATTTGAGCAACAGAGCGTGAACTAAAGGTTTTCTCTCCAACAATGAACACGCCGCTGCACATGTCACTGAGATTGAGAAGCTACAATTAATTTGCTTAATTATTCATTCCCTTTAATGATTAATTCAGTGACATCACCAGCGCAGCCTTCACGGGTTGGTAGTCACACTATCACCTTTGGATTTGACAGAGAGATGGTTTTGGCAAGGGACTGCGTGTGAGTAGGCTCATTGGCTGCATCATCTGCAGTTTATCACACCGCAACAAAAAGCATCCACGGTCCCGCGTGCACACGCACACGCTCACGCACATAAACACTACTGCTTTGCCGGGATACTCACCCTGAGTGGCGATGAAGTGGTTGGATCGATGGTAGCCCTGAAAGAGAGAAGAGGAATGACATGCTGAGTAAGCCATCTGCGCCTCAGGCACAGCTGTATGGGAGGGTGTCTCTCTGTCTCACCCTTTTCCTCCCCTTCGTCTCTGCATCCTGCTCTCCCACTGACCCACACTTTGCAAATGTGTATTGCATTTCCTGTGCTTCTTACAGAGCTTTCCAACCTATTACGGACTTCAGATCACCTTTTAGCACTCAGAGAATCCATTAAGGGTTTGAAGCAGATGAGGCAACACATCATAAATACTGCGACTGAGAAACTACTGATAAATCTCTAGAAAAAAAGTGACTTCTACAGTGAGTCGGACTTGCTGAAAAATGACTGAAGTCCCTGTGACAGTTTGACAAGATGCTGTCCTATAAAAACAAATCAGTTTCCTCTGAGGATGCAAAACATACTATATCTGAAGCTGACAGATTCCCAAACTAAAACCACATTTATTCTTCAAAGATCATTCTCAAATTCTTCCTCTCAAGTCAAATGAGAGGAAGAATATCTTACACAGGTTTCAAATAAATGCATGATACCATTACCAACATAAACGGCTTTTCAGGCAAAATCTGACATGTACAGTGAAGTATTCTGAGAGCCTTTATATCAAGGGAGGTGACAGCCTTTGATATAGATGACAGACATTTTTATATGGTGAGTATGAGGTGAATATGAATGAACGATGAGATGTCACCTCTAAAGCCTTGAGGGGAATGAACACAACAAAGGGACCTTTAAGCACGAAGACTTAAAGGATGAACTAACTTTTCAAAGGAAGTCCTCTTGAAAATAAGCACTGCTAATCTAACCTTTCAAGATAAAGGAGACACCTGTTTTCAAGACACATCCCCAAGAAAACCACACGGACGTTGTGGTTTGCAGTTAATTGTTATTTTGAGAGGAGCAGCTGGAAGGATTAGTGATTCCCTAATTACCTTACATAACTCTGTGGAGTGGAGGAGGCGGGTCAGGAATAATCTGAATTAACTCCCGAGCCCACCGGCTCTCATCAAATCAGTACGATGGCGCAATCTGTGCTGATAACAGTTTTTATCCTTTTGCAGAGAGCATCTTCCCAATACAGTGTGTCGAGTCCGTCCACATCGCTAAACTGAATTGCATCCACTCAGATAAAAGGGGACATGTTTGAAATGGAGATGAATGACCAGTGCTGTGCGGCCTGCTATCCACAATTCCTCTGGCCCTCCCCAAACAGGATGACAATAACTACTCCTCCACTTAAGACGGTCGCTATAGCAACTAAACTTCCTAAGTCTTGGCCACTTATGAGAGCTAACTTAGACAGCAGGGTCCTTAATACGGAGAGGACACATCTCCTTGTGTTCATTTAAAATCATTAGCTTAAAGGGCATAAATTTCTCTTCTTCTTTTTTTTGAGTCATATGTGCACAAACCTGAGACACACTGACCTTTGAGCATTTGTGGATAGAGGATAGTGGAAAGAGAAGAGGGAAGTGGGAAGAGAATAGGGGGAAAGAGCAAAAATAGAGCGATGGCAGGCAGAAGAACGAGCAGTGAAGTACTTACTTCCCTGTTAATCCGAATCTACAGGGTCCAAGGTCGAGGAAGTGGGGAGGGGAGTAGAAAAAGAAGACATATAGGCTAGTTAATGAAAGAAGCTTTTGGTAAGTAGGAGTCATGATTACAGGCAGGTGGAAAGAGGTGCGCATGTGTGTGTTAGTGTCTTTTTTAGTGTTTATTAAAGAAGGATTGGGCTCCATATGTTAAAGCTCTCAATTCAAATGGGAATAAATGTTCTTTTTTACGCTTTTTCTGTACTGTAAATTATTAGTTACAGTTTCTTAAATCAAAATGACTATTTGAATTTGTGTTGGTGTTTTTCTGTTGAAAGAAAGTAGAAAAGAGAAATCCCTCTGTCTCACACATACATTACGTTGCTAATTAGAAAATGCTGGCTCACCCTTTTAAATATATGGCAATAGGCTTTACATTTCACTGCATGTTGCATCGCAACAGCGCAGGAAACAACTTTATGACCAGGGCTTGTTTATGAACTAATAAAAGTGTCTGTGACAAACATCTTTAAAGAAGAGTTATGATGTAATGTAAGTGGTTACTCTTTTGATTTCTAGTACTAAGGGAGTTCTTTACTGATTTAGCATTGCACTCCTACTACATTGTCCCACTGTCTCAAAAAAAAAAAAAAAAAAGTTTAGTCAGCACATTCTCCTCCCTTGTCCAAAACTAGGCACCTACATCACCCTCAATGCAACTGGACAGCTGATAGCAGGGTTGGTTATTAAGGTAAGTAATGTTAGTGGCTCAAGTTACTAAGCATGAATGAGGAGTGGGATTTACAGGTTTGGTCAGTTTTTTAACTCTTCAGCTCCAGAATTTTTGATTATTTTAACTTGTAGTATTCAGTTCCACACAGCCTAACGACCCCGCAGGTAAACCTACAAGCCACAAAACAAATTTTTTCAGGTTCTTTTTCAAGTGCTTCCCAAGACCTGTAAACAGTGTTTGATTTACAACATCATCAGAGTTTCTCTATTGATATATAGTTACTATACATTCATGCAATTTAATTATCAGTCAGAAGTAATTGCAAATGTATCTGTAATGTAATGTATGTATTTATTATCTACATGTATTTATATATATAAATGGATTTGGATTTAAATGTTGCCTTGACATCACAAGGACTTTATCACCTATGACATGAGAAACTGATTAGGAAGAGGTTATTCAGGGAAAAAAAATAAAGTAATACATTACTATTATTTTTACTAAAGGTGTATGTAAACAAGCTATTCAATAATGCGACAGTGTGCGTGTGTGTGTTTTTGCGTGTATTTGTCTATAAGTGTCCGTGTTTCAAATCGCGTGGCCATGCTACACCTGTCAGTCGACCCTGTTGCTCTTTGGAAGCAGACAAAATGTAAATTAGCAACAGCCATGATGCACTGGCCGTCTCTACATTTGCAGCAGGCGCAGGAGGCTGTCAAACATATGCAAAGTGCTAAACCACACACACACCAGAGCCAAGCAAAAACTCTGGCATTAAGTGACGGAGAAATAGAAAACAGAGAGTTTACACTTCCTCACCTCTGTTTTGAAAGCATAACAGTGCTCCAGAGGGAGGAAAAACTTTTCCATTTAACCTCTGGTAAAATAATCACACAGCTGTCCAAAATATGCTTCGCTGCGGCTAAGTAGTTACTATTCAGCTTGCCGGGTCCACCTTGTCAGGGAGTAATATCACTGACTCTGACACTGTAGTGGCTGCTGAGTGGTGTTTTCCCTCTAATGCCTGCACCTCTTTGCCCTAAACACTAATGGAGACCCTCAGAATAACTACAGTCCTAACAGCAGGCCACGTTTTTAATGCTCTTTCATTGCAATGAACTCTCTAAAAGCATCTCACCACTGCCTGTTCTCTACAGTGAAATAAAAGAGGAGAAAAAAAAGCCCTGCAGTGTTGCACATTTTTGATGAAACATTTAGCCTAAAGGAAGAATCCGCCCAAAATCAGGCTGATTTATGCACCTATTAATTTTCTCTCGCTGAAAGAAAAAAGATCAGTGATCTTTCTACTACATTCTTTGCAAAGATTTACACACAGACAGGATCTTTCATCCTCTTATCAGCCTCACACAGGAGTGGGAGTGCATCAGTTTGCCTCAACTTCTCATATTTACTTTACAGTAGTCAGAATGAAAGACATGCAAAATAAATCTTTTGAGATAAAGAAAGCATATCAGAATGCCAGACTTCGCCTGACATAACTCAAATGAATAGCAAAAACTGAAGACCGTGACAAAAAAAATCACAGGGGAACCGAAAGACAAGGCTCTATCTACAATATATATCTGGTAGTAAAGCTGTAATTTTTTTTTTTCAAAATCTGGATCATAACTTCACTGCTGAAACCTCAAACCTGCACCTCTGCTTTCGGAATCAACACAGCCTGATCTAGTTTTTATGAATGGGAACACATATGAATGAGACTGTGTGAGACACATTAGCAACATATAAATGCATTTCATGTGATCAGCCAAAATGTCACTGTGACGCTGCATGTGTGGCAGACAGTTAAGGTGAACGGTGCAGAGGATCATCTCCTCCCGGCCCATCCAGAGATTGGATAAAAACAATCATGTCTATTTAATTTAGGGGGATTTGTGGCAACTTACAGAAAGGTTCATCTCCTCTGCAAGGCATTAAAAGCATTTATTCTACTCTGTTTTAATAAAAGTGATAGCAGAGTGCGTCTAGGTCAGGGATTCGGTGAAGCAATTGACAACCATGGCATCTGGCAAAACGCCAACAGGAAGAGTGGCTGATTGGATGAGAGCCTCCAGGTGAAAGTGGGCCAGCAGACTGGTGAGCTTATAGGAATGAGAGGGATGGACTGTGGCTTTGCAGGGTGTGAGAGATAGAGGAACTGTTTGTATCCCGTGTCAAACGGAGGCAGAAAACACAGGATTAGACTTACATCAATGTAGTTAGCGTTAATGTAGTCTGAGTTGGGATCCCCCAGGAGAGGGTGGAGCTTGACTCTGTGGCGGTCGTCTGAGGCAGACACAAATAATATTGCAAAGCAACGGTGAAAAAACAAAATGTCACAATGTTTTTTTATTCTTTTCTTTATACAAGATAAAATGAGTTCTGATGACTTACATCCCAACAAGGTGTCATGCCTTCCTTTGGTCTTGTCCTTCTTCTTTGTGCAGTCCCAGCCATCAAAGAAACTCTGCAGAGATAAAGACAATGGCACAGATTTCAGAAACAGGGCCTCTCTGTATTAACTATTCAAATATCTTAGATAAACATTAATCAAAGCATCACCTCATCATTTCTTTTGTTTTTATGTGTGATAAAGAAAATTGTGTTTCCTCGTTAGCATGATAAAAGCCTATCAGCGCATCTTTCAGGCACAGCTAAGGAAATTAAGAGCCACTTCAGAAAAGACTTGGTGCTTTATGCATAATGTGTAATTAAACAAAACACTGCATGAGTATCATATCGTTTTTGTCTGCTCTCTGAGCCCTCATGAGACATGGACCACCAGTTAGCACCTATTGTTGTGAAAACTCTCGGCAGCAGGGGTAAAAGACAAAGTTTTAACCCAGGTGCTGTTTTCCTTCTGATTAAATTTCTGTGTACACCACTGATGAGAGTGAAGATATGTGTGTATCTATCAGAATAATCAGTGAAATAAATGTTATTAAAACAGAAGCTAGAAGGTAACACTTTTTTCCTTAACTTATAAATTGACTTAACAGTGATTTTATTCATTCATTGCTTAGTAGCAAACTTACTAGATACAGCCGGTCAGTCATAAACTGTGGCTTTCTCAACATGCTGAAATGTTGTACATATGGCTGCAGTAAAAGCTATATTTTGTCTGAAGGGTGGTTTCTTTTATCCTTTACGAAACCCAAAACCTGAACGCAGAATTGTGAGGAATGCATTAAAGAGTGTGTTTGACTTCTCCAACCAATCATTGGCATAACAGCTACTACCTACAGCAGTGCAAGCTGGTTGCAGGTGCTACAGGAGTTTTGGCTAACATTAGCAGCTCCTCTTTATTAGATTTGGTGCAGGTCATACATTTCAGCAACCTCAGACATGGCTGTACTTATGGGTTATTAACAATCTTTAAGGCCATTTCTTTTCTAACATTAAACATGAAAACAGTGTTAAAAAATTCACATGAGGGCGAGCAGCCTAACAGGTATATGTCAGAATTTAAAAAAAAGGAAGTCTTCGTATTTGTATTGTTTTATTTATAAAAACTAAGACTAGCCTTACACTACAAGACCAATGTTGTATTTTAATTTCTCTGTCTTTCAGACTACATTTTCAGCTGTCAGGGTGCTAACTTTTAGCCTAGCATATGCAGCCAGCCTCAGCCCTTCAGCAAAATACCATCAAGTGTGTATTTGACTCCTACTGCAGTGTTTTCTCTGCCGGAAACATCAAGAGTCAGCTCAGGATACCTGGAGACGATGCTAGTTTAATTAGCCAGCTAGCCACAGTCGATCAAATCTGTCAAGGACTTTGTCATTTTGGCCGATAAAACCGGAGGGCGCTGGTTGAAAGTAAGACACGTGTTTTTGTTCAATTTGTTTAAAAAAAAATAACTCTGTTAAAAGATAACTATAAAACAGCCACACTATAGAATAAACTTATTTCGTGTGAAAATAGAAAAAGATAGAAAACCGAATGCTTGCCTCTGAAATGTTTAAAAATGAGATGCTGTTGTTTAAACTACACTATGCCAACCACTGCATGGTGAAATGTCGAGCAATTAGAGTGAAAGCAGAGGAGCCGTCTATCTCCTGCGTGGTGGATGGCTGCTCAGCTGTATTATAACACATCACACACAGGAACACATCTCCTCATTCCCTATGATCCACCTGTCTGCATGGATGCACTGGAGAGCGCTTACTCTCACACGTCGTCATAAGCCACTTTTAAGCGTCCACTGTAGGGCCAAATTAAGCCTGCAAACAGCCCCTTTAGATCCATGAACAAAAACCACACGCACACACACATCTATTCCAGTCCACCCCCTGTGGTTTTCAGCCACTGGGGGAATTTGGTGAAACTCTGCCCAAGTCTGCATGCTGAGCAGGGGATTACAACACAGTTCTCCCCACAGAGAGCCAAGAACCAGCCAAATCCTGCCTGGGATTACACCTCTCCGTCTCACTTTTTCCTCCTCTTTCCAAGTGCTCTTGGTATCTAACTCTCTCTTTGAATCCCCCTGTACTCTTTACCTCCTTTTACCTCTCTTCATCACTTGTCTCCCTGCCCACCTCTTCCTTTTTGTTCTTCCTCCATCCCTCGTATTTTTGACTCTAGACCTCTGAGCTTTCTTTGATTATCTGCTCCCACCACTACTCTTCTCAGCCCTCTGAAGAGAAAATAGAAAAAAGGGAGACGAAGAACACAGGAAGAAAAAAAACAAGTGGATGGCAGCATAACGAAGGGGAGGGAAGGAAACAACACAGACCCGTTGAAGATTGATTAGAAACCGTCGTTGGCAGCGATTGGTGGGGTGGGCTGGTTAAGAGGATTATACAAAACAAGTAAAATGAGATGAACTGTTTTGTCACCTAGCTTTGACCTGTAATTTTTTTCCTCCTTATAATTTCAAGTATGTCAAAAACAGTGACTTGATTTATAATCCTGCCACATTCACTCAAGGTCCTATCAAAAATGTCTGAGATGTAATAAATTATCGTCAGGAAAATTAAATACAAATTTCCAGTCAAACAGATAATAAATAACAAGCCTGAATTAAGCTACCATAACATGTCTCCTGCTTTTTTAAAAGTGCAAGCGTGGTAACTCAATAGCCCCAGCTGCAGCTAAACTTTGAATCAATGAGTTCATCATCCTCTCTAACCTTAGCCTCAAGGTACAAAGTGGTACAATGAAAGTTTGGAGCTCTCCAGTAAAGCTCTGCTGTTGTTTACTCGTACGTTTCTGCAGTGGTTATATGACTGTAGTGACAGCTGCTGCCACAAATACAAACCCCTTTACAACTCACTGTAAATTTTTGATCCCTGTTTTACAGAACATAGGTATTCTTTGGGGAAATAAAAAACCTATACCTGCCAGGGGAGTGTAATATGATACTCCTCATCATTTTCCTTCATAATGGAGAGAGACACTCCATCAAAACACATACTATAGCACAGAGAGAAAAATAACAAAGAAGTGTGTATTGATTTTTTTGAGTGGAGTGTGTTTTGCCCGTGAGGGACAGTTTAATGAGTCTACAAGCGGAGTACCAGAGGGGAAAACCATGAACCAGAGACAAAAGATGTTTTCTCTTTTTCATGAATGCCAAAGGGCGAGGGTGACCGGGACGGACTTCCCTCCAGGGTGTGATCGCAACTCTCAGCCACTATCATTCCACTGGGGAGAGGTATTATTCAGAGAGCTTGGCCCTTCTTTATGTGCCCTGAAACATTCAACCAGAGATGCCAACCACGGCAACAGAGAGCGGGCGATAAGCAATTTTCTGGAGAACAAATGTGTACATAAGTTTTAATTCAGGACCAAAACCCTGCGGTGCATATGTGCACGAATGAACCGTCCAAGGGGTCATTTGACAAGTAAACTCCAGTGATTTGCGAAAAACAATGGTGTTGCAAGAAAATTCAGAACAGTATCTGGATAATAGCCTGAATAATCATTGCATGTCTAAATTAGTTGTAATTTCCTTCCAAAGGGATGTGGAACCACTAACACCAATCACCCACAAAATTACAGAACATCTGATCAGGCCATCACAGATCAGCAGGATCTTTAGACCCTTCTCTTTGTGATGATCTCAACTCCAGAACATATGGGAAGTTATCCCAAACAACGTTTTACAGTCTCCAAGGTTAAGAGAATCATATGTATCGCAGTTTAATGGTTACCTTCACAAATTATAGAGCATTTAGGTTGCATTTTATATTGCAGGGAGAGGTAAATACTAATATTGCTATTTGGAGGAGGTTATTTGGAGGTTACAGGCCATGGAAGTCCAGAGTGTCTTTTCTAACGTTTCTCCCTCTGTAACCTGTCATCTCTCTTCCCTTCTGTCTCAACCCCTCCCAACTCCTCTTTCATCTGTTTGCTACCCTACAATCTGTTAGCAGTGGACAGGGGATTCACTAGCTAGCGTACCTCCAGAGACGTTTAACCTCATCAGGCCTGCCATCATGACAGAAGTCCTCGTTGGGCCCAAATGAGTATGATTTATTCATTATGCACAGCAACAGTGTGATCCAGATGCCTTTATAACCCAGCTAATTAATTTCAGTGGGTGGTGTGGAGGGCGCATGGATGATGTCAGAGGAGGATTGATGGCCTCCCACACCACTCTCACAAGACCCATTCCAGCTAACATAGCCTCTCAAAGCTAGCAGTTATCCACCCTGTGTAGTAATTGCACATGATCCTTCTTCCAACTGATTAAAAGCCAATAAAAATTCCTGAACTAATCATTTTATGCACTTCATTATAATATCCTCTAAACAGGACAAGCCACACTGGCCTACAAATTGCAGACAGAACCTTTAACACCACTGATATGTATTTACATGTTTCCATTAGAATCACATAATGCTGAGAGACGAGGACATATAATTGCCAGAATCCAAAGCCCACAATAAAGAATCTCGACTCACGACCATGAGATTGTAAGTCTTGAGGTTTGTTGCACTTAAAAATTTTCCTGTGGCATTTAACCAGCATTGGGTGTCTGTCGTTTGTGGACCACATCAGGTTTTTTGTGTATGTTCGTTTATATTGTGGGTTCCATTATCTTTAGGGATATTAAACCTACTCAGTCACTCCCGCAGCAGATCTCATTAGATATTCTGCAAGTTTCTTCACAAATTCTCCCAAAAGTATAAACAATTTTTTAGTGACATGTCAGTTATCTATGACAGGTAGAGATCCACTTTTCTGTGGTCAGGATGACAGACTCTGGGCTGTTTCTTGCAGGGCATCAATCTCTTCCATCACAGAAACCTTTCAAGTTTACAAGTTTACCTTCCTCTACCGAGAATCAGACTCAAATACTCCCAGAATCTCCAGGCACTTTCTGCAGCACAGAGAGTTTGTCCGTGAGGATCAAAAGTACCTCAAAATAGTCTCTGCCCCTCTGGATGATGTTGCCAATTAAGGTCAACCACTCTTTGGTATTGACCTGCCTTCCACCCTGGGGCACGAAGTACAGTTGCTTAATCAAGAACAATGCTTTACTTCTCGAGGAACTAACCCAGCAGTCTTTCTAACCAGCCACCTTTCTCTGACATATCAGGGGTGCCCAGTTTAACCAGGCTTAGCAGTACATAGTGTAGCCATTGTAACATATCTTATACTGAGGAGGGAACTAACCCATAAAGCACAGCTTTGTCTTTTGTCTTTGTTATAAACTCCCTTATGGCAACGAGCTCTGAGCAGAGGATGAAAGAATGAGATCAAGAGGTTAAATAAGTTTTGTTTTCCACACAGTGGCTGACCTTAGTGGGGCAATTGGCTAAACAAACTTAGGGGAAACTTGGCTGTGCTGCAGCTGCTCTTCCACAGAAAAGCTCTTGGGAACTACTAAAGGTGTTTGGTCACAACTTTGCAGGTAAACTGGTTTGACAGGAGACCTCATGATAGAACTAGGAAATGTTTGAAAGAGGATGTCTCCGCACTGCAATCTCAGCATCAAGAACACTGTCTGAAAAAGAAGCTCTCTTGTGAGGCTTCAGCAGCAGTTGGATGACTGTTTTTATATATGGATGGTAAAGATGGATGGATAAACTGAAGGCTATTAGTTTTATAACCGATTTCAGGATTTGACAAATTTGCTTCTATGAAGTACCATGAGGCACTGCTCATACACAGAAATGGAGACAGTGACCTGGTGAATTATTGCAAAAAGCAGGCTGACCTGCCTCATGTTTCAATGTCCCTGACTCTATTTCAATGACACTTCTTACATCCTTAACTCCTCTAAGGGGCTTCTGCTTCATTTTCTGCACAATATAGACAACATACTCCACTAAAAGTGGGAGACATGATTTAGGAAACATCTATCTCCTCAATGGAAGTGAGTTGCTAAAACGTTACTGACAACCTTGGTGAAGAAAGAAAGAAAACTTCCAGTAAGCTGCACAAAAATGAAGGTAACAACACCATTTTCTCATTTACAGCATGAAAGTGAGAGTAAAGATGAAAAAGCTACCAACTGTGACATTGGGTTATGTATATCACTGCAGTTTGAGTGTTCTTACCTCCACTTCTCTCACTCACTATATGTTGCAAAAGGAACAAATGGACCAATTATGACCCTGCTGTTGAATTTACAGTGAAGGTTGGTCATTTAGAAACACAATTACAGCCTGAAAACTGTGAATACCGTTCTTTGGAGCAATGCAGTTCTCAAACCTCTCTTTTACAACAGCCCATTGTACTCGGCACTTGAGTATGAGCAGCAGTACTTTATTGTTTCATGTTGTCTTTGTTGTCTTATTATGTCAGAGTGTAAGAGAGGGGTGTAATAGCGCCCTTTCACCTCATACTCCTGTTTAAAGCCGTAGCCCTCGGCAGTCTTCATCTGGTTGATGTGCTGGAGAAGGTCAGCCACTCGAACGGCAGGGTGCAGCTGCCCTGTGTGGTAAGGAGAGCCTTTACGTCCGCACTGGTGCCTCGGGGAGCCCCCCAGCAGGCTACTTGCCTCATTCACTGAACTACGAGCATCACCTGTGTCAGACACAGAAACATTTGCAATTTCAGTGAGACTCTAGCATAAAAAATTCATGTACAAGACAAGTTATAAAATAGAACATTAAAGAGACACGTTGGGTGTGTTGAAGTGGGTTTGTATGAGGTACTTGGTATTTTTAGACAATTTAGTACCCACAATAGGCTGTCTGAGGGCAAATTAAGAAGGGAAATAATTCTAAATATAACATACATTTGGCTGATTTTTTTTTTCTTTTAGGCAGCTAAAATTTGTTTTGCCACTCTCCCCTACCAACCAAAGCTGGTCATTGCTTTTCTTCAAGCCCTGGTGCTCCTGCTGCTTTTCCAAATTGAAATCTGTCTGAATGTTATGTACTGTAGAATACACACAGACTCTTGAAATGTAACTCATACGGACAAACTTTTAAAAAAAAGAATCTTTTCCTTACATAAGTTTTGTAACTCTTGGCACATTCATTTTGGGTGTGATATACACTACCAGTTCCACTTTCAAAATATGTATGATATAACATAAAGGAATGCATACAGTGCAGAATATTACAGGTGGGCCACTTTGAAACACACTGTGTGTGTGAAAAGTTGTCATCATAATAGATCTCATGTGGCTGTGACAGCAGGTTTGCCTTGGATGACGTGAGAAGCAGACAAAGATCTGTGTAACTTCAGAGTAAACACATCTGTCTTTCCCTCTCTGTGAGACTGACAATATTGGAACGGAGATCAAGATGAAATGTCCTGACAAGAATCACAAATCGTTCCATTCAAATATGTTACCTCACTTGTGCCATTCTCTCTTTCTTCCCAATCTTTAGAGACTCTTTGTGCCTCAGTTGAAGGCAGTGAAAAGCTCAGGGTAAAGTCATACCAAAGAATACTTTTGACAAGGGATGATAACTATCTTTCACAATGATTCAGACATTTATGGAGTGAATGAGTGACAAGACAACAAGATTACAAAAAGGAGAATGATGTGCAATAAGTTTGAAATTGCATTGTGTAGTTGTCATAGCCTGGTAGGTTTGTGTACACTGCATTGTATGTGAGAGTCTTAGTGTATTTGTCTTACTGCGTGTGCCGCAGGTGTGTGCATCCATGAAGGAAAGGGCCATTCTTTCATCTTCTTGAAGGGTGCTCTGGTCTGTGAAACTGCGCTCCATGGAGCCCATATGGCTCTTCTCCTGCCGGTAGGTAATGGGTGTCTTATTCATGTTCACTGGTTTCCTATTAATGGATAAAGAAAAAGAAGGAAGGGAAATTGCAATCCAGGAGAGAATGTAATGGACAGAGAGAGAGAGAGAGAGAGAGAAAGATAGAGAGAGAGAGAGAAAACGTTATGTTTAGCAAGGAATAATATGGTGAAACAAAAAGAAAAAAGCGTAGAAATAGTGTGAGAAAAGAGGTGTGTACATGGACCAAATGTTAATTGTTTTTCCTCTACAACTTATGAGTGACAGCCAGAGCACGAGCATGTACATGATGGATCACAAAATGATGGAAAAGCAGAGAGGTGGAGTCACTTACGGATAGTAAGAGTAGTAGTCCCTTCTGGAAAGAGTGCAGGAGAAGGAGAAAAAAAAAATCAAGAGAAAGAAGAGATGTAAGATGAAAGCAATGTCAGCTGCAGGCAGAATGCATTGATTACAGTGAAAATGAGAACAATCCTCTTATGAGCTCAGCTGTGCAGGCCGCCATGTGACAAGTGTGAACCTACCAAGCAGGTGCTGACAGACCAAACTGTAGCCAAGCGGCAAAATGTGTGTTTCTTCCTATCGAATATGTCTCAGTGTTACACTTCAAGGACCATACCACAAGGTTTCCTGTCACAGCAAATTTAGCAATCAATTCTCTTAGAGCGCACTTCATGGTGGCTTAGCAGAGGAACCCGGACTGATGTGCGCAGTATTGGTGACTTTCAAAATCAACATTATTCAATAATAGCTTAGCCGCTGTGTCGGCCATTTATTAATGATCGCTGGAGCTCTGAGTAACTTCCTATTTGGCATTGCAGGCACTTCAGATTTCAATAAATCTTATTTAAGTAAGGAAGGTTAACCCTTATTTCAGACCTGAACTACAGCCGCCCCACTGCTGCTAAACGAGTGCAGAAACAGAGGTGTAGATGATCTATCTAAGACCTATGGGATCATTGGCTAATAATCTCTAAAAGCACACCTTTTCCCTCCCAATTATCATCTCATTTAGGGGTCAGGCCTCTGCTTGGGGTGTGTAATTAAGTGGCTAATTGAATTGCATCCGCCTCTAATTAAATACTTCACACTCAGACAGGCTCTGCAGATGAGAGTTGTTTGGTCCCTCTGGTGCACCATAAGGGAGTGAAAACAACTCAGCTCTGGATGTCGGTCCAGCATCGTCCCTAAACAAGCATGACCTTTATGAAAGTTCAGCAAGTATAAGAAACAATTACTGAACTGTTCAAAAACAGAACATAAAGGGAAAAACAATGTGGGAGATGTGGCGTGATTTTGCATAATGAGGCATGTTTTGTGCTCAACACTTAACAGCAGACTTTTACCCTTTCTTAATGATGACGATGACGGCGCCCAGCAGCAGGATGAGGACTACCAGACCTCCAGCACACACCCCGAGAATCAGGCCCATCTCCTCGGAGTGCTGGGACACCTCCAGAGCCTTGCGATGATCTTTGCAGGCCGCTGGAAGCAGAAAAACAGGTGCACATTATACAGGCACAATTGAAATACAGAATATAAAGGAACGAGGTTGGAATGTGCCAACGACTCACAGGGAAGTGTAAAGCGAAGAGAGCCTTTATGTGAATATAAATTGAAAATCCACAGCTATGAGGAATGAATCATTCATGCGAACAAAACTTTCTTCCTCATAAGGTACTTTTTTCACACAGCAATACGGACGTCCGCTGTGCTCATCCTGAATACTTCGAGGAGATCCATTGAATTACGAGGGTCTTCTTAATGCCAATGCCACATTTCAATAACAGTGGTATTTTCAAATAGCCGGTAAAAATGAAAGAGACACGAAAATAAAGCAGTGATGCCTTAAGCAAGGCAGACAGCCATTGTCCATGTTGTTCAACACAACCAACCTGCAGCCCTCAGAGATGCATAATGACAACTTGTGCTCTGACAAACAAAATGGCTGGCTGGCACGCAGAATAAAATTTTGGATGTCAGTAAGGTTTGCAACCAGCTAATTAGACTGTTCAAAATTCTTACTGATGTTTACAAAAAAGGAAAAGAGATGGGAAAACAAACACACTGCTAAATACGGGTGTAGAAGAAGTGACAGTTTTTAAGACAGTTGCAGAGACTGTATGCCAAGAAACACAGCAGACTGAAAACACAGGAAATGATTCATTGGTCATGTAGAAAGATGTTCCACAACTTTTTCTTTCTTTTTTCTCAATTATTAATTCCAATACCTGAACTGATCCACTGCTAGTGCATTAAAAATAACAAAATAACGTAGTATCAGATTGGTGCAGAAAATGTAGGTACTGGCACCTTGTTATGAGTTGCACATTGTCATGCTATGGTTCACGCACTTAACCTTTGATGATCATCTCTATTCATGGCAGAAATATATTTTTTTCCAGTCACAAGTCATCCCCACAACCCCTACAGTGCAAAGTCAGGTGCCCCTGTGTCTGTGAGCTACTGGAAAAGGTTGTTATCATAATAGCAGGTTATTCATTTCTCGGGCATGAAGCTTCATACTTATGTAAATGGTGCTAAGCAGTGGACCTTTCTTTGTGTTTTCTAGGGGCCCACTGATCTAGTTTTTCTTGTGTGTCAGCTTGTCCTCCAGGCCTTGACAGCCCTGAAACTAGCCCTTCAGAGTCTACTGGAACAGCACAACCTATCTGGAGAGCGGCAGAAAGTCAGAGCAGGCCTGGGGATAGAGCTCTATCTTGCAGCCTGCTGAGGAAGAATCAGATCTGGGGCAGTGAAAATGAAAACGGAGCCATGTTTTTTACCCAACTATCTGCAGCCATGGGCATTTCCTGGGTGCTTTAGAACCCTCATCTTATAAAAAATAAAGATGAAAGGATTTTTGGCAGCATGTTTTAATCAATGATGGTGGAGTTTGGCATATCTGAACGGAGAAAAATGAGTCATTGGCTTAATATCAGAAAGGAACCGTTCCTACTAAAACTTCTCAGAACACAGCTTTTTGAATTGTAGCAAGCTGTTCCAAAAATGTGACATTTTTAAGTGTGTTGTTCAGTTCATAGTCATCACATCTGAAATACGTGCTTTAGTTTGCAATAGTGGTAAAAGAGGGATTAGACAGACTGAATCAAAAATGATTCAAACACAGACAGACTATATCGTCCAAAGATGCTTTTGTGTCTCTGAGCTAATAACAATAACACAGACCAGCCTGACTCACTCTTAATCAGTTCCATTCAAAAGCAGCCACAAACTTCAGCACTCGCTGTTTACTTTCTGTTGTGACCTTGATTAAAATTACATGTGCACATAAAATACAGGACCTCTTTGGCTAAAAAATGCAGATGAGGAGGTTTAAAAATCAATTTCACTTTTCTGACATTTTGGACAGATAAGACAGTTTTGCCACATTTAGCCTTGAAATTTCTATTAAGCCAAACAGGAGCATGAAATAGATTTCCACATGAATCCATGCACCTGCCAGCTGCCCGATGGTGGAAATTGGCACTTAGAGGAGAAATGGAAGTCTATTGTTGTGTCGAGCCTGCCAGTGGATCCTTAATTAAACTGTCACCTGGAAGTTGAAATGTAATCTCCAGCTTTGTTATCCAAGCCAGAATCATTTGCCACCACTTTGCTTGTGATGGGCTGCTTGATAATAACGGCTTAGAGCCCGATGATGCAGAGACTATGTTAATGGTAGAAGGATCATGGAGATCACAAACGGTGAAAAAAAAAAAAAAAAAAAACCTCTGACCTGTGGCACCTTGAAATTGGAAATCAACCTGAGATTTTTTTTTTCTTTTTTATCAGTTTTGCCTTTCAGGATTTTTTTTCTGTTACATCATCCTGCGTTGGGATGATGTAATGCTGGCAATTGTTAAGTCACGACTTGCCATTGTGCCTTCTTCTCATCTCTTTTTCTCTTATCTTCCCTTCTCTTCATCCTTCTTTTTTTGTTAACATATTTCTTATTTACTTGTTCAAATTAAACTATTCTGACTGCTGGTGCTCTTTTGTGCAATTCTGTCTTTATTTCCTTGTTTAGTTGCAAAGAAAAGAGGCAAGCACAGTGTAAAGCCCACTGCTGTGAGAAAGCCTAATTAATCAATGCCCAACCAGGTGTCTGTGTGGGGAAGATGGAGTGAGACACTCAGCCTTGCCTTTTGGCTTTACGCTTGAGGAGAGTCTCATCTCTTTAGTTTTTTTCGCTCACAAAACCTTCACCAAGAAAAAAAAAAAAAACAAAAAAAACCACCAAGACAATTTACTTGCGAGGCTCTGCTTACCGTTGCGCTGCTATGATAACTATAAATACATGACTTTTATTCACCGTGGTCTGACAGCGTACTATAGAAGTGGGGCTCTCCTGCCATCAGGACTTAGAGTCAATTTCCCTGCCCTTTTCATGTCCCTTTGAATCCAAAAGATGAGGTACAGAGGAGGTGGGGGGGCAGGGGGAGGGCTTTCTCATACTGATAGGAAAAGGTAGCTCCATCTGGAAGTTTTGATGTGAAGGACCCTTCTGGACTGTGTTGAGGTCAAAGCCCTCAGATGTAGCCATCTAGTGGGCTGCTGATGAGAACAAAGAGGCTTCCTTTGATACACTGTGTCCCAGCGTCTGCCCTCAAACAAACAGGATGAAAGCCTGACCTCTAATCCCCTCCCTCCATGTTGCCCTTTTCTCACAGGCTCTCTGCTAAACAACCAGGACGGTCGGAGAAAAATGCATCTAGATCCCCACCTTTGTACTTGAGAGAGAGGTGAATAAATGTGCAATAAACCAAAAAATACTGTCACAATTACATTCTTAATTTCTCATCTTAGAACACAGACAAACAATTTTCCAAAGCACTCAGACACGACGCAGGAAGATTCCTTCAAGGTCACAGTGTTTTTTAACAGGAGGAGAAATATTCATGCAGAATTACCTTTGCGAGCGATGCGGATGCAGTTTATTCTGGATTCCTGAAAGAGAAAGAAAACACTGACATCAGAGGGTGATGCTTTGCATTTTTGCATAAAAGGGGTGCGATAAAAGAAAAGAGGATGACATTAAATGCTGAGCTGAGACACACATACATCACATTAAAAATCTGCCCACAGCAGATAAAAACACATTCTGAATGAACATTAAAACATGATATTACTCCACTAATGCACATGAAACACTTGAGGTAACTCATTGTTTTTTATTCCCCGGACCACATCTGCATCCAAAGTGCTGTCTACACTCTGACTCAATATTTAAATGACTGAACATGAGTGGGTTGCACTCCTCATCTTTTAAAAGCATTATTTACTTTATGATAGAGACACAGATAAAATAAAGAAAATAGGATTTAGACTAAAGCAAGAAATTACATCTGAGTCAAGAGTCCTAGCCAGGACGTAAGATTACAAATTATGTCAAATCTGAGAGCTGTGGTGAAAGGTTTGACAAGGAGATTCTTGCTGAAGGAGAAAAGATGAGAGTTGAAAGGGAGCGGGCATAATTAAGAGGAGGGTTTCAGACCAGTGCACCACTATGAAAAGGAATTAATTTTATTCAAATTTCAGCTGATGACATCTCGGTGTTATGAAAAGGACCTTTGTCAAACAGCACTAATGAGATCCAAGACTGTAATCCAATTCCATCCTGCCACCTCTGGAAGGAGATGCATTATCAAATTAAGATTTACAGATGCTAATTCGGGCTTTATGGGACAATTATGCAAATTTGCCCATTCGGAAATTACCAAAAAGCGCTTTCCTCAAACCCCAGTTAAATTGCTTTTTTAAAATTGAAAATCCATTTCATGCTGACAGACACTTTAACAAGCTCTTAACCCAGTGGTTTGATCTGAGAGTAAAAACCCAAACTGTAGACAAACATGACTGTCATCTCATTTCCACAAACCAACCGCTCGGATTTACGGAGTGACAGAACTATGTTTACTATTCATGGATAGTATTTAACCTTCTAGTCTTGTTTTTACGTATGAGTCTCCCAGTATTTCTTGTGAGCTGCAGCTATGGATGTACTGCATGTGTTCTTCTATTAGAAAACCCAGTAATCCAAAAAAGGCAGGTTTATTTGTGGTGAATTGTCGCATTCAAAGTGTATGATGGACGGAACATCGTAAACAGAGAATAAATATATATAATAAATAATCTTTTTGTCATATTATGTCAAAGTGCACAGCCAGTCCATGCCTTTACTTGAAAAAATTTTTTAAAAAGTTTTGTAAACAGTGTCACAGCTCATGTCAATCAGATTATTTTGCCTTTTAATATCTTAACATCTCATTTCTACTCCATCAGTTTCTGGAAGTGCTGACTGGTGACTTTGAGTCTTTGCAGGACTGACTCATTTATAGGAAATACTCTCCATCAAAAAAAGGCTGATTCATCTGCGACTTCATGGAGACAGCATTTGAAATTTCATTGCGCATTCAATCATTACAAGCTTTTGCAAATTAGGAAAGAGTGCATTTACATCTATTGACTGTAGTTGATTAAAAAATAGGCTGTTGTGATGAATACAATTGCATTCTGTAACATGCACGTCTGAATGATTGTGTGCTGCCTCAGCAGAAGAGTTAATTGGCAAGCTTTAGATTGCGGGACACACATCACACGTCTGGCTGTGCTGTGCCAGTCAAGCCAGAGGGGCTGCTCTTTCCTGGCAGCTGCAGATGTGAAACACAAATGCCAACACGTGACACACAGGACCCGACGACACACACCAAAGGTCTTACAGTGTGTGCGAGCATGATGGGTGCGTTTGAAGGTGAGAGATGTAAGAGTAGATGTTATGAAACGACTGTGCTGTGGCCTGAAAAGCGACAGCCTATATCGAGAGTCTTTTAAGTACCTCTTTAGATGAATCAATCAAAACAATTAGAGAGGTTTGATAGCCACTCTGCAGATAATTAGCATGGGTAAATGGCAGACATTATGGGTCCCATACTCTTCAAAGTATCCCCACTGCTGCCACTGTTGAAAAGGATGAGCTGCAAAAGTTATCCTTCCAAAAAGACAGCCAAGACAAACACAAACTTAAACAAACCACACACACACACACACACACCGATTTAATGTGCTGTATAATTAAATGGTGAAATAAATAGGCTGACAATTTAGTTTATATTCTATTAAGGTGTTCAGAGTGCAAACCACTTGTATGACTACCAAACATGGCGTCTAACCTTTATCATCATTTCTATAAGCAGAAACCCTTATCAGCAAATGTTTAATTCAAGAAATGTGAAGCTGTGTTCTGATGTTTCATTCTTAGAAGATGAATTTTACCCTTTTAGTTCAAGAGCAGGTACAGTTTTTATCTTCTCCCACAATGAGTGGGCATAAGGTAATTATGCTTCCCTCTTCTGTACACATCCAAAATCTACTATAAATATATCCCACAGCACATGCATAAGCTGAATGTATTCATGCCTCCTGAGAAAATCTAATTTAGGATGCAAAAATTCTGTTTTGCCTTACATTTTTGGGACAGAGTGAGCTCAGTGCTAAGATGTAAAAGACCTGAAATGTATAATTGCACATGGAGGATAAGCAGAAAGACCGAAAACAAAAGAAAATACTAAATAGCACAAAGCTCATCTTGCAATCGCAGAACCCTTCAGTCCATGCAGACTCCATGAGCCAAAACTTGACACATGCTCCTGGTTTTAATAAATTTTCCTGTTAACACCTGGGATGTACTTTTGTCAAAAGGCTATGCGAGGTGAAAAATAATAACTCAGAAACATTGATAATGAAAACTAGTGACAGCAAAAGTGAGCATCTGTGTTCAAAGTAATATTAGCAACTGAAACTTCTACTGTGTTCTGCTCTTTTTAATTACTTTATTTTATCTATTTATTAGCATTGTTTCTGCCTCAGATAGGTCATCAGTTTATGTTGTCTTAGCCCTGCTGTGACATTTCTTCTCTGCCTTGCTGCTGACTGGTTATATGCGCAGAAATAAGTGCCCCCCCCCCAACAGCGATGAACTGATTGAATTAAGCGTAACAACAAGCTTTTTAGCTTCTCGTGCTAGGAAGGAGGAAACATCACACCCACAACAAAGGCTCTGCCCTGACAAAGGGCTGATGTCTGAGGATGGAGATTAAAATAAAAACAAGTGAGTAGTTAAGTGTTTGCAGGAGTAAGTTTTGTTGTTTTGCGTGAATACAGCTCCTCGTGCAGCCATGAAAATTAACTCCCTGCCCTCCCAGCCTCCCAACACACTGCTGGTCCTTCAAGAGGAATTGTTTCAGTGCTGCAGCACCAACACAGGACTGATGCCCAGATTTTGACAGTGACTGCTACTGCATTTCCAGGCAAAGGCAGCAGTGTTTGAAAGACTGGGGACAGTGCTGGCTGTGTGATTTGGCTCCACTCATTGTGGGTCATGGGTGCTGGCCCCCTGCCAGACAAAACAAAACCTAATCCCATCCGCCGGTAAAGCCAGGCCTCCCCTATCTAATCCCATGCTTAGGAGCCTAGTTGTGTGAAGTGCTCACACTGCAGTCCCTCCGTGTGTTTCTCCACTGGGTTGGAAAAAGATGCTGCTGGTGGGGATGAGCCATCCAGCTTGGTTCATGAGACTTTATAACACACACACACACATGGACAAAGCAAAAAAAAAAAAAAAAAAAAGGGGGGGGGGGGGGGTGTAAAAGCAAAAAAAACCAATAAAAATAAAAAAAAACAGGAAACCAGCATGCATTTATTTTTTATAAGTTTTTTATAACAAAAGGCTGAAATAAC
>JAQMCX010000057.1:9044854-9087850 GCA_029814765.1 Acanthurus leucopareius | reverse complement strand
CCCCCCCCCCCCCCCCCCCCCCCCCCCCCCCCCCCCCCCCCCCCCCCCCCCCCCCCCCCCCCCCCGGGCGGTGTAATCGCAAAATAACCACTGACAAGTCAAACAGACCAGGAACCCAGCTTGCATGTATTTATTCTCAGTTGATGATCACAGAAGGCTGCATTACCTACGGCAACATTTCTCAGCTTCATTGCCACAGTCAGTGAATATTAAAGCAGCAGCTTTCTACCTCTGATCATCTGCACCTGTGCCCAATTATCCTTAAGTAATTGCCTCACCCAGGTAGCAGCTCTTCCTGTAATGGAATTAGAAAAGGTAATGTGGCGTCCTCTGGGTGTGACTGGAGACTGGAGGGCTTTGTGTGTTCGGTGAAATGGATGGAAGCACAAATAACGTACTGTGTTTCAACTAACAAGGGGTAGAATCATGATTCACATTAGCGTTTGTTGTATGGACACAAATGCAGAGAGCAAAGGCTTTAATCGTGGTTTTGCGTTACCATGGTCTCCACATTTACTGGCTACTTTTAAAGATGCCCAACTGGTTTGTGCATACAGAAAGAGAGTACAAGATAAGAACAATAATGGGACACTAAATGACTGACATGAGGTAGGGGACAAAAAAGAAGAGAATAGGATGGAAAAGGACATCATTGAAAGAGAAATACAAATGAAGTATGCTGCTGACTTTAAGTAATTCCAGTTAATCACAGCTTTGCTAGCTGTAAGTAATGCATGCAAGTAATTCCTTGTTTCAGACCTGCTTTGTTTGCAAAGAATCAAAGCTGATGGGTATAAACATACATAATTTCCAAACAGTTACACTGCCAGCTCAATATGTTTTCATCCGGCAACCTCTTTCACAGCACAAACACTCTTTCAAGGGTTGTAAGCTCAGACAATGCCAACTGTCCTACAGCGCCAACCATAACATTAGTAAATACAGATACTCATTAACATC
Organism: Acanthurus leucopareius; assembly: GCA_029814765.1. Lineage (NCBI taxonomy): Eukaryota > Metazoa > Chordata > Actinopteri > Acanthuriformes > Acanthuridae > Acanthurus > Acanthurus leucopareius. The sequence goes on along the minus strand of JAQMCX010000057.1, from coordinate 9,086,890 downwards.
ACTCAATACTGGCTCACACTTATTCTAAACACTTCTGTCTACAGCTCTTAAAACAAGTGTTGCCAGGTCTGCTGCATCACTGCCGTAAAAATTTACAATCACTCACCCCTCTAAAGTTGCTCATAGCTTGGAAGTAGACAAGGTAGCTCTTGCGTGGGTCCAACGGGCTGTTCCAGTAGCCGTTGTACGTGTGATTGTCGCCCACGGTGAAGGGACTAGCTTCTGGGAGGCTGCTGGGCGGCAGCTCAGCAGTGTAGTAATGGGGTGTGCCCCGGGCCTGCGCCTCACCATGGGACATGGGCAGCGGGAAACACTCCTGAAGGCCCAGCTCTCTCTTCACCTTCTTCCCCGTCTCCTCTTCAACCACCACCTGGTATGTACTGGACACAGAGGGGATGTGCACCCAAAATAAGCCATTTTTGGTATAAAAACATGTATAATAAATGGATTTGAGATGATTTACTTACCTGACAGGTGCTCCTCTCCCTTGGGCGGGGCGCAGCAGGACAGTAATTGTGCTTTCTGTCTCGCTGAGGGGGGACGGCATGTCTCCGTAATCAAAAGTGGGAGCTAAGGACGCACAGAGACACACCTTTGTGTCATAGATAATTAAGACACACTCACACATAACATTACCTAGCTTTTATTAAGGCCACTTTATTCAGTTCAAACACAGCCTTTCCTTTTTTCTCCCTCTTCATAAACATATTCAGCCCCTCAGTAGTTTGTGAAACTGACAGAGCCATCCCTCCATATGAATAAATACCAGTGCTAATATCACCAATACCTTATGTCCTCCTTTTCAGTACAATGTTTGAATCTTATGCTAGTTGCATTTGATATAAGCCCAATTAAAAGTCATGAGAGTAAGGCTAAATTAAATGGATTTTTCATTTGAAAGGATTTGGTTAAAGTCGTACTCCTCCCTGGAGATGTGCTGGTACATTTCTCTTTAATATTAGTCAATTAGTGAAGGGACGGAGAGCAAACTATTCATGAGGAATCAATGATTATCACATTTAAAAGGCGGTTTGCTAATACCACAGCAGAAAGGAGCCGACATCATTAAGGAAAACTGAATGTCTATTTGTTGACATTAAAGGTCTGTTGCGGTTTTGTAGAACTATAAGAGGGTTTGACGCCTGCTGCCAGACAGAGTCTGTTTGAAGGATGATTGTGTATCAGCCACAGCGGTGCGCTCATCTGAATGTGTGTGTGTGTGTGTGTGTGTGTGCATGGGAATGAGAAATTGTGCGTGGTTGGGATACTGTGCGGTGGGTATTGCTTGAAGATGCTGACAGTAGTAGCTGTTAAAGGTGTTCAATGTTTGCTAGCTGTCAGTGCAGATTTAAGAGACGCTCAGTGCAAGTGAATGTTCTGCACTGTGGGCCAGTGGAGGAGGTTGAGGATGATCTGCAAAGACTTTTGGACTCCATCTGCGGTCTGGCTTTGTGCCGAAGCTCTGCCTGACATACAGGCAGTAAGCAGTGATTGTGCACTAAATCTATAATTAAACAAACCAGGCCCCCTCTGTAAAGAGATAGGGGCAAGAGGCATGAGTAAGTGTGTGAGCAAATCAGGGTGGGAGTGGCTGTTTTGTGCGCTCCTAAGAGGTGTAATCCCATCCCTTAACAAGCGCAAATGCATCATTAAAAGGAAATAGAAACACTGAGGCTGGATTTCTATCACCAGTAATAAGCTCTGAGACTCTCAGAGGTGACATCTTGGTCCCAACAATGCACTGCATCCTTCTTTATACATAACACACAGCAGTGTCCCCTCTGTGGTGTTTCTCTGCTCCCTACGAGTTAATTTATGTCCCGAGGACTGTGAGATGACAGTGTGTCACCGGTTTGGAGAGGCAATGGAAAATAGCTCTTACACTCTGGGAGCAGTAGTTTTGCCTCTGTGAGAGAAGAAAGATGCCGAGGTCAAAAGAGAGAAGCCCTGGATCCTTATAATAGCACACAGTGGGTGAACTCCAGTGTTGTGCCTGCATTCTGCATCAGTGATAGGCAGTTATGGCACATGGAGCAGCCTCGACATGGAGACGCTGCCTGTTTCCAGTTCTATTGTACAATTTTTTTATGGCACATTTTACACTAACCTAACTTCAAGTCTGTCAGAGGTCCCAATACCTGAGATGTTAGTCGTGATTTCAGTGAGGGCGGTCTGGCCGAAGCCCTTGACTGTGCGGGCTCGAACAGAGATCAGGTACGTTGTTCCAGGATGGAGGTTGGAGAACATGTGGTAGGTCTCATTCTTAAGCTTGGACACAGTTCTTCTAGGCCCTGGGACGTTGATGCCTGGATCAGATGACTCAATACTCTGGTAACTGATCTGTTGAAGAAAAACAGGACGATTTCATGTGTTACACAATCTAATGTGTAACTGCTCTAAAAATGTATCTGATAATGTCTTTCTAGTTCATTTTGGTATTCATCTTTAGCTAAGAACTGGCTCTGTCATAAGGAGTTACTCTAATGTCTGATTGATATGATTCGCTTTAAAGTTACTTGTGCTTTTCTAAATCAGTGGGATAATAGTTTTAGATGAAAAGAATTTGGCATTATCAACATTAAACCAGAGCAATACAAGCAACCTGGAGTTTTTTAAAAAGTATTTTGAGTGGTTTTCTCTTATTGTCTCACTGAGTAATGCATTTCAAAAGCCAAGGACTGAAGACAGCACAAAGCAAAATAAATAAATAAATATGAGTAAATCAATGGCACTAAGTGTTTATGAGTTCAATTTACTCCTGTTAACACTCAAAAATTGCTCTGCATGAGTGCCCTTAAAAGTAAAAGTTTTTCCTTGAGAGGTGATTTGCCTCGTCTGCATGATGCTCTCACGAGAATTTTCACTTATACTCTTTGAAAGAGTGAAGAGCTAAATTAGTAGACTTTCCTAAAACCAGAAATGAGTGAGTATATATAGATATACATTAGAGTTGAAAGAGATTCACTTCAGTTGGGGAATGATCACAAACTCTCTATAAACCATATATGCTCGCATGCATGTATTACACACAGTTCAAGAACTATTATCTTAACCAAACTTAAAACTAACAAAAACCCTGTGGGAGAAAAATAAAAATAAATAATTTTTTGCAGAGGTGACTTAGTTTGTGGGTCTATTTTCATCAGCACAGATGCTGCATGATCAAAAAATTACTATAGCAATAATACAAGAATAAAAAAAAGGCAGCAGTGTGTCTTTATGATCTGCCTCTGTGACTGCACATTTCTACTTGTCAGTTTGAGTATGAAGATGACACTATTTTATAAAGAAAAAAAAGACAAAATACAGTTCAGAATTGAGTTTTTAATAGAATATTGTTTAAACTAACAGAAGGGTGAGACAGAGAGAAAAAGTTGCAATAATATCTATGACCTCTCTCCCCCTGCACGCACCCTCCCTGCTACTACATGATTGGGGGGAGGGGGGCTAACCAGGAGTGTTGCATTTTAGTCATTTTGCTAACAAGGGGGATGGCCTACTGTCCTTAGTGTGAAGACAGAATTATGAGCCACCCAGACCCCTGTGTTTCCTCTACAAAGGCAGAAATAAAAGATCTCCAACAGTGCACTGAGCAGTGAGGAGGGCCTGCAGGATAGCATGGAAGTCGATGGGCTCTGGCAGCGTGGTCAATGGTTTAATCTGAGAGAAATGAAGAGGATTTCTCCAGCTCTATGTACAGCTTTCCCCATCAGCCGAAGGAGATCAACACACTACAGAGTAAAAAATCCTGTGCAGCCTCCACTATATATGTCAAACCACAAATCCTATTTAATAATATCCTTGAGGCAACATTGCAAGAAAAGCCAAGAAAAGAAGACTTGAGGATAGAAAGACAGGAGGTATACAGCAAATCCAAAATCATTATCCTGCTGAACATGAGGCCTACAGCACAACAGAGGCATGTGAGTTATCTATTAATGACGCAGGGCTCTATTTTATAGGCAAAAGACCAGCATCATGCATTAAGGAGATATGTACAAGGTCAGTAAGAGCAACCCAGGCAATGCTGCTATTTTCATTAAATTAGGCACAGTGCACCATGTATTAAAGAGTTGGGCGAGGAAAAATATAAACTGAAGCAGAGTGGTTTGGTGATTAAGCAAATAACCTGAACCATACCAATGGTAGAGGCAAAAAACTGTGCTTCCACAACATTTTAAAGTGTAACTTAGTGTGCTAGCTGCAGTTTGTGCTGTCTGAGTACGAAAATAAGGCTACAGTTTCAAGATGTCCATTAGGTGATGAAACCCCAAATATCACCCGTTCCACCTGATTGTCATGGGGTTGCAGATATTTAGATTTCAGTTTTTCTGTGCACCCAATGGACTTCCAGTGGAAGTTCATTAGATGTAATTCCATTAGGTCGTAATGAACATTCACAAGTGTTTGCTAAACCTCCCTCCATCTAGCAATTGTCCGGCCATAGCTTAGCAAGGATAGCTAGACACAGCAGGCCTTTCACGCTTTGGATTTGTTCACATTTAAAGCAGTGTACATGGGAGAGTCTGTTTGTATCTTTGCAGCCTTTCCAAAGCCAAAAACACAACAGAAAGTCTAAGAAATGGATTAAATGGTGTGTTTATCTTCTCCGATATTAGATGCAAGACTAGTGCAAAAGCATGTCAGGCTAGCTTTCTTCTAACAGCAGCCCTGTGTATTTTTGTTTGTTTTTTTCAAAGCGTGTACTCTCAAGGGTAAAAAGTAGCTTTTACAAACTATTTGTTTGGACTTATAGGTTTCTTTCACAGAAAAAAACATACATCCATTGTAAATTATTTCTCAAGCAAGCTCTACTTGTATTATATAAATTTTTTGGCTAACGTTAGCAGTTTAGTCCTGCTCATTAGTGGATTAGAGGAAGTTTACACTCCGGTAACTACAGTCAAACTCTTTGCACGAAATAACTTAGTGTTAGAAGCTAATCTTCATCCTTAAAGCCCCTTTTTAATAGCACTGAAAATGAAGTATACTGTTTTTGACAAAAATCTAGTATTTGCCTTGCTTGTCCTAGTACATTTGCCAAGCTAACAGTTAGCTAATAACGCTTACAAGGCTCACCTCATACTGGGTGATAAGGCCATTGGGCTCGATGGGCTCCTCCCACTTTAGGAAGATCATGTCATCCAGCGGGGTGAAGGTGAGCGACTCTGGTGCTATGCCTCCGGGAACTGTAAGAAATTGTCAGAAATTGAACAAACATGTGTTTGGGAAACTGAAGTGCTAATCCCACAGTGAGCCTCTCCCGTCAATATCACCAAAATGAATGTCACAGTGGCTCAGAACAATGCACCACATGAGATACTTAGATAGCCAGAGAACAGCAGGCTGACAAATTATGTAACCATGACACAGGCGAGAAAAAAGTGTAATAATGATGTTATAATTTTGCATCAATTGTCAGTCCAAGTTGAAATATATTGATGAAAATGTCAGATCCTTGCTGGTAAACTTGTTTCTGAATGGCAGTGAGAGGACTATGAATGCCTGAACAATCAATATTAGCCTTTTTTGTGGAGGGGGGGCTGGCATTTGGTTGCAGCCTGAGTGCCCATGGTTTGGGTGTGCGCTGTACAGAGAAAGACTGTTATGTGAGACTGAGGCCTGAGGCTAAAGAAAGAGTGAAACAGCTGAGTAGACTGTTATTTTTGAATTGAGTGGGTCTAGAGGACAGAGTTGCTTATTAAGGCTTTTGGGAAAAGCATTCATAATTGACGTGTATGCATATATTCACATATTTATTTTTTAACACTTTTTTTTTTAAAAAGCCCTTTCTCTTGTTTTCTCACCCTCTCTTGATCTCTTTTTATGGTTTTCTGTGTACTGTATATCTCTGTACTGTTTGTTTTGATTTCTTCACAGCAGAACTGATTTCTCCCTCAGCCCCCATGCACACAATGTGCTACAGTACAAAAGAATAATGGGAGATAAGAAATAAGCACAAAATCCTATCTCAAGGTTGCCAGAGTCTCAGACAAAATATTTTCCCTTTTATGTTATTTTCATCTAAAAATGAAAAGGATCTTTTATATCCTGGTTCAGCCTCGGTCAGATGGTCACCATCTCTGCTGAATGTTTTGAAATATTTAGCAAATTCACCACATGTGAACCAAAAACTGATTGATATATGGATTTGTATATTCTAACCATATGTGGTGCACTGAATTTATGATGGAAAACACCTAATAAATCTCAGAATAAACCATCAGAGCATCAGCTAAATATGACAGTTAGGTCCTGGTTGTGGGCAGCAAAATGTCTGGAAAGTTTCCTTTTAAACATTTACAATGAGAATAGTTAAACATTAGGAAACATTCTGGTTCATTTCAGGGGCCCCACTCCTCCATAACAGCTATCTAATGTAATACATGTGATAATAATTTATGATATGACAATGTTGATCCAGGTCTCGATGAATAAAAAGTTCAGAAACATGACAGTGGAGGAAATCCAGGCCATTTTGTGATAATAAAACTGCTGTGAGGCATTTGGTAGACGTCATATTTATGTGTCCCCACATTGTAAAATTGTATAAAACTTAGTAATTTTATTGTAGAGAAACCAGGCTCTTGTCATATATAATGTCATTTCTCTTTTTTTTTTATAGAATAAGGCATAAGTAACAGTCAAAAGCAAACTTTAAGTACTAAAGATTGTATGTGAATACTCTCAGTTACTGTTTTATTCAATATACTCTGCTAATATGAAAGCAGTCTAATGCAACAGCCTTGGAATAAATTCTACCTTCATGAAGGTTATTACGTTCAGTTTTTGTTGAAATTTTTAAGAGAGGATTGGATTCAACTTTAAAGTCATTTTGATGGCTGTATTGTAATGGTGTTCCTAAATTGAACTACCTATTATTACAATTATAATCGTGTTATGATTCTATTGCCTAATCTGTACTGACAGGTCTAGTATTTTGTCCAACTTATTAATATCAATAACGGTAGGATAATTGACAAAAACACTTTTCGGTATTATGCAATACAGTTGAATAGCACCATAGACTACATCCCACTAAGATTTCAAAACTGAACATTGTCTCTCTTACACCATTAATGATGAGGGAACTTATTGCAGGGTTTTAGCTAATTGAGCTCAATAAACTGGGAAGCCTGTTTTCTAATGACACTTTTCATTTTTTTTGTATTCCATAGTGGCTGTAAACCTCCTTCTGGGACTTACTGTCCTCCTCAGTCTGGAAGGTGACCTCTCTGCCCTCTTTCTTTCCCTCTGGGTTGGCCAGTGACAGACGGACATGGATGCCGTGGTAGGGTGGCAGATCACGCAGCGTGAAGCGTGAGGCATTGTGTTCCACTGCCAGGCATTCGCGCACAGTAGTGTTGTGGCCTCCGCCGCCTCCCGCCGTGGTGTAGCGGTAGCATAGGGACACTGAGTAGGTGTGGCAACGTGTCAGGTTGAAGGCCAGATTCTCCCACTGCAGGGACAACTGCCTGGACTGGATGTCTGTGGCCACGAGGCCCCGCAATGCACGCATGGGCTCTGGGAGGACGAGAGAAGAAGATAACTTAGCATGAAAGGAAGCAGAGGTGCATTGACAAAAAAAGAGCAACATCATCAGAAAAGTCCCAGAGGCACAATAAAGAATGTTCAGAATTAAAACACAGGTAACTTTGTTTTATTGTGAAATATTTGACTTTAGACACAGCAAAAAAACAATGTATCAGATGTCTCAGGACTACCACCGCAGTACTTCACTCGCTCCCCTCCGATATTCCACCATATTGCCCCGCCACAACATGGAGGTCAACATTTAGCTGCCAGCACAACACACCCACATCCCCCATGGCAGGGCAGGAGCTCATGCCAATTGTGCTAATTAATCGGACAGGCTGCGGGTTGCTGTCGCAGTCCCACCCTCCCGCCTCCGTGTCGCGGAGCAAATTGACTATCCAGTAGTTATACTTCCTCGCCCTGCGGTTTTAATCCACACACACAAATACAAAGCTACACAAGGACACTCACATCCGCTGGTCACTTTTACTGCTGGGTCATCGCGATGGCCTGTCACGTATTTTTAGAAGGCATCAAGTTATTTCTGGTCACTGCCGGGTTAACCCTGACTCTCTCTGACTCAGACTAAAAGAACAACAGCTCTGTCTTTGATATCCTCCTCAAGTGTCACGGCTGGCTGAAAGATACAGAGAGCCTCTATACACAGAGGCACAGACCAGCCAGTGTTTATGGGGACCTCCGAAACCGAAGAAAGGCTGAGTGAAGCCAAGGACATCCTCAGCATCAATGGAGGCATTTATCTAGGGCCATTATTAACACAATCAATGTCTTTTTATCAAGCAATACGCTATATAATGTATTGTATAGTAATATTCTTTTAATAGGGCATGTTGACTAATGGGCCAGGGAGGGAGGGAATGACAGCTGAGATATGGGGTACAGGGGCAGATCACAGGAGTTTGAGGTTACCGGCCAAGGTCTTCATTCCTTCACTGACTTGTACACTCAGTGGGATTCTCACTGCAGCACAGATTAGTGTAGGGAACTTAAATAAGGCGGCTAATGCATCACTGAGCAGGGGCTAATGCACTAAAACAAGTATTATCTAGGAAAATGGATTTGAAAGGTGCTCTGTAGTTGTACAAGGACACACTAACACAAAGATTTGTACACACTCACTGTATAAAATCATTATTATGCCCTGTCTTTATCACTCTCTTCTTTATATCTCCTCTGTTCTCTCACTCTTCCTTCATTTTCTATCTTTTAATGCATGTGCTCACATTCAAACACACCTTAAGTATGCTAACATCATCAGATACAACAGCCCTATGTCCAATATCTTATTCATTCAAAAGTGAAATTTTAAAACACTTCCATCTAATACGAAAGGTTTTCTGCAATTACTAGCTTTCTCTTATCATTTCTGTGGATGGAAATATGACCAGAGCATTGATCTAAACTTCATTCAGACTAATGTGACAGTAGATAAATGGGTGACCAAAGTAATCGCAAAGTAGTAGACTGCACCCAGGATTGTTAATGTTCCATTGTTCAGTGTGACTGAGGATTGTCTTAATGGTGCAATTGATAGTCTGCACAGTCTGAAAGCTAAATAAAGAGAGGCATTTAACTGCTGAGTTGATGAAAGTGCCGCCAAAGAGGCCACAGTGTGCTCATTGTGGGTTTTCTCAAAGTGGACATTTGTGCCAGCCCCCTTCCCCTTGCCTCGTCTTATTTTGTCTGAATGCCACGGGCACCCATTCTTTGGCACCCTGTGGCGTGAAAACTGCAGCCGCCCCAACGTGGACGAAAGCCCAGAGCACCATGTTGATCCTTGGAGATTGGAAGTTAGAGTGAATGTGACAGGTTCTGGTTTATTATCTCCCCTAAAACTGTGACATGCGACAGCGGCAGGACAGAGCAGAGCTGCTTTAGATCGCATGCATCCACGGAGGGGATCTGGACTGACTGTGTCAGATGGAAAAAACAAATTTATACAGACATGCACGCCTATACCCATGTGAAAGCAAAAAAAAAACAGGCGCACATAAATCCAAACAGCCCAATTGTGAACATATAGGGAATTCTGGCTCAGAATGGAAGACATGATAAATGACATGCCAGGAAAGGCAGAGCACTTGTGTGCCTAATGTGCCTAATTTTAGCCGGGCTACACTGTTGGCTCCCTCAAACAGACCAAGAGCATCATGGGCAGGGGCTTTCCAGAAGGTTCAGTGACCCAGCAGCAGGTGGAAGACCATTAACGTAGTTTGGGGACCACCTGCAGCACAAATGCACGCCTCTCCTCTGTGATTTACTTGAGGGGCTTCAAGCTGTGCTAATGCACCGTGCTGATAATCACAGCAATGGCTCATCAAGCACACCTGGATGGCCATCAGAGCCAGGCGGAGACCATGTTCACATTCACGGCCATTAGTTTTACAGCACCCTCACGAGGACAGCTCGGCTCGGCAAGGATGTGTATGTGTACGCTGAAGCCAGCTAACCGACATGTTTGGGCAGGAGGGAAATATTCGACACGACCATGGAAAAGTGAGATTAGTCACAGTGACAAGACACAGCTTCTGGAGAGGAAATTTACTTTCCTCCTAAATACAGCAAGGCTCCAAATATCCCTTCTGTTCACAGGATAGTTACCGTCTCTCTGAAATCACCACAACAAACCCACCGTCCATTTCCTCATGCTTAAACCTAATCAGGCCAGCAGAAAAGGGGGGCGGTGGGGATTCAGCGGTGGAATGCGGGGTCAGTAGGGGTGGTGTAGTCCAGATGGTTTGGAGGTTGGGTTGGGGTTGCTCTGGGAACCAGGTGGTGATTAGACTCTCCTGCGGGGTCAAGAAGGTGAAACACACCAGGTGGAGGAGGTTTCCATTGTTGCAGCTTACTGTAAAATGCGTGCCGCGTCAACGCCACCCAGATGAGGAATGTGAACACTGATAAGCCACGCAGGAGTCGCTTTGACGCAGCTGCACGACAAATAAACTAATTCAACTATCAGTCACTCACAGCTTTGCACCCCTGGGGTCGAAACACAATAGACTGGCAAAAATTAATTTCACCTACACTTCCTCTATATTGAACTAGTGCTGAATCTAAAAGCCCTGTTTAACAGCTCAGCAAACACAGCAGTATTACTTATCCCACACATGGTTGAACAAGCTAATGTCACTGTAGCTGAAATGTAAATACATCATTAAAGGCTGAGTTTAGCGACTTTCACAAACACCAGATACCCGCAACAGTGAGAGCAATTTCTATACACTGTGTGAGTCCTCTCCCTCCTCCTTCACCTCTCACAAATTCACTCTACTCATTTTCAGTGTTTTACTCTCACACAGTGAAAAACTACCCTCTCTCCCACACACCTACTCCCACGGCGAAGCCTCCCCAACACTCTTTCCTCTCTTGCTATCGACTTGTTTTCAACTTTTTTTTTTATTTTATTGTGAATTTGTGGCGTCTCTCTGAGTTGGGGCAGTGTGTGCGGAGATTGGGGAGGGAGTGCTGTGAGCTCACTCAATGTTTCTGATGAATGAGGGGTGTCTTTGGCTGTTGGGAGAGGAGAGTAGCTTTAATATGTCATTGGAGAGGGGGGGCCAGGGAGGCTCTACTGGAGCAGGGTAGGGAGATATGTGAGGGATGGTGTGTGGCAGGAAGGGGCCGTTGGGCATAGAGAAGAGTGATGACCATGGAAGTCACATATCCACAGACTGCCTTTGGGGTAACACAAAGCTCTGCATATCGTGTGCCTGTGAGTGCTGCGCCCACATTGCAGATGCAGGCAGCAGTGATGAATGCCTGCATCTCTTTGGGTGCATCTGCATCACACACAGTAGTCTTTGTGCTATAAATGTGTACACATATTTAAAAGTAAGCATGGGTGTGGCTCACTGGTATCCTGCTCGTCTTCCTGGGTGTTCTGTGTCTGCACAGAGACAGATGACAGGGGTAAATCCTCACAGAGTCCCTTATTAAAAAATGTCGAACTCTACAGCAGAAATAAACATGTTTACAGCTTGGTAAAAAATGATTTTGGTCTTTATAGCTTATTCCTCATTTATTAAATCTGTACAGAGGGTGAATCTTTTTATGACCCACTCATTTAAATTATATCGAGGCTTAAAGTTTTCCATAATTAAGGATGTTGTTGCCTTGCTGTCTGCTAGGTGTCATCAAGCTAATTCAAGTCATTGATCATCACTACTATGTCTTATTTGTGGTGTCTGGCCTTTTGGAGATTTTTCATTTAAATATCGGACAAATAATAAAGCTTTCTGCACATTTAATTGTACCCTGAGACTTGTCTTTGCTTCACTCGTGCCCTCACTCTGTGTTTTGGATAAGCCAGGATTGAGAAACTGCCAATATGGTAACAAGTGGAGCCACAACTCTAAGCTTTACTCAGGCTTTCCATACACCTATGGGTGACATCACAAGGACTTAGCCCATGGTTTTTCACAGTCTGATGCACAGATGTAAGCAGGTTGTGAAAAACTCTCTAATAAAAACAAATGAAAAAGGACAGGAGGAGCAGAAATAAAAATCACTTATTCAAATCTGCATTTAACTGTAATGTTGACAGTTACTATGGTATAAGAGGAAATGACAATTTCACTATTTAAGTGGTAGAGACAAACAAAGACATCTGCAGAAAGTAAGCTAAGAGAGCTGAAACAATTACAATAATATTTTAATAAATGAGTTGAACAATAGAATATAAATCAGAAATTATTTTCATAATGGATTTATTGTTTCTGTCATTTTCAGGCAAAATTGCCCAACAACTAACAGTGCCAGATTGTCACATTTGACAATTTGTAAATTCTCTTGGACAGAAAAACAACTTATATATCTCTGAATATCAAAACAAACAATTTCAAGACATTATACTGGGCTCTTAAAATTTATCATGTCTAAAAATGTCGTGTGCATGTGTGTGTACTGTAGTTGCTCCATCTCCAAATTCTCTTCCATTTATTTGTTACTTGCCAAAGAAACAATATCTCCTTTTCAGCAGATACCAAAAGCCCGTTTTAGCTACTACTGTCATCAGCCTGCTGTAATCTTTAACAGTAGAGCCAATATCGCCATGCTGGCAGTAGAAAGCCCCCCCTTTCAGTTTCCTCAGCTTCAGAGTTCAGAGAACGGCTGTGATAGCAAACGTGCCTTTTCTTCATGAGATAAGTACATGCAGTGACTGAGTTGGAACTTGTCTATCAGCTCCTCTCTGATTGAATTTTAGCAGATTATCATGACAGATGAAGCCCCATCATGTGAGACTCTCTGAAGTTCTGATGTGTGGCTGTTGGGCATCAAGCCTTTGAGCTGTGGATCTTTAATTAAGTGCAAGGAAGACATATCTATAGGTAGTAAATTCATCTAGATTAAGTTTTGCTTATGCAGTTAATGAATTCAGAGCTGGTTCACAGAGTAGTGTCCTGGTTTCTGCTGAACAGCCAGGTGCTCGACACACTGTATTCCCTTCTTGTGGGCTCTGTAGCACTGCATCACCTAAAAAGTGCACACTGTAATTCCTTTCAAGCACTATATGTTCCATAATGGGTTCTTTCAGAAAAAAAAGGGAAAGAGGAGAAAAAGAAAGACTGTCAAAAAAAAAAACAAAACCAAAAGGACAGAGTAAAAAGATAGTTATCACCTGTTTTCTCTACAAATAGGACATCATCCTCCAAGATTTAAATGTAGCTACATATTCTGGCCAAAATAAAAAATCATTCAAATGATAAAATGATGAAATCCATAAAGCATCTTAACACATTTAAGGATAAAAGCTGTGTAGTGTGTTTTCAATGAAGCAGTAGCATTAGTGAATAGAACTTTGCAGCAGCAGCGTCACTCAAAATGCGTCAAAATATCCTGTTATTTGAATGTGTGTATTAGATGAGGATAGTTATGGTTTTACTTGTCTGTTTTTGCACTCTGAGCTCAATTATATTTCACAGCCTAAATGACCTAAAGCACAACACGCTGGGCCAGCAGCTCTCATGATGGAGCTGAGGGTCACAAAATAATTGGAGGGATTAGAAGAAAAAACAACATTTGTTGCACAAAATTATGTTTGTTTCTGAATTTTCTCAGTTTTTGCCTCCTTTTTTTTCCCTCTGAAATATTTGTTAATTGCACCTTTTTTGGGCCTTTAAAATTTGATGGATTATAAAAAACAAAACAAAACAAAAAAAAAAGAGGAAAAAAATGAATTCATACGGATCACAACTTTCGAGTACAATAAGGCAAAACCTGTCAAAACATGCTCTTTTTTAAGGGGCCACAAGCTGCGCAGGTTAGAAAAATTACATTTGCAGACCAAAAGCTCACCTGCACACTTGGTCCTGCTCACAAGAGGCGGTCCAGGAGGGCCGGTTCCCCCCTCTCCTGGCCGAGTCAACAGCACACTGATGTGGTACTCTGTGTCTGGATCCAGGTGCCACAGCTTATAGGTGACCATGTTGACTCCATGCACCTCTGACCACGGAGACTGGCTGGCGCGGTACTCAATCTCCTTCCTGATTATGGGTCCATCTCCAAGGATTGAGTTGGTGTTGAGCTGGATGATCAGGTAAGTTGAGCCGGCACGCAGCAGCTGGGGTGGTGCGATGGGGGATGGAGGTACTGCGGGAGAGGAAATAAAAAGCGTTTTTTCTTGCCGTCTTTTTAAAACATGTTGTTTGTGTTAGAGCCCTTGCTGGCAGGCACATAGCGCTGCTTCACCGTCTCAGGAAGTAAAGTTTGAGTATTCATTTTATTAATCAGTTGCATTCAAACAGATTTCTCATTATGCCGAAGCCCACTGAGTCTTAAATGAGTCTCCGGAGACTGCAGGATGTGAGCAGGTCAAACGGCGCTCAAATAGCAGATTAGTCATAGCTATGAACAAGGCATTCAGGGCCTTGCATACATTTTAGCAAAGTAGTGAGTGAAAAAACAGCTGTGCATGCAGTGCGCTGGCTGTGTATGATCTTTGTAACTGAAGGATTACGTGTGGTTCATCATCTTCTCTGTGAGTTCTTTCCTCACAACTGGCCACCATGATGAAAGAGCAAACGCTGCTTCAACGTCGGTAAAGATTGCCAAACCGTGGATTAATTCCAAAGCCCACCGGTCAAATGCCACTTACTGGCAGATCCAAGCGGCTGAACAATTACACGGGCAGCAGTGTGAGGGAGGGAAGGGAATGCAAAAGAAATGAGGACAAAGCATGAGAAAAGATCAGAGTTAGATCTGTGGCTGTGACTAATCTTCCATTCCCACAGAGGCGCCTCTGTCTTTTATGGCCCTCCTCTCCGTTTGCTTTCAACATTACTAGCGCCTCACCTCCACTCCGTGCAGCTTCCCTCTGCCTTGACTTAGCCCGCAGCAGCTCATCCTTGGGCTGTCAAGGACTGCATCCATAATAAAAGGCCAAATTTAGGCCACAGGCAAGCAGCCAGTGGGGCTAAATTTAAAACAACTCAGTCTTTCCTTTTTACATTTCATCGCTCTACATTTTCGCTCTTCATTTGTATTGTTTATTTTGCGCTTTGTTATTTTTCTCAGCATATTATAAATGGTCTTTTTCATTGTTTCCCTTTGTGTGCAGAGCTATTCTCAAACTAAACATTGCTCTCAGTGATACTTTCTGTTTAATTAAGGATTTCTCAGTGCTGAAATTTCTGCTTTAACAGGCTGCAAATCCTTGAAAACCGACTTCAGGATCAAAATGCTCTCAGGATCAAAATATAACAACGCTGAGGCCACAACAAAAACCAGAGATATCTGGTACCCTGCGGAGAAAGACAAAAATGTTTTATTCATAATGTGGACATATTGCTGTCCTCTACGGGGCAATAAGGGAGCCTCATCATGATTCCTGCATGCAATCTAAAGTCTTGAAATGAGTGGATCCAACTCATTAAGGGGATGATTAGGCTCTTCTTAGCAGGGCTGTGGGGGGAAAAGGGATTTATGAAAGTCTCGTTAAGGACTCGGTGTCAGCTCTTGTGAAATAAATTATACAGTTACAGCCAGTTGACTTGAACATGACTTACAGCCGGCCATCACATCTACAATAGTGGTGGCACAGAATGAGCTTTGCCAAAAATAACATCTTTGTCCTGGTTTTGAAAAAGTGAGGAAAGCGATAGCAACATGGAAATGATGGAATTTATTTGCAGAGAGTGTGAGCACATTAAACGGGATTTCATGGCCATCCCTGAGCACATTTACTGACTCCTCATTTACTGGCATCTGTTGGTGTGAGGGTTTAGTAAC
Organism: Acanthurus leucopareius; assembly: GCA_029814765.1. Taxonomy (NCBI): domain Eukaryota; kingdom Metazoa; phylum Chordata; class Actinopteri; order Acanthuriformes; family Acanthuridae; genus Acanthurus; species Acanthurus leucopareius. Next base: position 9,071,104 of record JAQMCX010000057.1, on the reverse strand, counting down.
ATTTTGGCAAAAGGGGACTTCATTTTGTACAGTAGCAATCAGCCAGAATCACAATACCAAACCGAATCCACACTTCCTTTTTAATCAAAGGGATTTATTTCATGCTTTAACAAAATGAGACAAAATGAGTCTAAAGCAATGCTAGCTGCTCTGCGTGGTTGTCACAATAAGCTAGCGTCCATAAGCTAACATGCTCACAAGGACAGTGGTGCTCTGCTAATGCTTATCTGGTATATTGATGATCTTGTTTTGTTAGCATTGATTACATTTGTCACTAAAAACCTTTTTTTTGTGACAAATACGTTAATTATGTAAGAATTAGGTCATAAAACAAAGTATTTGACAAACAGAATTTTTTAACGTTAGGGTCAAAAGTTCAATACATTACAAGGAAAAATTAATATCTATTGAGACACATCATAAATAAATAGGAATGTCAACCTGCTACTAGCACCACAGGAAAGGGATTACAATGCCAAAAGGATACATCATTAGGCGAACATGAACATTTATGCAAAATTTCACGGCAACCCATCCATCAGTTATTAATCTATTTCAGGATGAAACCAAAGTGACTGTGACAGACTGAAAATAGTATTTCAAAAATAGGATAATAACACCAGGAGGATTCATTGGAAGACAAGGGGACTGAGAATCTTTCACATCTTTTCTTCCCCTTCTCATCTTCCTTTTGCTGTGGGCTGGATTTTTGTTATGCCATCAAACTATCCCACAGCCATGTCATTACTGTGCTGTCAAAGCGGTGTCAGGCTGTGTGGTTGCAGTGAGTAATGCGAGTGAGGTCACCATCTGTGGTACATGATATGACAGGGGCTGCAGGAGACCAAGTCAAGTGAACAGCTTTTTGACAGAGAGCTGAAGAGCTGAGTGTGGCAGCCTATTTGACAACTCCAGTTCACAAAACAACACATGTCGAGGAGACTGTATTTGCCCAATCCAAAGAGACTTCACATGTGTCGAACACCATGCAATTTATGATGGAGTGTTATGAAAATCAGTTTTGATATCGCTGTTGATGATTCCCACCATCATGCACAATTGATGTCCTATGGGTAATTTGAAAATGTGTTTCCAGTGGTGGCTATCAGGGCTTGTTATGATCAATTTCAATTTCAATCCTCATTTGAACCAGGCGCAGTAATCTACTGTGACTAAGGAGAGAAGATAATCATGTTATCATAAAAAACGGCAGGAAAACTGATAGTTGAGATTAAAAAAAAAAGAGGCAGAGCAGCAGAAGAGAACAATAAGGGACACAGAGAAGACAGCGTTTACCTTTGACGACAAGTTCAGCAAAGTTGGAAACCCCGGAGCCCCTGGGGGACTGAGTGACACAGCGGTAAAGGTCTTGATCTGTTCGCTGGACACTGTCTAGCTGGAAGGATACCACAAAGCGGCGGTGACTCAAGTGCTTGACAGACGCCTTTGTTAAAATGTCCCCATTGTGTCTCTGTAAAGCAGGAAAAGGACAGGGTCAGAGAAAACAGGGCGGGTCATCGTGTCCCTCTCCCTCACACACAGACACAAACACACGCGGGTACATGTCATCTCATACAGTGTGTCATGTGAAATAGCAGCAGGCTTTTTATACGGATACACATACACACACATAGTTATAGAAGAAGATTTATTGTTCAGTTGAAGCAGCAGAGGTAAAGATATTTTGAGTATGATGCTCCCAGACCCTGGATCCTGCACTTTCCATGATGCAACTCCATATAATCTCCTCATTAGACTCTCCGTGCCTTGGAAATGCCCACATTGTTCAAACTCCATGCCTCCCTAGTTTTTGATGCTAACAAAAAGATATTATACAACTGTTTGTGTTGTGAACTTATCTTTACTGTACGTGTGAAATAAGCAGAGATTTTCTTTGAAGGTGAGGTAAACAATTCAAAAGTTTCTGACATTTTAACACAACAACCACACAAATACATTCCTCCTTTGTCTGCTCATTCAGATGCTCATTTCCAAGGAAACGCCAACAACACGACCAGCTAATCTAAAAGTGAAACATTGTGGTGTTTCCAAGGTAAGTCAGCCTCAATACACAGGCAAAGAGATGTACATCTAAAGGAAAGAATGTAAGGTTTGCCCTGGAAGGTAAAACATTTTTATACCAAGTTGGGAAGGTAATATCTGTGATTTTTTTATGGTCACTGCTATCAACGTGTAGCTCCGTTCCTTGTGAGCGATGTCATGAAAGAGGAACAGCAGCCAGCAAAAGCAAAGGTGGTTGGGGTCTGAGTCCACCTCGTCCCCTTTCACTGATTTGCTCAAACTGTTAATTTTCCATTCACAGAGCCAGGGCTGCGTAGGATCACTGCTGTTTGCTTTTTTTAATTCAGTGCACACACAGAACAGGAAGTTAGTGAACTGGAAGGAGACATAAGCCGAATTTGCAAAAAAGGGAATTGATTAAAATTGCTGACACTACCTTAAAATTATGTATATCATGGATTCAGCTGCAGTAAGAAAGTAGTTACGATCTGTCCTCAGAATATTTGTATGAGTGATGTTATTTATTTTACGGTGAACATTTGTATATTGTGATGTATTTGTATTGTTACAAGTTACAAGTGAATGTTGCTTTATTAATTTCCTTTTTTCCTTTCTTTCTTTCCCTCCTTTCTAACTCTCTTGTTTACATAATTTGTTTACTCTGATTTTGTTTAACTAACATTACTTTAATCATTAATTTTGTAAGTTGTTTATATTTATGTATTTTTAACAAAAAAATCCAAGTGCTCACACCATCCAACCTCCCCTTTAACACAAAAACATAAACACTCATTAACCATCACCTACTGCTGAGCCTGTATGCCGTTAACGCCCAGTGAACTCCCAGGACACTGAGCTAATAATGTAGCAAAACACACTTAAATTATTGCTATCTGGGTCACTTCTATTAGAGCTGTGTGATTAAAAAGGAGGATTGTCCCATTGTGTGCAATTTAATTAAAATGGCAGGAACATCTCTCCGATTAAATCACACAATATGACAATCAGACAGGCTTTAATACAAACAAATAAAATCACGTTAAAATAATAGTGATTTAGGGGCAATTCATGTCAAAAGCATCATCTCCTAATGGAGCCCATCTACAACTTCAGTCATCCCCAAAGTGTTTGTTTTTGAAAGCAAAATATTTAACTGCTTAGCAGCTAGCATTGTTAGGCAGATGGGCTTTAATGCATTGATGTTTAATCAGTTTAGTTGGTAAATAGGCTAACAGATAAACAGCAGAATGTAGGCTTTGTCTTTTAGTGTAACACAGAACAAAAGTTACTGGTACAAATGGTTCTGAGACAACTGTTTTTTTTTGTATAAACGATCTCAAACCATAGAACACAAACAAATCTGAGTTGGGGCGGAAAGTGAGAAAAAGAGAGAAAATGTGAAAAAGAAAAAAAAAACAGGAGAAAAAATGTGATTCAAGTAAATGTTGTATGATGCACCTTGCTGTTGCTCCGTGACAGGCATTTCTCACATTGTTCCACACCATTAAAACCACTAGCATCCGTCAAGTCCACGTAGTCTCAACCAGGCACATTGAATCTGACATTTTCTCACGTTCGCAGGCTATTCTAACAGTGTGAAATGGTGGGCATGAATCTTGATAACTGTCCTTTTGATCTAGCAGGAGTGCACAAAAACCAAAGCATGAGAGGATGCTGGGATTAACAAGGAGACCTTCAGGTTACAGTGAGTTTCTGTTGGTACTTCTGATTATGGCCTTCAAAAAAAAAAAAACCCACAGACCACACGAACCTCAGGCCCCCAGCATTCGAAAACAAACACATAAACACACACCCGCTGTTTGGGGTTAAGCAGGCAACAAATCTTCTGACTGCAAGGAAAGAAAAAAAAACTCATCATACACTGCAGTCTCATCTATGTTTCTCTTAAATCTCCTTTTCACCAGTAGCCTGTGGATCACAGACAGGAGGCAGGTGAAAGCAGGATAAATTAAATAAGCATGAGATCGCTTCATGTTATGTAAACAATCTGGCTGTGACTAATTGGCGAGGAAACGACAAAACGATCTGTTAATCTGGCAGGAGTGTGCAGCCAAGACTGTGCCGCAGCTGGTCCAGCAGACACAATGAACACAAAAGGGCACAACAACAGAAAAAAACAGTGATATGAGTTTTATAGGAAGAAAACAGCTCAGACGGACGAGTGCGACAGACAGAAAGATGCGATGGAGGACAGTAAAAGACAGAGGAGAGGCAGGGAAAGAGCATCCAGTGGCCTGCAGATCTAATTAAAGCCGGCGCCTCTATGGTTTATGCCAGCTAATTACCCAAAGCATTTGTCTTCATCCTTGTGTTGTGACCAAACAGGTGGTTTGATGAAGCGTTCAGGGGGGGTTGGGAATGGGGACGTTTCAGTTGCATAAATCACACATTTCCCAGTGTCAAGCATTACAGTAGGTTTGGCTGAGGTCAGCCGTGATTAACGCTGGCTGTGGTGTGGGGTAGATTGTTGGCAAAAGCGGCGTGAGTGTGGCTGCTTTGTAATCACAGTGTGAGATGAAAAGCATAATGACGTTTGGTACTTTAATCAAGGCTACATAAAGAGGAGGATTTTAAAACCGCAGGGTTCGAGGTGGTTAAGAGGAAGTGAACAAAGCAGAGAACACAATGATCCTATAAGTAATGTAACTTTTCAAGAGCAGTGAAGTGAGGAGGCACCAAGGCCTTCACAGCAATATGAGTCCATTTTCAACCTTTATTTAAGAACAACAGCCCACGCTAAGAGTGTAGTTATGTGTGAGGAGAGTTCAGTCGAACCTTGTGGCTTGATATGAGGTGTGTAAGTTATTGATTCAGCTGACGCATCAGGTATCAGTGATTGCAACTACTATTACAAAGAGACACAAAAGCTTTGTAGCTCTTTCATTGTGGGTGTTTTGCTCCTTTGAACAGCTGTGGCTTGGGAGGTAGAGCAGGTCGGGGGTTCCATCCCTCATTCCTCTGGTCTGCATGTTGGATTGTCCTTTGGAATGATACTGAACCCTTATTTCTCTGAATGGCTCCTCCATCAGTGTATGAATGTGTGTGAATGTTTTCCAGATGAGCAGTTCTGCACTTGGCCCCATAAAAGTGTGTGAATGTATGTGAATAGGAGATACTGACTCATAGTGCAAAGGGCTAAATGTAGTTCATTTTTCATTACTTTGTAAGAGGTGTGTGAGGCGTTTTACATGTCCCTGACCTTTATCCCATAATCTGCCCAAAATCTAAAATATTTCTAAAACATACAAGTCAGTCAAGTGTGAAATGCACCAAAAAACAGTTTTCCTTTTGCTATATTTTGGAGGTAAAAAATCCGCAAACTCACACACATCTTAGCCAGACACCTTTAGCTTTAAACTCCTCCATCAAAACCACTGACCTCCAGCAGGAACTTCTCAGCCTCTGATGCCCGTCCAGCTGCAACGCACTGAAAGGTAGCATTTTGCCCAGCATTGACCTCCTCATCTCCCAGCCTGGAGAAGTGCGGCGCCTTATCTAAAGAGACAGACAGAGAGGGAGACACGGTGAGATCAAAAGACTCCATTACCTTTCAGCCATTCACAGTATCAGTCAAGGCACATTTTTATCAAGGATTTTTTGGTTGTTTATTTTTAACCACATTATCAGACACTGCAGGCATTTCTGTTTGTAAGAGAACAAGTTTTGTCCAATTTCTGCTCATAATAATTTAATTATTGCAAGCTTCACTGAAAACATAAAGCCGCAACAGATTTTCTCAGTTATTTATGTGTAGCAGTACTTTTTTCTAATCTTTTCAACTTTTGATTCCTTTATTTTTTTTTCATTTTGCCTGTATTTGTGTATTTATGCCAGCAGTCTATTATAAAATATAAATCAACAGTATAATTTAAAAAGTTTAACCACACAGTTAGAATAAGACAAAAACTGAAGTGTTTCACTCTAAAGTACTTCTTTAAAGGGTCATTCAGTGTCCATTATCATATAAGTTGCCAACAAACAGATTAGAGGGAAACTAAAGACGAGCAGAATGTGGGAGGATATCTGGAGAAGAAAAGCCACAGAGTAAGCATCAGTCCACCACATTTTGACTAATAATGTCCCAGCATGCTGTGTGAAGCTGCCAATGAGTCAGTGTGTGGGAGTAGCCCTCTCACCCAACTCCATCATTAACAATAGAGCAGAGAAAACCAGACCCCTGCAGAGCCAAATTATTGGGTAAACTCCGGCAACTCTGCCTGCCATCTCTGAGAAATGGGGTAGGATAAGTCGAAGTGTCACTCCGAATGACTGACAGGAAGAGACGGCAGAGCAACAGTGAAGCTGAAACATCAGGGAGAAGCAAATGTTTGGGTCTCACACATCTCCGGCTTGTTTTTTTTTTGCGCAATGACGTGTTGCTATCTAGCAGAGGGGGGAGATGACGATTTGTTGATGTTGTTTGTGTGCGTGGTAAGGGGAGAGTGCTCACATCTGTGCCCCACAGGTGGCCATGTTTCCTTTGAGTGACTCTCCTTCCTGAGGTTAATTCATAATTCATGCCTGAGAGCCAGAAATAAACAAACACCGAAATGAGTGTGAGCAGGAAAAAAAAAAAAAAAGGCCCTAAAGTTGGCAAGAAGTGTGGTGTTACACAGCTAAATGTGTCAGATCTTATCCTCAGGACTCTTTAGCGTGATAAATATTTCATTGGAGCGCAACACTGGTTTCAGAGTCAAAGACTAAGACTCTGGAGAATAAAACAGAAATGTCAACTATGCTTTATCCAGAATTCACAAAAAGGAACTTGTTGAGTTTTTATTTTATTGAATTTTTTACTATGCGACACTTTCCTTTGGATTTTCGCTCCTTATTTCCTCCCACTGTTCGCTGCCAAGTGATACAGGCTGGCCATGTGCCACATCATAAGGCGTGCTCAGGTCTTGATGAGAGTCTTAATTATTTAATGGGCGCTGTGGGAGCATTCAGAAGTTGCCATCTGCTGTCTCGGGGAGAAACAGGGTGACTGACTGGGTGGTATGCATACAGTGCGATTACGACCCCATCTCTCTGCCGGCTTCTGCCGTCGCTGGTGGTGGTACCTGCTTTAACATGCCTGAAAACTCAACTCCAAGCTCCACTCTGATTGCAAAAGAGGATGTATAGATACTGAGAGGGACGTAACACTAAATTCTAATGTGTGAAAAATGTGCTTCACTCTTGTGTCTGTTACATAAGCCAATGAGAACAGCGTGGACTCTGAGTGTTACATGTGCTACGAGTCCTTGTGTTCAGCAGTGGGCTGAACAGGGAGTGAGCAAGTGGCACTGTGAGACTTCGTCCAAGTATTAAGCTCTGAGGGCTTATTGAACATGTTTTACACATGGTCCTCAGAGGCTGACAACACACTGAACCACTACCCTCACTTTTCCACCACTGACACAAAAAGCCCTCTGCTGCAGGGAGCCATCAGTTACAAAAAAAACCCTGAGCAGAAGGCATTTTCATAAAGCTTTGAAATCCAGCGCTTGACGGGAAAAAACCCCTTTGTACAAAGTGACTTGTGACAAAAAGCTACGCCAAACTTCCAGTCAGGCCAGAGAACATGAAAGTGTAAAAATCTTCAGAGAGAATTCAGCGTTTTACTGATTAACAAATACATTTAGCTGTCAAACAAGGCCAGAGGCAGAACGGCAGGTGTGTTTTCAAGGGGAAGGCAGTGTTGGCATTTGGGTGTCACAGAGTTTTAATAGCAGTATTTTAATAGCACTGCTGCAAGAAGCCTCAGGACAACCTGCAGCACTGTTATAAAAGGTCGATCAGCCATTAGTCTTTCCCTTACCATATTTATGTTTCATGCATACAAACCACTAAACCTTTTTGTCCTCCAGCATGCTCTGTAATTGCAAATCATTGTCAAAAGTGGCACTTACAGCAGGGATAGTTGAGCACCATGATGTCATCTATGGCAATGTAGCCTCGCCGCTCCCTGGAAACTGTTGCCTCAATCAAAACCTAAGAAAAAGTGAACATGAATACATGATGAGCAGAGTTAATTCATCACCAGAGCAGACTAACCTCATGCCCTCGGAGCTGAATTGTAGGAGCAATTTTCTAAAGAGGAGGACTTTTGTTAATTCTGCTGCTACTGTGTCCGCTTTTGGTGACATATGCATTAATTACAAACAACCCCATCATTACATTATTGCACATCTGCTGACCCAATGAGAGAAAGACAGAAGCGTAAAAAAATAGAGAGGTGGATAAGTTTTTTTTCTCTTTTTTTGCTCAGCCTCCAGGGCCGAGAGAAATAACAGCTTTATCAGGAAGCACACAATGTGGCGCCTGAATCATGAGCTCCATTCTAGATTCAGGGTGCAGGCTGCTGTGAAGCCATAACAGCAGATAATACAGCTTGCACAGGGCCATGAGACTCAAGGGAGGACAAAGCTGCACGCGGTCCTATGGAAGAATAAGCTGGATGAGCAGTGGGCTCTCATGAAACCTAATCAATATCAAATCACCACTCTCAGTAATAGTGAGGGAATAGTGTGAGAGTTATGAGACACAGGGGTGATGTTTGTTTTTGCAGCTCCAAGGACAGTCTTCCATCCACACGTTTGATCGAAGGCCAGCTTTGAATTATTGCTTCTCATAATCCTTTGACCAAATGATTACAACATGGTTCCCATCACTGGGTCTTGATTTTTACTGAGGCCACCACGCAAACACTCACGCACACACGTACACACTCAAACTATCGTATATCCTTCAAGCTACTTTAAATGTGTGTGTGTGATGTCTGTGTTTACATGCAGGCGTCGCTGAAATGGGCTATGCAAGATTGGAGCTCATTCTTCTCAAAGTCGGTCAGCTGAATTTAGAATTTAGAATAAACCGCATCTTAGTTTTTTATTATGTTTTCAAACTCCCGAGGCAACATGCACTTTAAGCAATATTGAATGGATTTTCTCCAAGATCCTTCTCAAATGCATCAATTATATAACTAAATTTCATCATGACAGGTTAAAGTACCTTCTTGTCCTTAGTTTTTGGTGTTATATGATGACAGAACTGGGGATTCAAAAATGTTTTAGATCGGTACAAATACGATTCTTCAGTTTCAGTTTCAGTTCTGATACAAAAACAAGTGTTTGTTTCTTTGCACATGAGAGTTATGAGTGTGGACACGACAGTGATTAAGTAACAAATTAAGGTATCAAGTTGTTTTCAAAGATACATTTGAAGTTTAATACACAGACTGATAGGACATTAGGTGTCCTTGGTGACACAATCTGCACCCAATTCAAGAGTCACAAAAACATCTGCGGGACCTCCTGTTCAAATCCAAACCTTCCCAAATCAGCAGAATAGTGATAGTCCATCTATCCAGACTTAGAAAGAAGACGTGTAATTACAGCAACAATTGGTGTGACAGCAACCATGGCCTAGCACGACCCCTGAAGGCACCTTCACATACACATCATGATGGGATGTGAAGAGATTGGGGTCAGCTAAGAAACTTCAACAGAAGGAGACACAGACAGCCAGGTGTGCAGAGAGAAAAGAGGGGAGGCCAGAAGCTGACAGAGGCAGAGGTGAAAGAGACAGCGGGGGGGGGGAGATCCTGGCTGCTGGGTCTCAGTATCGGAGGGTGACCCTGCTGGCTGTTCTCCTCCAGCTCAGGGAGGAACACTGAGGCTAATCTCCTTCTGCCAAAGTCAATTCTCATGTTTGTTCCCAGACACAGCTGGAACCTGAGCTGGAAGATGCCACCATTTTTTAAAAAGCATTATTAGCATTTCCTGTTTTCATCCAAGGAAACTTTAAAGGGAGGAAGGGTCAATACGCCACTTTGATGAACGGGTCGATCACTCCTTCATCTCCTCCCTTTCAGTTTCACAGGTCATCAAACAGGGTGGAGGCACTGCTATTTCAGCAAGCTGTTATTTAGCTGATGTTTCACACGTTTTTCAAGGTAAACACTGTTCAATCTGTATGGTAATTCAGTACTTCATTTGCATGTCAGTTATGCTGAAGTTATGCTAGATTTATAACCAGCTGGAGTCTCTTATGCATATAGTGACAGCATGACATTAATATAGTGGCAAAACTGTGATTATACCCTAACTTATTGAACTCTGAGCCCCTCAAGCTAACATTATGTAACTTAATGTAAAATTTTTAATACTTTGACCAGGAATTATTTGCCACAGCAGGGCCGCGAAAGACAAATTACACAGTTAACTTTATCAAAGCAGATAATGGTTCACTGATAATTACTATACATTATTATTGGATGATCGAGTTTATTGCAGAAGGTTTTTCTAAAAGTTTTGGAGAGCCATGACATGTTTGCCTCTTTTTAGTTGTAGCTAAGGATCAGATTATAAGCTAAAAATGCACAATTAATGTTCAGAGGAGGTCTGTAAATGTTTCATTTGAGCTCCGTCAATTAATAAAAAGCCGCCTGTGGATGGGAGGGAGAGGACAGACATGAGTGTGTTAACTATATTAATTCATCCTAAAATCCAATCTTTAGGGAATCTTTCTTCAAACTTTTTGATTAATCTGCTGTGGTGAGTATTGTAATTATACTCCCCATGAGTCCTGTAAAGTGGGCATACAATTATCTTTGTATATTTTTGGGAGCTCAACAGCAAATAAATACACCACGAATACAGTGTGTTATGTTTTTGTACAATACATTAGGAAAAATCAGTCAGTAGGCTATTTTCTGAGTGTTGCCTCTAATTTGGTAAAGACACTTTTTTTTATCCAAGGTCATATAACAAAGTTCTGTTGGGGCATCTCCCATAGACTTCATGAGAACTGGCACCAAGCAGAGCACTGGAGCATTGGTATCATGGCCTAATAACTCTTCTTCATGGTGCTGTTTTTTTTTCACCATTTCAATGTTCAGCCTATCTTAAGGTGGTATATTTCCTTTTAAGCCTCTTCTGTATTTTCCCTCTGTCTTTAAATTTTTCAGAGTCTTTATTTCTTCTATCCATCCATCTTTTTCCATTTCCATCTTCCCTGCCTTCTATTCTATTGTGCACCTGCATGGACACACTTAATTTATGCCACTGATCATTAAAGCACAATATCCTTTAACAATTTGACCTGGATAAGCTCTCTGAGCACACACTGCTGTGTCGTAAGGCCAACATCAAAATTGGTCACAAACATTGATTAGGCTTAATGGTACACGAGGAAGAGAAAAAATGTCTCTAAAGACTAATTGGAGGTGTTAGTACTCTCTGCTTAGCTGAAACACTCAATGAGAGATTGACTGCTGGTTAATCCCCAGTCTGTAGCCATTAGAATGGGAGGATATTAGGAAAGAGACATACAGAGCATTTGTTTCAATAAGCAGCATTCCCAGATTTTTACTGAGAACAACTTTCCCAATGAAACTTTCCATAAGCCAGAACTTTATTGTAATAAATGGCTTCTTAAGTTTCAAAGATGAAAATGCAGGAATCATCTTCAAAGGAAAAAACAAAAAGTGTGACATGAAGCAATTTATGAGCAGTTTAAAATGAACATTAAGAGGACATATTACACTACTCTGTTATATTGGGTTTTGGAAGCAGTTGTAATGTGTACAAGTCAAGTGATGATTTATTTGGCCCCGTAAACCAGCTTTTACCTTTTCCACTGCAGTCAGGAGACACCATTAGCCACAGAGGGTTTTCACTCGCTGTTAGACACAGTTATAGATAAATAACTCTTTAAGTATTCACAGCAAGAGGTCACATGATGCTGTTAATCCGTTCAGAAGGAAAATATTATACTGTAGGATAATTTAAGTTTATCCTCATTCACTAAAAAAGCCATTTCTGTAGGCCGAGGCTCAGCCTGCAGGACTGTCAGCAGGCTACAGAGGAGAAACATGAAGACATTATCAGACAAACCTGAGAGAAAGCATAAGGATTCTCATTTACATGTTTTTAAGACAAACAGTCCAGTACAAATCCATCACAAAACCTGAACTTAGTGTTTTACTTGTTGTTTTACTTACATCATTTTTTGTAGAGACTAAATAATGAGACACATATTAAACCATAAGAGAAAAAAACAGACAGTTATAGTTTTAAAAGTAGTTATGTGCTGAAGATTTTCTACTCTTTGAGGTCTTGACATCGCTGCAAAGTTACCAGAAAGTGGTTTGTGTATAGTAAAAAAAAACAAAAAAAACACACGATGTTGCTAATTAATGAGTATTAGAGGAGCTGGAAGGCTGACGGCTGAAGGCTAATGAAGGTGATAAGTGTTTTGGTATTTCTGTTTCAGGCAACTGAAAATAGCAAATCAGCTCCGTACTTAAAGCGAAGTCAGTTCTAGTTCCACGTGAAATTGGATTTCAAAGATCAGCTGAAGCGCATATATAAGGTATAAATTGTCAGAGTTAGCTGAGTATCAGTCTGTGTTCTCAAAGTTTTTTTTTTTATTGTTGTCGATCTTTGAAAATGAGTCTGAAGTCTTGAAATTCACAAATCTTTTCTTTATTTCCTGTGTGTCCTTGCAGTGCTTTGGCAGACAGACATGTCCTTTTATAGGTTTGTGACCACATGCAGGTGTGAAAACTACAGCACAAACAACTGTCTGTCCAAACATGTCCTCTCAGTTTGATAAAGGCAAACTGCTAAAGACTCGTACTGACTAACTTATGTGTGCACATAGAAGAACTGTCAATCTGTTCTCTCTTTTTTTGCAGTGAGATTTTACAGGGAAGAGACCATTTAATGAGCAGCAGGGACACAAGCAAAGATTACAAAGAAAAAAAAAATCACTCTCTCAGTGTATTTTTTTTTTTTTTGTTCTTTTTAGAAATACTTGGAAAATCCAAACCTCAACAACAGCTTCTGCAACAGTTTGGATGTGTTAAAAGAGGGGATAAATAATATATGCAATATCAAAATGTGGAAAAAATAATTCAAGACAGAAAAAGGCCTGAAAAGATTCTGACATTTGGTAGGAGACAAAGTAGAGAGAAGAAAGTGAGAGACGGTAAAGGGAAGGGGGGCATGTCTCGGCTGTACTTGGCAGTCTTGGAGGGCTGGATAACATCTTTAATATTTGATAACAAGGTTTTCCAGGTATTGCAAACACTTCTACCAATAAGAGGCAGAGAGAAATATGGCAATGTACACCAGACACACACGACACCTTCAATCCAGACATCTCAAGGTGATCTTACTCTCTTAGATTTCCACCCCCAAATCCATTGAACTCCAAATCCCAATTTCACAAGTGTGATAGGAGAAAGGGGCATGTGTGTGTGTGTAATGCTTGCCAAGCCTGATATTAATATAAAGGGCAAACTGATCAGAGAGCAGTTCTGCACTCATGATTTTTAACAGAATAAATAGCACCGTGGACACGTTGAGAACAAGGTTCAAACCTGAAGGAGTGCTGAGGCTGTGGGTGATTATGAAAATAATTTTTCAAATCAGCAGGCGGGTGAACAAATATGATTGAGATGATTCTCAGTTTTTATCTCATTATTTAGTTTAGTTTAAGTGATTATCAGGGACTAATTTCGACTGTTTTGCATTATTTTTTCACGATGACATTTTTAACAGTTACACAGTGACTGTGTGTGTCTGCCGTAAACAAGGTGTTTCATTAAAATCTTCATTGTGAAATGAGCAACTTTGAGAGTGATCTCACACTTGTACCTTTGCACTTGCACTGCAAAGATTTCTAAGATTAGAAGCAACAGAAATACAATTGTTTTTTTCACTCTTTATCATTATTAATGAGAACCAGCTCTCCAGCTGATTTTTTAATTCAAATAAAGGCAAATAAAATGAAAGGCTACACCTGTTTTTCCCATGTGCTGTAAAATAAGAACTCTAATATGTCCAAAAAATGAAACAAGGTGGAAAAATGTGGGGAGTTGAAAGACCATTTTCAAAATGATTTGTATTCCCATGGGATTTATGTTACTCAGAGACGATTGATAAGAGGTTTCTTTTCTCCACCTGTGGTTCAAAAGGGCACGTTGCTAGTTTAATGACAGGGTGAATCTAGCTGCCTATCACTTTAAAAAACCCCTATGTGATTGTATTAAACTTGCTATAAAATGAATAGAACCCAAACCGTTTAGTATTTAAAGACACACAATCTGCAGCTAACGTGCTTTAGAGCTAAAAGTCTGGGGGGAATTTTAAGAGAACTGTTGAAACAAACTCCCACTGCTCTCCTTTTTTGTGTGTTTTTTTTAATGCACTATTGCCAGCTAACAACAGAGGATAGCTTGCATTAAGACGCTATAAAAGAAAGACATTCAGCCTCACACCTCCCCATTTAGCCTTTTCTATTTTGTCTGTGTTACAAAGAGCACTGACGTGTTGCAGGACGAGACCTTGTGTCATTCCACAGTGATGAGGTTTTTGACTGCTGAGGGATTAGCAATGTAAGCTGCGGTATATGTGACTTTGAGGGGGCAGTTTGTTTTGCTCTCTTTGTACTGAAAAGCAGCACAAGCTCAGCACAGTTAAAGCAAAATAAGAGAGAAGAGAGGGAGGGAAGAGGAAACGTGCTGCATTAATTCCTTACATGCTGCAATTAGATACATTTTCTCTGATAGTGCCGACACCTGGTTAGAAAATCTAATAGAAAAAAGTATGAAATCTGCTAATGGCCTCGCTTTTATCTCATTTGGGAGGAAAACACAGTTTAAGCCGTTCTATTAAAAAGCTGTACTGTCAATACTAATTTATGTAAGTGTAAGGCCCATCTCCTTCTCCTGCACTTCTTGTCCTGTCCTCAGTCATCCACTCCTCCTCAAAAGCCCATTTTAAACCTCTTTCTCGTGACGGGAGCATCTCATTGGAAGCCACGGCACAGTCTGACTCACCTATGAGCCATTACTGTTTACTGCGATATTTACAAGACTGTGAGACAAGAAAAGTACACAAGTCCACAGGGACAGAGAGAGAGGGAGGCTGAGGACATCGGTACAAATAAATAGGCAACACAGAGAAATTCAATAGTACCTGACAAAGAGAGAAAAAGCTGAGAAAACATGTTATTATTGTTACTGTGACGTATCTGTCCTGATGTGATGATTGGGCAGACCGGTGGTTAGGCAGTCTGTTTTATAACAAAGAGATCACAGCTCTTCTCCCACTGCATCTATCAGCAACGAAGACGCTGGACCGCTTTCAGCTCACTCACTGTTAAACATTCAGCACAAGAGCAACAGCTCTTTAATACATTAAATAAGGGTGCTTTAAAAGTAATGATTTGCACTGAAAACTCCATTAAATATTTGTTTAAAGCTGAACTATTGAACATTTTAACTGGCAGGGTCCTTGCTGGCCTGTTTGCAAGGGCCTTGACTGGAAATAACGTTAGAGCTGGCAGCTGTCTTACATGCAGATTTGTAGCTGCAGAGATGACCTTAAAAAATGCAACACATAAAGATTTGCAACGATGTCTAACTTAGTGAGTTTTTTCCCAAAGAAGGTGTATCCCTAAAAAGCTCATAATACATTTGGCTTACTGATTATTTAACATATTAAACATGGACCTGTATCAATGAAAAATCAGTGTCACCATTCAAAGGAAATGTCAACTTTTTGAAAACACACTTGCTGAAGTCTAGAGGAGAAGATGGAAATCACACCGTTGTATGCACACTAGATACAAGGCAGGAGCCAGGAGGTTATTAGCACAGCTTAGCATCTGGACTTGAAACTGGGGAGCCTTTGTCCTCTTCTAAAGCTGACTGACTATCACAGAACATCTACTTTGTTTTCATAATCCTTATAAAAGTGGTTGCTTGGCATTTTCACAAAGACAACCAGACTCCAAGACGTCCATGCACCAGGCCAAGAAAAAGTCCAGGACGTAACTGTGTGAAACCACAACTTGTTTTTCGCTTTTGTACAGATTGAACAAGTAAGATATGACGTAAGCTTCAGAGGTGTTACAGACCTTTTTAATGTTTCCTTTACAGAGCCAGGCTAACTATTCCCTCCAGCCTTTATGCAAAGCTTTGCTAAGGTTTCCTGGTTCTGGCTTAATATTTAGAGTGTGTATCAATCTTATAATCTAATCCTGAAAAGGAGACAAATTTTCTCAGAACATCTTACTCTGACTTTAACAAAGCCCATTAAGCTTTGACAGTTTATCAGTGGCTGAAACTCTTAAAAAAAGAAAAAATCCCCATTTCATCTTTGTGAGAGTGATGAGGTGTTTAAGTATTGATGTACATATAGTAGTGTATGAATTTTGAGCTTTAAAAATGTGTCTCTCTACTGAGAAAAGAGCTTGTTACCCTTAAACAGCAGAGGTCATCAATATTATATATTTATCCAAGGGCCAAAATATTACTAAGCAGATAAAAGGGATGGAATTTAAGAAAAAAACAAGAAAACATCCATTTATAGATACTTATCTTATTATTGTTTAATATTTTCACTTTCTTGGAAAATTAACGTTAGTTTCATTAGCCTTTATCAGTGTAAACACACTCAAAATAAATATGAATAATTCATACTGATAATCAGGTAGTTTAACAAGAAAATGTTCTTAGATCTCCACAATGGAGGCAGTCAGTGTTCAATACAAAACTCACAGTTTAACTATCAATGGATGAGTCCTTAACTCCTCCTCAGCTTCCCCAAAAGGCAGGCAAAACTACTCAATCGAGACTCAATACAACAGCTGGCTGACAAATATAAACCCAAGTGACAGCTCTTGCGTCTAAGACAAGCTTTGTGATCCTCAGGCCTCTCTGGGGTTTCCTCCTGCAGTCCAGCATGTCCGTGCCAGGGGACGGCCAGTCAGTGAGCCGAGGGGTTTGAGATGGGTCCACAAAGCACAGAGGACAGAGTACGAGAGCAATCATCTAAATAGTAATGAAATAATAATACTATATGTACAACAACAGGTGACCTATAAATAATTTTTCAGAGGTAGGCAGCTGATTGACGATCACTCTCAGGACAGACCGAGCCTCTTTATCTGGCAGGTGTAACTTAAGATGAATGCATTGTCTGAATTCAATAATGTGTTGGCCTGATGGGAAGCTTTAGCAGGCCAGATGTGGTCTGCGGGCTGCCAGCTGAAGATCAGCGACATTCAGTGTGTCCTCGTGGATGGACCACTGCGTCTTTCACCAAGAACTTTTATATGTGAGTCTTTTTTTATGTGCATTGTGTGTCTGTTTGTTCCTATTAGTCATACAGTTTACCTTATTTTCAGTCCATGTGATGTGGGTGGAACGTTGTCGCCCTATATCTCACCCAAAGGACTATTATTTACATAGTGAAGGTCAGATCTTGCAGGGCCACGTAGAATTTAATTAAGTCAGAGGGGATTGACAGTTCTTGATAAAATGCACACTACTCAACTTAATTGCTTTTTGACAGCTCAGCAGAGTTTGCAGAAAAAAAAAGACACTGGATTAATAGATGGATCTCCCTCGTGCTCACCTGACCGTGCCATCTACAGACCAGAGCACATCAGGCACCCACAGGAGATGCCAGTCAATGTCTGTCTCCTGCGCGCGGGCAGTGACATGCCATGCAAATTGTTGGGGTTGGCTGAATACACATTACACAGGCCTCAGCGGGTTGAATCTTTACCAGGCGTGCCCACATGAGACCCAGTCAGGGCCCTGGAGCATTAACATTAGCTACATTCGCAAGGGAATCAATGCTAATTAAATTGCAAATGCAAGTAATTAACACCAGATTCACCTTGAGGCTAAAATGAGCGGTGAGCAGCAGAGCCTTGACGTGTTCTATTTTTCAGCAATACAAGATGTCAGTCACTGGGTCTGCAGGTCTTCATCATGAAAATGAAACCTCTCTCGTCTGTTTGACTCTTGGTATTGGAAAAGCATCTGACTGCATGAATGCGTCATGATTTATATGAAATCTGTACACCACCATCTGATGAGAGACACAAAGTTAAAAATACACTATCGTCACATCATGAAATGTAAGTGGAAGAAGTGATGATGAACTAATGTACCTGGTATTCATTAGGCCAGAAGGTGCTGACAGCCAGCTCGACCTGGTGCCACTGCTTGGCGTGAGACCCTGAAGTGTTCCACACTGGACTGCCGAGCGGACCGCCGTTGACCCGCACATACGCCCGCAGGGCCCCTGGACTGTGGCCATCACGGCTGTACAGGAAGTAGCTGAACTGGACGCAGTGAGTGTCATTTTCACTCAGCGTCTGCAGCAGCAGCTGTGCACGATGACCCACGGCATGCTGGGAGGAGTTCACCAACATGTAGGATCCTGGAAGGAAAGGGAGACATGGCACTGTTATTTATAGTGCTGAAACTTCATAGGTCACCACATCATGTGGTCTCTTCACATTGTCATACATATTGCCATCTTCTGCATGCTCAGAAAAATGAACGGAGAGCAGCTCCAGATGCAAATGATGAATGTTTCAAGGTTTAAAAGTCAAGATCATCAGGTTTGAAGCCATTTTATGATTCAAACAGCAGTTAATTTAAGCTTAAAAACATTTTTAGCTTTGGTTTATCTCAAATCATTCCGTTCTCTCGACACCAGCTGTCATAAGAAGTCAGTAATGCATCCACACATTGTGGCAGTGAAGCACGCATTTTAAAAAGCAGCCAGAATGCCTGGAGTGTTGAATCATTTTATATAATTGGAAATTGAAAACAGCCAAATAGCCACTTTCGCTGTCTGCAAGATTTGTCTCCAAAGGATATTACAACACCCAAAGTTTTGATTAGATTTCTTTTTCTTTATGTATTTTATTTTATAAAGATATCTGTAGCGCTAAAAAATGTTTTTTTTAGAAATTAAAGATATTCAACAAAAAATTACAATTTACTATAAATGTGCGTGCAGACATAAATTGGTCGAAATGTAATACTCGAAGTATGTTTTCATTAGTGTATATTTGCCTGCAAATAAGAATCTTTGTGTTTTCATTAACTTAGAATGAGCCTTATTTACATCTACAGAGGAAGCGGCTTATCTTTCATGGTGTCTGTCATGTTGTTCCACTATGTTTATATAGTAACCCTGAAACTGACAAACCAAAAACTGTCTCAAAAGAGGACTATCATGTTGCCCCAGTTTCATTACCACCATTGTTTCTCCTGCACACTTGAAAGGGGAAGGTGAGAAAAGGAATATTCAGTTGCATGCAATCTGCAACTTCACCACTACATGCAACTAACTCATACACTGGACCTTTTAAGTCAAACCGGACTGACAGAGATTGTTTATTCACTACTATAAGATAAAATTAGTTATGATAAATGCATTGAAAAATATATACTTAGAATTTTATCACATTTTCAGTTGCAAGACTGACTATAAATCTAAAAAAACAGTACAGATTATTGAGCATATGTCTACAGCAGAACCAGATTTACAGATATCTGCTGGAAGTTTTATATGAGCCACTGACAGATTTCTGTTAAGCAGACTCGCATGAATCAAGACAAAAATGTCACAAGGAATAAAAACTGCGTTTCTTCACTTTTAATAGTGTGAATCAGCAAGAAGAAATAATCAAAGTAATCTCCAGCAACTCACCCCGATGTGTGTAGGTGGTTGATAACAGGGGGAAAAAAAAAAAAGTGCCCTGTTGAATAAAAGAAAGGTGCAGACTCAGGCACGAGTTCTCGTGAATACAGGAGAGAGGGACACAAAAAAAGCCAGCAGACTGAGCAAGAAAAGAACCGATGGCAGTGTTCCCTCTGCAAGGTGACGCCGAGGTAGGAAACAAGATTCACAACCCCCCCAAAGCCTTCTCTAATCAGGATAACATAACCCCATTGCCCTTTGCCTAGCATCTGTCCTGCCTTGAGTCTGTGCCGGCTAACCTGATTAGCACAACAATGTTGGGAGACCTTCCTGTGTACTCACATAATCTCGCCTGTTGTCTTTGTACTCCAAGGTCTTTCTGTTCTCAGTCAGAAATGAGCCCAAGAGACCAGACAGTCCCAGCCCCGGCGCCAGGTGTCCTGAAGACATTTATTTTCCACCCAGATGTAATAGCATGTGAATGCTGAACTGCCAGACCGGAAAAAAAAAACTCTTTACATCCCACACAGGCTGCACCTCCAAATGAGGAAGCATCCCTGACAAAAGAACACACACTATACTCCTTAATGTCTTCACACCTTCCCAACAAACTCTCCGTTCAAGAATGACTACGATGAGTTATAGCTCCTATTTGTTCTCCAGGCTTGTCTTTTTTGCCACTGTGCGAAACAAGACACATCTGCTTCTTCCCCGACACCACCCAGCTGCTGAGAAAACACTAATTAGCTCTTTATGTGCAAATAAGACAAAATGCCTAAAATTCACAAGCTGCCTGATGTTTGGGATAATGAGATTGAGATTCACAACCTTTAACCCTGAGCTATAAAGGAAGTTAAACTGAGGGCCACGGAGAAGAAGGGACGGTCATTATCTGGAGGCTAGAGAGAGGCCTTTGCTGCCAAGCCCCATTGCCCCGCAGCCTACTGTCAACAGCCCCTGATTTGTGTCTCGTCCCAGGCTGGGGATCTCGGCAGTCTCATTTCCCTTTGCTTAATTAGATCTTTCAGAATCCGTCTCCTCTCCTGCACCCTCCAGGCCCACAAGGGACTCATAAAATAATAGCAAAGGGCTGAAGTGCTGCAGCCGGACTGTCCTCACTGCTGGTTATATCCTGGACGTGTGCCCCTCGTTTTATATAGAGAGACATTATTAACACCTTTCTGTTGACTTTGCAAGTTACTACAGTGTCACATGGGGACACACGGATCAGTGATTCAGCTGCCCTCTAACCTGCTTTAAGATTCAAATCGAAGATAGGTGAAGTCATATATTTAATAGGGTGCTGCCTGCCAGTGCATCGGATATATGAAAATGAAAATGTGCATGAATTAAACATTGTGTCAAATTAAATCACAGTCCTGAACCCATTCTGTGCACTTATTCCAAAATACTTTGAGATAATCAATGCCAGCATTCAATATGGACATTTCGTGTAATATAAGTTGAGGTAATTTGGCCAAGTCTTGCCTCTGGAGCTGAAATCATGGTCCATGAGAAAATGTTTATATCTAACGGCAAAGTGGGTAATAAATACCCAGTTAATAAATTAAACTAGAATTACTGCGTCACAGTTGTGCACCAGTCAAGTTGAAGTTTACATTGATGTCTGTTCAGACTCAAATATACTAAACATGTATTATAAAGACTTTTTAAAGACTTTGAATAAAGGTACTGAGGGCATTTTTGGTGAAATGAATGTTATCATTATTTTAACTTGTTTGATTCTAGTAAAGTAATGAAACTAAGAGACTGTTTTTTGAAAAGAAGTGGCAGACAGCTTCGTCATATGCTGCGATGATGAACACCTGAGGCTCAGTTATAGCAGAAACCAATGAGCTTGTAGAGGACTACCAGCTTCAATTATGGTTGTTGCTGCAAATAAGCTAAAAGTTTTAAAATGTAGATGCTTCACACACACTTTTATCTTGGAGGCACAGCAGATCTGAAAAAGCAGCACAGTTTCAAGGTGGGCACCAAAGTGTCACCTATTCAGGATCTGACCAAGTTTAAAATAGCCAATGTCCCCCTCTATTCCTCAGTTATGGCTTCTAATACAAGCCAGAAAAATGTTTCTGTAGAATATTGAGAAGTTAACCTTTGACCTTCTGTCTTTTCATCCTTTTTACCCAATTAGACATTTGCATGAAAAGTGATTCATAATTAGCGTATTAATTCTGGAGCTATGGCCGAAATGAGGTCACAGTGACCTTTGACCTCTGATCAACAAATTTACATCAGTTCATTCTTGAGTCCAAGTGGGCGTTTGTGCCAGCAGTTCCTGAGATCTCAGGTTCACAAGAGCAGCACAGACGGACGTGACATCACAGCAACCTTGGCGTTTAGCTTTTAACCACTAAAATCAGTTCATCCTTCAGTCCAAGTGGACTTCACCGATGCAGGCATGTAAATAATTCATAAAATGTATTCCTCTAGAAGATGTGTTTTTGATTTTGTCCTTTACTGAATAGAGAATATGTCTTTATGCATTCGGTTTCAATACATACATAATGTAGAAAAAGAATATTTTCTGGAGATCTTCACTGTTTTAAACAATTTTCTTAGTGAAATCAATAGTTAAAAAAAAATGCCCTTACAGCCACTGTTCTATGTAACATCGTCTAACTGTCTGTTTTGACCTCCAGTCAAAACCCTGAGATACTGAATTTTTTATCATGTCAGTGATATAAACCAGATAAAAACAGAAGATCTTTATATTGAGGAGACTGAAACAAATGTTACACAATATGGACTGAATCAAGACAATAATCAGACTGTAAGCTCTTCCTGTGAAGACTCTTACTCAGTGCATGTCAACCTTAAGAGGAGTCTTGGAGGAAGCTGAAGAAGTTGAAGAGCATGTTACCTTCCTTCTAGCCATTATCAGTAAATGAACAAGAGGTCAGGGTGACAAAAATGCCTTGACTACACAAAGTAATGGTGCCGTTCAACCACTCATAAAAATCCTTGGAGTTATCTGAAAAGTACTCCCCAAGTTTTCAGCCTTTATTATCATCAGCTCTATGGAGGAAGGAGAGTTCAGACAGTTTATTTGTTCCTCTACCTGAAGTCATTTCAGCTGTCGGCTCAGTGGCACTTGAGAACACCATATGTTCAATTATCTACTTCTATAGTTAATTGGAAAAATGCACTTGCCAATAAAGGAACACTATAACGTACAGCTGTAATGACAAATGACTGCCCTCTGTTATACATTTACATGATGTTCTTATGGATGATGGATGTAACTGCCTTGACCGCAGTGCTTCAATACAACCATTTAACCACCTTTGATGATTATGTCTCTGGAGATTCGAGGTTTAAAACAAAAAATATGGATTACATAACAGTTTTTTTTTTATTTGTTAAATGCTGAAATCCAAACCATTGACATTCAAATGTACTAGCACACATACTTCTCCTGTCATTGTGACTAAAACAAATTTGCTTGTTTTTTAAATCTAAAAACTGTAGCTTCACTCAAAATGTGGAAAACAGGAAAATATCATCTTATTTTTGTCTCCTTGACTGATATTTTAAACACCAAACATGTTCAGACTCCAGGGTTTAATACTGATCTGCCAGTCCCTCAAGAGTCTAATGAAGGCAGTTCTTTCAGTCAGAGCTTCTTGGGTTTTAAACTACATCCATGAGCATTATCGTGTTTTTACTCACCTTTATCTGATGGCTCTCCTGGTTTCATGCGGTCACCTTTTCCATGCACAGATCGCATCTCTCTCTGTGTAAATATCTGCTGTTTATTTGTCTTTCTTTGTTATCTCATGACATTTGTGTTGCTTCCTCCTCTGTAAACAACTTTACCTGTTTGCGTTTTATTGCAAAAGTAGATGCTGGAAAATAAATGAAAAACTAATCACATCAAACTGGAGTGTTTAGTGCTACACTGCGTGCCTCAAACACGAGACAGCATCTTTCACGAATTACATGCCAAAGCACTGTGAAATCTGATAAAACTCCCATACATCCATTGAAGCCCCGCCCAAGGGCAAAAGAACATCCATAACAAGATTAGGACTGATCCAGCACATCATAATTCATACGCAGCCCTGCTGGACAACAGCCTGGTCACAGGCTGTAGGTGACACTATCTGTGGCAGGACACAACAGACAAAGAGGCGTACAGAGGATGATAAACATGGGGGTGGGAGTCGAGCTATGCAGCACTGACGCATTCAGTAAGGTCAAAGAAGAGGAGTCAGGAAAACTAAGGAAAAAGTGTGAGTAAGATGCACTTTCTTTAACATGGTGGTAAAAAAAAAACAACAAAAAAAAAAAAACAGAGTGATAGCAGAAGGTTAAATCATAAAATATCCTCCTGCGTCCAATGTGCCAAATCTTTCTCCGTCTGACCCCTTCAGCAAAACTCTGTTCATCTGACATCCAAGGCCAGAGTCTCAAGGGACCAGAGGCCTGAACATAATGGGATCAATGGCTGTGTTAGGGTTCAAGAGGTGTCCTTGATGCTGCTCGCTGTATCCTTGCTGTGGTCTAAACCCTGGCCGGCGTGCAGAACGTCGGCCTCAGTGTTTGTATTTTCACCGGGTCCCATCATTCTGCCCTGTGCTCTGTTCTCAGAAGGTCATGTGGGATTTCAGACTCAATCTCTCAGGTTCCGACGTCCCTCAACTGTCATGTTATTTGCTGCTGTCTGCAATAACCTTCAGCACATACAAACAGGTAAATAATACAATAAATAAAGCCCTAAACTTGCAGAAAGAGTGGAGCGCTGGTCATTGGCCCGAAAGGCGCATTAGTGTTGTCATTTCCCTGATGTCTGGTCCCACTCTGAGCTCACAAATGTAAAATTGCCTCA
The DNA here is from genome assembly GCA_029814765.1 of Acanthurus leucopareius. Taxonomy (NCBI): domain Eukaryota; kingdom Metazoa; phylum Chordata; class Actinopteri; order Acanthuriformes; family Acanthuridae; genus Acanthurus; species Acanthurus leucopareius. The sequence goes on along the minus strand of JAQMCX010000057.1, from coordinate 9,046,705 downwards.
TCATGTGGTGAAATTGTTCACAGAGCAATGAGAGCTTTCAGTAGAAAGACACTGCAATCACAGACATAAATGCCTTTTGCTGCCAACAGACATTAATGTGTTTATTACCCGTCATTTTACAAAGTAAATGGAAAATGATGTTGTTCTTTGATTCTTTGGTGTTTTTTTGCCTGTCTGACCTTCAGAATAGTTCGAGGCAAGCCTGGAGTTATGGAAAAACATAAATAGAGGCTTTGATAAAAGGAACCCATTGAGAGGAAGCACAAGTTCCCTTCCTAATGGAAGATCTCTCACAGGGACAGACCAATCATCACACAGACTTAATCGACTTATCACAACAACAAGCGATGACAGGCTGAGAGGCCGAGGCCGACCTTAAAACTCGAGAAGAAAAGCCGCACAACAGTTTCCTCTAAACATACAGCAGTAATTTTGCCATTTTTTTTTTCCTTTTAACTACTCAAGTCAGCAGCCTGTTTTTGAGTTGGAGATTCTGTATCCTCCTCATTTCAATTTTGAGGATTTTTTAACTCATTCTCATCCCAGCTTGTTAAACATCGCTGTTTTTGTCACACCCCTTAGAGTCGGACACAGATGGTGCTCTTCAGTGTCTGTATCTCAATAGTAGAGCCTTCCTGCTACAACAACTTCACAAACGGTGGTTTTACATTTGATTTTCAGGATCACGCGCACACATTTTTACATTTTATACACTCACATGCACACCCATCACATTGTTAGACAAGTAAAGGAATCGGTCTTGGCTGCATAGAGGTCTTCTCCATTGCAGTTGGATCAATAGAGCAGCCTGGCAGCTTTGCATTGGGGCATGAAGGACTGAAAGCTTCTCCATTCCTGGGCTGACACACCACCTGAAGTGCCGAACCTAATCTCATTTTCACCCCCCACTCTTTCTATCATTCACAGCCCCACCTCTGTCATACTCATTCTCTCGAGTTCATATCATTTTTCATTATCACCGCCATCATCCATCAAAAGACTTCTCTCTCTTTCCCACAACTAAAATATTTAAAGCAGTGTGCAGAACAGCAGCTATCTGCATTTTTGCTTCTTTGAATCAATCCTTGGTATTTCTTCTTAACCAAAGATCAATTTGACATTAAATTTCTTCTGTCACTCACTCAAAATGCTTGTAAGGGAAGAGTTACTGCTTCATCACCTAGTTCTCTTTCATTTGTGCACAATCTTATCTGGACTTTAAGCATTGTGAGCTGTCTGCAATATGTCCCTATTTCTCATTTCCTTGTTCTCCAAGACTCTTATTTAAAATGCAAACCCAGACCAAAAGGTGATAGAAAGTAAAGAATTGAATTAGGCCGTGGGGTGCCATGGGGCACTCTTAACCTTTTTTCCAAGCTTTTCCTTTACACTCTTAACAATTCGCTCTCAATTTCTGCTCTAAACTTTGTCTTGTCCTCTCGTTTTAAGGAAGAGCTTTGTCTGGTTTTTCTGCAGGTCTTTATCGCCTCAAGTAGAAAGCCAGCAGACCATTACCCAGGCCTCCAGGGACAGCCCGGTGTGCACTGGGTAGAAATGCAGAGTTAGAGAACAGGGAGCCAGCTGAGGACTGATGTTCGAGCAGAAAATAAATGAAATACAAGTGGTGCTATTGTCAAAGTAGCCTGTGCCTTCCAGCATTTGAGAAAGATAAGGCCACGTCAGCAAGTGTTGTTGTCTTCTTTCTGAGGAGGAGAGCGGGGTGGGGGGCGGCTGAGGAGGCTGGGGGGGGGGGGGGGGGGGGGGGTGCATTTTGGCAAAATGAGGCTTGCGTTGACATTTTTAATTGTCCACCCGGCAGTTCAGGAAAAAAGGCCAAATTTTCCCAGGAGG